>LR753515.1:0-29463 GCA_902729485.2 Mus minutoides | reverse complement strand
AAAGTGAGTTCCAGGACAGCCAGGGCTATACAGAGAAACCCTGTCTCAAAAAACAAAAAAACCAAAAAAGTTTGTGTCTGGATATGAGCATGTGTTTGGGTACCTAAAGAAACCAGAAGATGGTATCTGATTCCATGGAACTATAAGCTACAATGGGTGTTGGGAACTGAATCTGGGTCCTTTGGAAGAGCACTGTGCTCTCTCTGCAATACCTGCTGCTACACACACATACACACACACATACACTTGGAGACTGGGTTTCTTTCTGTAAGTTGAACTCTATCAATTTAGCCAAGTACTGGGATTAAAGGTGTGCACCAACATGCCTGGTTCTTACATGCTAGATCATATTCACCTCTGAGATTTATCAATTTATATTCACCTGTTTGAGAACCCATTTCCATACCATTGCAATTACCAAACTGGGATCATAGGTCCCTATGGAAAAAAAAAAAACCAACCTATGTAGCCCTGGCTAGCCTGGATCAGACTATATAGACCAGGCTAGGATTTCAAAATTTGTGTGTATGCAACATGTGTGGAAATAATTAGGAAGGCTAAAGATGGACTTTGGATCCCCTGGAAGTGGAGTTAATGTAGATGCTAGGAATTGAACTGGCTTCTTCTGGGAGAGCAAAAGCTCTTATGGAGCTAGACAGGGCATTTCTTTGCAGTCCAGTCTGACCTTAGACCCAGGAGAATCCTCCTGCCTCAGCTTCCTGAATGCTGGGCTCCCTTGCTCCCTGGCTTTAGTGTAATGTCTGCCAATGTAGGTGCATATGCCACCCTGTGGATACTGAGGTCAATGTGGACAACTTTTGGGAACCTCTCTTTTCCATCCACTATGGGAATTGAGGACTGAATGAATGCCATTGGCTTTCATTGCAAGCATTTTTGCCCACTGAGCAACCTCACCGACTCTGTATGTATTTTGTCTTTGAGACAAGCAGTCTCAAGGCTAGTCTCCTACTGGTTATATAGCTGTGATTGTTAATGTGAGCAGAATGAGCTGCGGGGAGTGCGATGCAAGGCACACCTATTAGCTTAATTTAAAACTTACCCAAGCCAGGTGTGGTGGAGCACTCCATTTTAAATCTCTGATACCAGCACTCAGAGCACCCTGGAGGCAGAGGCAGGAGAAACACCATGCCCAGGTCTACACACACAGTGAGACCTTGTCTTAAATGAGAGTGGGGGTTGGAGGAGGAGAGGGCGGGTGTGTGTCAGCAAATAGTGACTTCTCTCCTTTGCTCCCAGTACAGGTTTTCTACCTCCTCTTGCATTGTTAGGAGGCAGAGATGTGACCCAAAGTTGAAAAACACATGACAACGGTCTCAAATGACTTAGATTTAATCATTGGAAGCAAACTAAATGGAAAGCTTACAATAGAAGAGATAACGTGTCAATGCTTTTTGCAAACCGAGATGGGACAGACTAGGGCTGCCCCTCAACCTGATCCTTCGCAAACAAAGATGTCCACAGTGTTCCTGGAACTCTGGCTCAGGAAAGGGGAGACTGCTGGTTCTGTGCATGGAAGTCACCTTGCTCAGCACTCACTCCTGGCCAGCATCTGGAGCACTGGTTTGCCGGTTCTGGTCATCACCCTTCTTCTTGTGGCCAGAGACAATGTCATCAATCCGCAGAAGCAGAACTGCAGTCTAAGAGAAAAACAGGTCAGCAGAGAAGGGAAAGACACTGTTTTCTTTTAGCCTTCTCCTAGCTCCTCCCACAGAATTACCATTTTATCTGGAATCTTCCTTTTCAGAGTCTTGAATGAACAATGAAGTTCTACCTAAGCAAGGGATATAACTCGTCCCCTGTTACACTGTTTTTATATAAGCTAAAGGTAAGTAGGGAAATGGAATTCCTTGGGACATCTTTGGGGAATACTTGGCCCTTCCTTTTAGATAAAGCATAGAAGCTGGTTATCTGGACAGAAACAACATATGGTGTCTTACCTCCACTGCTGTTTTGTATGTTTGTAGCTTCACAGCCAATGGCTCCCAAATACCCAGCTCTTTCATGTCCACCAAGGTACCAGTCTCACCATTTACACCCCAGGTCTCACAACTCTCCTGTGTGTGCTTGGCCTGCAGGTAGAACATACACAAGCAGAGAGAGTACAATAAAGCACACTTGTGTCAAGAGAACGGACAAAACCAAACCACTAAAAACTGACAGCCAACAAGGCCGACTACAAGAGTGTTGAAGAAATGAGCTGTTGAAGAACGAAGGTTGACCTCTGGCCTACACCCGTGCAAATGTGTGCATGAGCAGAAGCATATGTGCAGGTATGAGTATAATCGCAGACAGTCAGAAACATTTTTTTCCTTAGGGTAAAAACAGCTTGCCTTACCTCAGGGCAAGGCATGAGTGTAGAGAAGAACTCACCCGAAGGGAGGTAAGCAGACGAATGGTACTGGCCCCACAATTCTGGATCAAGGTCCGAGGGATGACCTCTAACGCCTGGGCCACAGCTCTATATGGCCACTGTTCCACACCAGTCATGGCCTTAGATTTTTCTGTCAAGGCATGGGCCACAGCCATTTCAGTGGCCCCACCACCAGGCACCAGCTGAGGCTCCAGTAGAACATTGCGACACACTTGCATGGCATCCTGGAGGTTGCGCTCTACTTCCTTGGGGAAACAGAGAAATGGTGTATAGTCAGCTCAGTGATTCAGAGAGAAATCAGAGGCAAAGGATTTCTTGACTGTTAAGCTTTTAGCAAACCACAAAAAGAGGGCAACTAGGAAGATCCTTGTGACCCCTCCTGGAGAGGGGCAGAAGTGATGTTCACATTCTAACCCAGGAATGTGAGCACAGGAGGGCCCTGCAAGAGGGTTAGGGGATGTTATACCTCAACTATGAGGTTAGGTCTCTATGTATTGCACCAGAGAAACAAATTTTATTTTTCCCTTCCTTCCTAGTTGTGCCATCCAACAGACTATGTGTACTGCAAACTGTCCTCTGCTTACCACCTACGTATCCAGCATAAGTTGCTCCCTTCGGGAATAGGGACAGGGTTATAATTTCAATTTAAACAGGCTGCAGCAATGGCTTAGTGGTTCAAGGCTCTTGCTAACTAACAAGCTGGATCACTTAAGTTTGATTCCTGGGACCCTGATAGCAGAGGGAGGACAGACAGAGGGAGGAGCAGCAATGCTGGGTCTGTGGCTTAACTGGAGCTACAATTGAGTACATAGCGGCTACCACCCATATGAGGTCACACTGAGTCACCAAAGTGAGAACCTGCCACACATACACCCTGGAGGGCCTGGAATTTAGTCAAGTAGACCAGGATAGCCTTGAACAAACCCACAAAGATCCACCTGTTTCTACTTCCTAAGTGCTGACATTAAAGGGTATATCATCATAGCTAGCCTTTGTTGTTTATATTTTCTTCTTTTCTTTTTTTTTTGGTTTTTCAAGACAGGGTTTCTGTGTGTAGCCCTGGCTGTCCTCGAACTCAGAAATCTGCCTGCCTCTGCCTCCCTTGTGCTGGGATTAAAGGCGTGCGCCACCACACCCGGCTCTTTTCTTATTTTCTAAACATATAATTATTTTGTGTGTGTGTCTGCATGAGTTTACAAGTACCATGTGTGTGTTTGGTGCCCTTGGAGGCCAAGAGGATTCCCTGGAAGACCAATGAGTGATCTGACCACTGAGCCTCTCTCCCCAGCCTATTCTCTGCTGGCCACAACTTTTGTAGAGCATGCTTGCTTCAAACTCAGAGATCCACCCATCTCTGTCTCCAGAATGCTGGGGTTAGAAGCATTCACTACCATTATTTGGCCTGCTTTTTTTTTTTTTTTTTTTGGTGGTGGTGGTGTTTTGTTGTTTCGAGACAGGGTTTCTCTGTATAGCCCTGGCTGTCCTGGAACTCACTTTGTAGACCAGGCTGGCCTCCAACTCAGAAATCCGCCTGCTTCTGCCTACCGAGTGCTGGGATTAAAGGCATGCGCCACCATGCCGGGCATCTGGCCTGTTTTTATTTGTTATAGTTGTATTTTTTTAAAAAAGATTTATTTATTTACTTTATGCATGCGAGTACACTGTCTCTATCTTCTGACACACCAGAAGAGGACATAAAAGCTCCATAACAAATGAAGAGCAGTTGGTGCTCTTAATCGCTGAGCCATCTCTATAGGATTAGGGGTGTTTTTGCTTTTTAAAGACAGGCTTATTGATTTCCAATAAGCCTGGCCTTGTATCTTCACACTTTCAAACTTGGGTGATCTTTCTGCCTCAGATGGGATCACAAGAATGAGCTGCCATAGCATGCTTCCAACATGCAGCTGTTTCTAGATTATGCCTGTCTCCCATGCCTCCTTCCTTTAAGCTGAGTCTGGCCTCAAACTCTGTATGTAGAACAACCCATCTTTCTGACTTACCACCATGCCTTAAGTGGCACTAGGGACAGAACCTGGCACTCAGTACCCCCATTATCCTCTTCACCATCATGTGAGTGATTCTGCTTCACACATCTGTGTAGACATGCAGCCACAGGCCAACGAGCATGGACTGAAAATAAAACTGCTAAACTACATCTTTTTCTTTTAAAGTCAACACATTAAATTTGTTACTATGGTGAAAGCTGACAATTCTAGTATGGAACAATGTCCTCCCTTGGTCACATGGCCAAAACTCACTCACCGAGAGTATCTCTTTGCTGGCTCCTCTAAGAAGAATGGTGCAGGCCTTTGGGTCTTTGCAGTCAGTGATGAATGTAAAGTACTCATCTCCAATCTTCTTGATTTCCAATAAGCCTGCCCCTGTACCAACATCATCTTCTCTCAGTTCCTCAGGTCGGCTGACTATCCGTGCCCCACAGGCTCTATTGGGTGGAGAAGATGGAGAGGATGTGACTTCAGATACTTTTACCTATCTAGTGGTCTACAGTCTGTGGTTAGAGTAGACTAAAATACATTACTAGAATCACTGAGAGGTCTGAACTGACTGGTAGGAAAGTTTTAAATGCATACAGGCCAAGTTTCTTAAATTTGGCTTTAGTAATGAAACACACGCACACACATGGCAACCAGTCATAGCTGGATTCAAGTGTAATTTTTTTTTTTTTGGTTTTTCGAGAAGGGGTTTCTCTGTATAGCCCTGGCTGTCCTGGAACTCACTTTGTAGACCAGGCTGGCCTTGAACTCAGAAATTTGCCTGCCTCTGCTGGGATTAAAGGCGTGCGCCACCACGCCCGGCCCTCAAGTGTAATTTTTAGATAATAAAATCTGGATAACGAATTCCCACACATAACTCAGTTGAGTCTGAACGCCAATAAGTCGAATTATACCAAATAGGGCCATGGGATGGTTCAGAAGGTAGATGCTTGCCACACAAGCCTAAAGTCCTGAGTTCAATACCCATGTAGTGGTTTCAATAGGTTTGGCCCCAATACTCATGTGTCTGAATTCTTGGCCTGACAGGAGTGATAGTATTAGATGGTGTGTCATTCTTGTTGGAAGAAGTGTGTCACTGTGGAGGTGGGCTTTACAGAAGAGTCTCCTCCTAGGTGCCTTCAGAAGCCAGTCTCCTTCTGGCTGCTTTTGGGTCAAGATGTAGAACATCCAGCTCCTTCTACCAAGATTCTGCCATTCTTCCCACCATGATAATGAATTGAACCTCTGAAATTTTAAGCCACCCCCAATTAAATGTTGTCCTTTATATAAGATATCTTGATCATGGTAACTCTTCACAGCAATAAAATCCTAAGACAACCCAGAACAAAAGAAAAGGTAGCAGGCACTCTAGAAAGTCATCATCTGGGGGCTGGCGAGATGGCTCAGCGGTTAAGAGCACCGACTGCCTTTCCGAAGGTCCAAAGTTCAAATCCCAGCAACCACATGGTGGCTCACAACCATCCGTAATGAGATCTGATGCCCTCTTCTGGAGTGCCTGAAGACAGCTACGGTGTACTTACATATAATAAATAAATAAATAAATCTTTAAAGAAAAAAACCAAACCAAACAAAACAAACAAACAAACAAACAAAAAAACCCTAGAGTATACTAAAAGATTCCAAAGTCAAGCAAGCAAGAATCTGAGAATAATTTGGGGCATGCATCTACAATTCTAGCATGGGAGGCTGAAGCAGGAGGATTATGAATTTAAGTATAGCTTTGAATTCCAGACAGTAGAGATTATAAACATGACCCACTAATAAATGTTAAACTATTCTTTTGGGATAGTCTCATTTAATCCAGTTTGGTTTCCAACTTCTCACCCTGCTCACGCTACCTCCCAAGTCACATATGTACACTAGTACCAAGAAGGTTTTATTCTGGGCTGGAGAGATGGCTCAACGGTTAAGAGCACTGACTGCTCTTCCAGAGGTCCTGAGATCAATTCCCAGCAACCACATGGTGGCTCACAACCATCTGTAATGATATCTGACGTCCTCTTCTGGTGGTCTGAAGACAGCTACAGTGTACTTAGATATAATAATAAATTAAAAAAAAGGTTTTATTCCTTCCTTCTCCTATTTTTTGTTTATTGAGACCGAATCTATGTAGTCTTGGCTATCCTGGAGCTACTATGTAGATGGTATACTAGGCTCACAGAGATCCATCTGCCTCTGTCTATGCTGGAATTGAAGGCCTAAGGCACTACACCCAGCTCAGGATAGCATTTTTTTCTTTTCTTTTTTGGTCTTTTGAGACAGGGTTCCTATGTAGACTTGGCTGCTCTGGAACTCAGTTTATGTAGCAAGCCAACCTTACACTCAAGAGAGTCTCCCTAGCACTAGGATTAAAGGCACCACTACCCAGCCTACATGGATACCGTGTCACCCTTCATGTAAACTTATGGGAACAAGGAGAAAAACTAAGCATACATATGCATGTCTAGAACCATTCTGGAGCAAGCATAGAACTCACTTGAATTGAGCTATGTGCCTGAAAGGTGATAAAGTTGGGATCTCAAGTATCTCCCAAAGCTCCCCATTCTAATGTTCCCTTTGGCTGTTCTACTAGAGTGATAAAGTCTTTATGATTTTGGACCAATAGAAAGGTTTTCAGGACCAAAATCAACCAACAAAAGACTACAACCTTCCCAGCTGTGAGCCAAAATAAACCTTTCTCAAGTATTTGTTTAGTGATGAGAATTAACCCAGTAGGTTAGCTTTTTAAAAAACATTTACTTTGTGCGTGTATTCGACAACTTATGGGAGTCAATTCTATTCACCACGTGGGTCCCAGGGATCAAACTCATGTTCTTAGGCTTAAAGCAGGTACTTTTACCACTGAGCTACCAGACACCCCCCACACCCCCTTTTTTGAGACAGTCTTATTCAGTTATAAAAGATGGCCTGGAAGTAATTTGCACAGGTTGACTTCAAACTAAAAGTAATCAATCCTCTTCCTTAGTCTTCTACAGTGCTGAGATTTTGAGTCCTGAGTGGTTGCTTTGTTCTGAGATGCCTCATGTAGGCTATCTGGAAACTCCTTATGTAACTGAAAATAACCTTCAGCTGTTGATAGCCTCTTGTTTTGGTCTACACAGTGATGGAATGACAGGTCCGTACCACTAAGCCACCTTAAGGAAAGAATAAAGTATACACACATACACCATATTACTACAGACACACTTGAACAACCAGGACGCACACGTGGAAAGCAGAGGCTAACTATGCAGAGTCTGTTCTCTCCCTCCACCTTTACAAAGAATCTGGAGATCAAATTCTGTCCTTTAAGCCGGGCGTGGTGGCGCACGATTTTAATCCCAGCACTCGGGAGGCAGAGGCAGGCGGATTTCTGAGTTCGAGGCCAGCCTGGTCTACAAAGTGAGTTCCAGGATAGCCAGGGCTATACAGAGAATCCCTGTCTCAAAAAACCAAAAAAAAAAAAAAAAAAAAGTCCTTTAGGCTTTTATGGCAAGTTGGCAAGTACTTCTCTTTATCAGGAGTCACTTTTGAATGCCCAAACCCACCAGAGCTTTTACTTTTATTTCAGGCTGCCTTTAATTCACTAGGCAGCAAAAGCTGGCTTCAGGCTCACGAAAATGCTCCTGCCCTAGGATTATAGGTGGCATTCGAGTGCCAGGACTACAGGTATACACCATCACACTGGTTTCTCACGGATCCTTTACAACAGCAATTAGTGTAACTACAGTCCCTTTAGCAACTTAAAAAAAAATTACATCTAGTTGTAACTAATTATGTGTAGTAGTGGCACACCTGTGAGTTGGAGGTTCTCTACTTCTAGATTAATCCCAGTGATTGAGTTCAGGTGGTCAAGCTTGGAGGCAAATGTCTCTACCCTGAGCCATTTCAACTACTCCTGTTATCAAGTTTTGTATTTTGAGTTTTTGAGACAAGATTTCTTTTTATAGCCCTGGCTATCTTGGAACTTGCTCTATAGACCAGGCTGATCTCAAAATCAGTCTGCCTTTACCTCCTAAGGGCTGGGGTCAAAGGTACATGTCACCACATCCAGTGTCAATATTTTTCTTTTTAAATAAAGTTTACTTATGTGTTTTTTAATGTACGAGTGCTATTTGCATGTATACCTAAATGCCAGAGGAGGCCACCAGATCCCACTACAGATGGCTGTGAGTCACCATGTGATTGCTGGGAATTGAACTCAGGACCTCTCTGGAAGTGCAATCAGTGCTCTTAATCATCTACCTCTCCAGCCCCAAGTCTTTACTTTTTTAGTAAAAAAGTTTTGTTGGTATTTTTTTTGACAGTTTCTGTCCTAAAACTCACTATGTAGATCAGGCTGGCCTCAAACTCAAATAGTTCATCTTTGCCTCCAAAAGTGCAATCACCAGGGCCAGCTGTAAAAAGATGGGGAACTGCCCCAAAAAATAGCTCAATGGGGGCTGGTGAGATGGCTCAGCGGGTAAGAGCACCCGACTGCTCTTCCGAAGGTGATAAGTTCAAATCCCAGCATCCACATGGTGGCTCACAACCATCCGTAACGAGATCTGGCGCCCTCTTCTGGAGTGTCTGAAGACAGCTACAGTGTACTTACATATAATAAATAAAATAAATCTTAAAAAAAAAAAAATAGCTCAATGGTCAAGAGTACTCTTCTGGAGGACAGTAGTTCATTCCCAGCACCTACATTATTTGCTTTACAAATGTCCGTTAACTACTTGGTCACTTGCATTCATAGACAAAATTTTAAGACAAGGTCTCACACAGCCCCGACTGGCCTCTAAGCATCACTTGTGAACTGATTCTCCTACCTTTATGATCCTAGACTTGGAGTTATAGGAACGAGAAACAGATACCCTGAAGGTAGACATCAGGGTACTGAAATTTACAAGAGGTGGACCCACTAGCAGAGATCTAATGCTTCTGCTATATTCCGAGCCAGTTAGTATTGATTACCAGCCCTGGCTGGTATAACAACTGTAAGCCTAGAACTGGAGAGGCAGGAGGACTGCTGCAAATTCAAGGTCAGCCTGGTCGGCAGAATGATGCAGGTCACTGAAGGTTACAGAGCAAGAGCTTTTCTCAAAACAAAAACAAAAAACTGAAAAAGATATTTTTACAACTGAGCCAAAAGTTCTAAGAAAGTTTTTTGACAAGCAGTTCCTGCATCCAGAACTATTTCAGGCAATGAATATACTATGAAGCTAAAATAAAATAAAAAATTACCTTTAACTGGCTTACTTACCTAGCAATGCGATTATTGTCTGTTTTCCGGACTCTACGAATGGCTGTGACATTGGCCCGCATGAGGTAGTGCTGAGCTAAATCTGAAATTTAAGAGTAGAAGTGTCAACTAGACACCCAAACTCTGAACTAGTTTTATCCCCAGAGTATTTAAAACATCACACAGTTGTCTCTGCCAACCCAAGGGACAGAACCAAACCACACCACTCACCCTCTTCTACCTCAAAGGCAGGCTTGAAAAACAAATGGAGCCCTACCTGAGATGCCCTTTTCTGTGATGACCACGTCAGGTTTCAGCTGGATAATATCCTCACACAACTGCTGGATGTACTCTTCTTCCATTTGCAGGATTCGGGTGAAATCCTCCTCTCGTGTAATCTCAATGTCAGTCTGTGAATGAAGCAAAGGCACTGACTGAAGCTGGAGAGATGGCTCAGCAGTCAGGAGTAGCACTCACAGCTGCCTGAATTCCAGCTCCAGAGGATCCAACTAAGCTGTACTCAGACAGAAAAGTTCCTGCAGACTTCCGCATGCATGTCTAGGCACACACAGTAACATAACAAAAATGAAAATAAAAATCCCTGGGCTGATGAAGACAGTCAGGTGTCATCCCAGTCACTGTACAGCCCTCTCATGTTCTCCAGAAAATGTGAATCTAAATATCAAAACTTCATATCTGTTTCACACATCTGAGCTGGACCTTTTGTCTTACTAGTTATAGTTAGTGTGCATGAATGATTTAATCTTAATTTCTTGATACCTCTGGCTTTTTTTAGGACAGGGTCTTACTCTACTCAGGCTGATCTCATTTTTAGCCCAATAAGTGTTGGGATTACACGTGTAAGCATCCATTTCCACCTGAATTCTGGTTCCCAAACATTTTTAGTAGGATCTATTGGACATGGAAGTCATTACACTCTATAAAGTTCCATCAGCAGTAAAGTTAAAGGAACTGAGAGATTGTAGGTGCTGCTGCATTGGAAAAGGTGGGTCACACCCATAATCCCAGCACCCAGGAGGCAGAGACAGAGGCAGAGGCAGACAGATTGCTAGCCTGGACACAGCTGAGTTCTAGACCACCCAGACTACACAGGAACACTGTACGAACCTTCCTAACTAAACTAACCTGTAAAAATAAAATCTTCAAACTGAAGCCAAAGGAGCTGGGTTTGAAATATGCCAAAGTCAAACATTGAGAAAAGTGAATAAATACATTGTCCAGGTTGGTAATGAACCAAGTGGTCTTCCTGCCTCAATCTGCCCACGCAGACAGGACCATGTCTATACCCACACATCTCAATAAATGCAGGACAGATTTATTTAATTTTTTGTCATTCTTTTCCCTCAGTCCTGGGTTTCAGACTTCTTACTTGGAAAACAGTAACATCTAACTATTTTCAAGAAAGTTTGGTAAATGGCAGCACATAAGTGACTTCATTGTCACTTGTCCATATTAGTAGTCACAGTCTACTTAAAAAAAAAAAAAAAAAAAAACAAACAGGCTGGGAAGCCAAGGATAGTGAAGTGGCACATGTATTTTAATACCAGCACTTGGGAAACAGAGGCAGGTGGATAGTCTGAGACCAGCCTGGTCTACATGGTGAGTTCCAGAACAGTCAGGGCTACGTAAAGAGAACCTGTCTCAAAAACAAAAAACAAAAAACCCCAAAAGGCTGGGAATCTTACCTGGCTTTCTCCTTTCTTGTACTCCAGAGAAGAATCCAATAGCACAATTCGAGGATTCTTAATATAGCGGCGCATCCTTGGATGGGTCACATCCTTGTTAATCATAACTCCACGTAAGACACATGAGTCTTCAATGATGCCCCCGGGTATCTGAGCAAAGGAAGATTTACTTTAATATACAACCAATTCGCAGTAAATGGAACTGATGATACATCATACAGCACTTGATTCCCTGCGTACAAGCCAAATCCATCTCAAATCTAGCCCCATAATACTTCTTTCCCAAATGACTACTCTTTCAGAAGTCCAAGGTATTTCTCTTCCATGAAGCTCAAAAACAAAATAATTAAATAGACAAGTAACAGGCTTTATATTAGTTCTAGGGCAGCCTGAGCACCGGTGAGATCCAGGTCCTTTAGGATACAGTGAGAACCAAAACAATGGCTGCAAATATTTTCTTGTTTTTGTTTTGAGACATAATCTCTCTACATAGCTGTGGCTGTCCTCAAACTCACAAAGGTCCACCTAAGTGCACCTAAGTTCACCACCAAGCTTGGCTGCTGTTTGACTCCTTAGGAAGTACACTAATCTTGGGCTGTGACACTCAACCTGAAGGATGAGTTCCACAGAAATTCACTGTCTTGACAAATATCTGAAAGGATCCACTATGGGGGCTAGAGAGATGGCTCAGAGCACGGGCTATTCTTCTCAAGGTCTGTCTTAGTCAGAGTTTCTATTCCTGCACAAACATCATGACCAAGAAGCAGTTGGGGAGGAAAGTTTATTCAGCTTACTCTTCCACACTGCTGTTCATCACTAAAGGAAGTCAGGATTGGAACTCAAACCGGTCAGGAAGCAGGAGCTGATGCAGAGGCCATGAAGGGATGTTCTTTACTGGCTTGCTTCCCCTGGCTTGCTCAGCCTGCTCTCTTATAGAACCCAAGACTACCAGCCCAGAGATGGTCACACCCACAAGGGGTCTTTCCCCCTTGATCACTAATTGAGAAAATGCCTTACAGTTGGATCTCATGGAGTCATTTCCTCAACTGAAGCTCCTTTCTTTGTGATAACACCAGCTGTGTCAAGTTGACACAGTACAAGGTCCAAATTTCAATTCCCAGCAAGCACATGGTGGCCCACAACTATCTGTAATGGGAACTGATGCCCTCTTCTGGTGTGTCTGAAAATAACGATGGTGTACTCATATACATATAATAAATAAATCTTTAAAAAAATGAAAGGATCTACTTCATCATTAGGATACTCTAAGATATTACACTAGCTACTACGCTTACACTCTGATCTTAAACTTAGTAAAAAAAAAGGGAAGCTTCTGTAGACCAAACTGACATCAAACTCACAGAGACCTGCCTGTCTCTGCCTGGTGTGCTGGGATTAAAGGTGTGTGCCACCACTGCCCAAGCAAATTTTATTATAATGAGTATGTGATGGCCAGTCTTGGTTGTCAACTGACACCTGGAATTAACTAAAACCCAAACAACTAGCACACCTGTGAAATATTTTTCTTGATGGGATCATTTGAGGGAGGTCAGAAAGCTCACTTTAAGTCTGGGACATACCTTCTGGTGGCAGCCCACATAAAAGGACACAGGACAAGGACACTTGCTGCTTGCCTGCTCTCATTCTCACTGGCAAACTCATTTTTTACAAAAACTGTTTTGCTGCTGAGGCATTAGAGCCTACTTCTTTAGGATTCCAAGTAGATTGAAAACCAGGTCAGACACCAGCCTAGACTACGGAAGGACTACCAGAATCTTTTTTCTTGTTTGTTTTTCGAGACAGGGTTTCTCTGTATAGCCCTGGCTGTCCTGGAACTCACTCTGTAGACCAGGCTGGCCTCGAACTCAGCAATCCGCCTGCCTCTGCCTCCCTAGTGCTGGGATTAAAGGCATGCGCCACCACGCCCGGCTGGACTACCAGAATCTTAAAAAAAAAATTTGTGAGTACACTGTAGCTGTCTTCAGACACACCAGAAGAGGGCATTGGATCCCATTATAGATGGTTGTGAGCCACCATGTGGTTGCTGGGAATTGAACTCAGAACCTCTAGAAGAGCCGTCAGTGCTCTTAACCACTGAGACATCTCTTCAGCCCCTACCAGAACATCACTTTTCTATCAGGTGACAGCCACTGTTGGAATAGTCACTCTAATAAAGGCTCTTTTTAATAGTCATCAGTTCTGTTCTCTAGAGAGCCCTGACCAACAAGCTGGTTTGCCTGCATGTATGTGTAATACATGTGTACCTGGTGACTTCAGAGGTCAAAAGAGGGAATCAGGTTTTCTGGAACTGGAGTTATGGATGGCTGTGAGACACCACAAGGGTGCTGGTAATCAAATGTGGGCCCTCTACATGAACAGTAGACACTCTTAGCTGCTAGGCCATTTCACCAACCTCAGCACTTGTAAAACTGATATACTCACCAGTGGCTAATACCCACAGGTATAGATATGGACATAACGTCTTTCCTTACTCTTGTAAACCTTGTGTATGGAAGTAGTAAAGGCAACAAAAAAATGGTATCAGGAATTCTCCTTGATACTCTCTTAGGTTTTTGTTTCCAGGTTCTAAGGTAGTCCAGTTCTTCTTTCTAGTTCTAAGTAAATAAAGACACCCTACTCTGAATTGGAATGACCATGCCAGACACTTAACTCTCAAGCACACACTGGACAAGCTTACCTTTTCTACCCTTGCATATTTTTTGATGTCAATTTCCTTTCTGCCATTCTCTTCAAACTGCACAGTCTTAACAGCATCCAGGGCAATGTTGCATGCCAAAGAGGACCACCGACTGATGACTTTTGTAGTAATAGAGCTATTGATGATGTTCAACATCATCTCACGGTTATTAACATCAACAGGGGTACTGGAAAAAGAAACCCAGAAAACAGTGAACATAAAACATTTAACACAGTAACTCATGTAAACCTCAGAGCATGCCAAAAGCATGCCAAAAGGCAGAATGAGGTGGTTAAAGTGACAAGACCTCTTGCTATACTTTCAAATACTGCAAAAATTCCTAAAACATTTTATAAGGCCAAACAGATTTTAGGGAAGAGGCAACAGCTTCCAAAAGCATCATCTACGGTAAAGTGTTCTAGGGGGCTGGGAAGATGGCTCAGCAGTTAAGAGCACTGACTGCTGCTCTTCCAGAGGTCCTGAGTTCAATTCCCAGCAACCACATGGTGGCTCACAACCATCTGTAATGGGATCTAATGCCCTCTTCTAGTGTGTCTGAAGACAATTACAGTGTATTCAAAGAAAATAAATAAGTCTTTAAGCTAAGTGTTCTAGATAGGCAATTACTGCCTGATAAAAAAAAAGTAGCCAAGGATACAAGAGAGTCAGGAGTTATAGCCTGAGAAATATGGATCCCAGTTTTGAGAAAAATAGTCCCAGGTTCAACCCCAAAGCACTGCGAAATTCAGGTGTGGTATATGTCTATGATTCTAGCACTTGGGAGGATGAAAAGTTCAAGGTTATCTTCAGAGCTACATACTAAGTTCCAGGTCAACCTGTACTATAGGAGCCCATGTCTCAAAACAACAACTTCTGCAACTGGAGGTGCAACTTGGTGGTACAGTGCTTGGCTAACACACACATAAAGTCCTGGATTCAAT
Source organism: Mus minutoides (assembly GCA_902729485.2). Taxonomy (NCBI): domain Eukaryota; kingdom Metazoa; phylum Chordata; class Mammalia; order Rodentia; family Muridae; genus Mus; species Mus minutoides. The sequence goes on along the minus strand of LR753515.1, from coordinate 14,508 downwards.
ACAACCTACACCTAAACGCCATGTTTTAGAATTCATAAAAATAAATCTAAAGGTGGGGGGTGGGGATATGACTAAACAATTAAGAGCACTTGCTGTTCTTCTAGAGGACCTGTATACAGTATGTTAACTAGCTCCAGGGGAGTCACATTTCTGGTTTTCTCAGATACTTGCACTCATATGCACATATGCGGGTGAACCCACCGACCCATGCACACCCATATCCACAAACACACACCCCAACAAAGATCTAAGCATGGTAGAACACATCTTTAAATCTTAGCACTCCAGAGTCAGAGGCAGCATGATCTCTACAGATTTGAGGTCAACAGTCAGGGGTACACATTGAGATACCCTGCTTCGATCTGCCCCTTAAAAATCTAAAGGGACCATTAAAACAGCGGAGGAAAGAGTTCTTAATGAGGGAGCACATAATGGAACACATGATGTAAAAGGATGGAATATAGGGAGTTAAAGGTTTAAGTGTGGATTAAGAGTTGAGGGATGGGGAAGAGGAGGCAGTGATGGGTGGGTTAACAATAAGAATGAATGGAGGGTCAGGGCATAGTGGCATACATCTTTAATCCCAGCTCTCAGGAAGCAGGAGGATCTCTGAGGCTGGCCTGGTCTACAGAATAAGTCCCAGAACAGCTAGGGCTACACAGAAAAATAGTCTTTAAAAAACAAAACAAGGGGGCTGGAGAGATGGCTCAGTGGTTAAGAGCACTGACTGCTCTTCCAGAGGTTCTGAGTTCAAATCCCAGCAACCACATGGTCGCTCACAACCATCCATAGTGGAGATCTGACGTTCTCTTCTGGTGTGTCTGAAGACATAAAATAAATCTTTAAAACAACACAAAGCTGGGCAGTGGTGGCACATGCCTTTAATCCCAGCAATTGGGAAGCAGAGGCAGAGGCAGGCGGAATTCTGAGGCCAACCTGGTCTACAGAGTGAGTTCCAGGACAGCCAGGGCTACACAGAGAAACCCTGTTTCAAACAAAACAAAACAAAACAAAACAAAACAAACAAACAAAAAAAGCCGGGCGTGGTGGCGCACGCCTTTAATCCCAGCACTTGGGAGGCAGAGGCAGGCGGATTGCTGAGTTCGAGGCCAGCCTGGTCTACAGAGTGAGTTCCAGGACAGCCAGGGCTATACAGAGAAACCCTGTCTCGAAAAACCAAAAACAAAACAAAAAAACAAAACAAAACAAAATCCCACCACCACCAAAAAGGAAAAAGGAGGGAGGTGTTTTTGAAGGTACTCTGCATGGTGAACAATGCTGTTTGCAGAAGACATGTCATTATATGAAAATACCTGTACCAGGCATAGGATAATTCCCAATGAGTTATGGATCAGGGAAGGTCCAAAGGACCCTAAAACAGAAACCATCGCCACTGTTCTTGATTGTCTATCATAATGGGATAATAAACCTCTATTACTGAAGACACTGCAGGACTTAGATTATGTCGAGACCTACAGATTTGTCTCTCAGTCTTGGTTAGAGAAGCTTCTTTTTGTCTCAAGAGATACCAGTCAAAATGCTAAGAGTAACTAAGCGTCTTTGAGTGTTCAGTTGCAAATGGCACATCTGTATCAATCTCCACCCAAGGCTTATGAACATCTCAGACTGCTTGTGGGCAATCAGAATGAAAGAGCCGGTGGATGGGAAATGCTATCTTGTGGACAAGACAATGCCACTGCACTCAAGACCTCACAGCAGCTGTGGTTACTTGCTCAAGATCAAGTCAGTCAAAATTCCAGCATGATTCAACACTCAACTGAGGAGCTACTAGGAGTTGCTGGGGTGGGGTGGGGGGAATGGGGGGTGGGGAGGGAGTATCATTTTCTTTAGGGTTGTGGCCACTAGATTGCTCATTCTCTGTTGCCTGCATCCATATGGGCAGCACTAACTGGAATTAGTAGGTCATTTGGAAAAAGTCAGGTTTTGAGCACTCAGGAGGTATACATTTTTTTGTTTTATCTACATAACTATTCCAGACCTGCTAGGGACAAGCAACTTAGAACATATTTGTGAGGGTGTTATTTCTGAGGGAGGGTCTGGTGTATTGTAGCATATGCTTAAAAAAAAAAATCCTCTATCATAGCTTTAGATTTATTTTTATTTATTTATTTATTTTTTGGAGACAGGGTTTCTCTGTATAGCCCTGGCTGTCCTGGAACTCACTTTGTAGACTAGGCTGGCCTCGAACTCAGAAATCCGCCTGCCTCTGCCTCCCAAGTGCTGGGATTAAAGGCGTGCGCCACCACGCCCGGTGAATTATTTTTTAAAATGAGAATTTTCTTGATTCTCTCCTACTTTGCCTTCTTTTCTCCTTACTAAATTAAGCCAGAATGAAAAGTACCTTGTGCATGTGCATGCATAGGTGTGTGGTGGATGCCAGAGGTTAATGCTGGGAATCTTCCTTTAATGGCTCTCAACCGATGTGCTTGCCTTTCTTTTATTAAGAACAGATCAGTCAATCCAAGACTCCCACACTATCCATTTCCAGTCCGTCCATCCTCCATACCTGATTTTCTTCAGAGTGCTGATCATATCATCCAGTGCCATTCGGTAAGCACTGATCACCACTGTTGGGTGCATCTGCTGCTCTAGGAAGTGTTCAGCCACAGAGAGCATTTCTCCAGCTGCAAAAAGGATACAGGCACTATAGCAATGCATTTCAAAGTACCAGAATATGAAGGCAACGTAATTTCCTTGTGCTTCTAAAAAATATTTTTTCTAAAACAGATCTCATTAAAGATATATATTTGGCTGTAAATATTGTTCCACATTTTACAACTTCTTTTTTGTTTGTTTGTTTTTTTGAGACAGGGTTTCTCTGTGTGCCCTGGCTGTTCTGGAACTCACTTTGTAGACCAGGCTGGCCTCGAACTCAGAAATCCGCCTGCCTCTGCCTCCTGAGTGCTGGGATTAAAGGTATGCGCCACCACGCCCGGCCATTTTACAACTTCTATGATCAATTTATAAAGAAAACATCTTTACTAGATACATTTTAATTTATCTAAGATTGACCTATGGGCTTACCTTTTTCTTTTTATCTTTGTAACTAAGTATGTACCTCAATTTCCCAAGAAAAATGAAAATAATTTCAAGAAAGAAAAAATGTGAACAGGAAACAGATTTACTAACAATACCTTAGCCGGGCGTGGTGGCGCACGCCTTTGAGCCCAGCACTCAGGAGGCAGAGGCAGGTGGATTTCTGAGTTCGAGGCCAGCCTGGTCTAAAAAGTGAGTTCCAGGACAGCCAGGGCTACACAGAGAAACCCTGTCTCGAAAAACCAAAAAAAACCAAAAAACAAAACAATACTTTAGGATACAGTCAAACTGCTGTCACTAAAAACAAAACAGAGAAAAAGGGCTAACTATAGGGCTGGAGAGATGTCTCAGTGGTTGGTTAAGAGCACTGGCCGCTCTTCCAGAGGTCCTGAGTTCAATTCCCAGAACCACATGGTGACTCAACCCCATCTGTAATGGGATCTGATACCCTCATCTGGTGTGTCTGAAGACAGCTACACTGTACTCATATAGGGCTGGTGAAATGGCTCAGCGGGTAAGAGCACCCAACTGCTCTTCTGAAGGTGATGAGTTCAAATCCCAGCAACCACATGGTGGCTTACAACCACCGGTAATAAGATCTGACGCCCTCCTCTGGTGCGTCTGAAGTCAGCTATAGTGTACGTACTTATGTATCATAATAAATGAATCCTTGGACCCGAGAGAGCGGGGCCGACCAGAACGAGTAGGGTTGACCAGAACGAGGAAAAAAAAAGGTGATAAAAAAATCTTAAAAAATAAAAAAGAGCCGGGTGGTGGTGGCGCATGCCTTTAATCCCAGCACTTGGGAGGCAGAGGCAGGCGGATTTCTGAGTTCGAGGCCAGCCTGGTCTACAGAGTGAGTTCCAGGACAGCCAGGACTACTACACAGAGAAACCCTGTCTCGAAAAACCAAAAATAAATAAATAAATAGATAGATAGATAGATAAAAAAAGGGCTAACTATAACCCCAGCACAGGGAGGCAAAGGCAGAGGCAGGAGGTACAGGAACTCAAGGCCAGCCTTGACATACTGTTTGGCTGCTGTTATCAACAGAGAGTAACTTGTTTCAAATTATCATACTCAGGTGTCTTATCTATATTAATCTTTTTTAGATTCATGTATGTTTTGTCTGCATGTGTTTATGTGTACCATGTGTCTGCTTGATGTCTGTTGAAGGTGAGAAAACATGGAACCCCTGGAACAAGTTACAGATAGTTGTTGGGAGATTGGTTCTAATGCTTTGATTCAATCAGGAATCTGCCTATTCACATGATAAAGGTCCTTGTCCCCAATTGGCTTTTGATAGATCAATAAAGATGCCAGCAGCCAATGGTTGGGCAAAGGGAGATAGGGTGGGGCAGGACCTTAAAAGTTGCATAGGCTAGGAGAGAGAAGGGGAGAGAAAGAGAGATCCCCATGAGTAGGATCACGGGAGCTGCAGGAGAGAAAGCCAACCAGCCATGTGACTATTTGGCTGAGTGGCCACTGGCCACTTTCCCGATTGGGCCTGGGGTAGCAGGAGGTGGTTTAGGAGTTAGCCAAGGCATTTCAAAAATAAGCTAATGTGTGTTCCTTGGCTGGAGCACAAAGCAGTGTAGCCAAAACTCACCATTACAGATTGTGAGTGAATAGTGGGTGCTGGTAAACCAAATCCAGGTTCTCTGCAAAAGCAAGTGGGGCTGGAGATGGCTCAGAGGCTAAAAGCACTTAAGTGTCTAAACTCAATTCTCAGCAACCAAGTTAGGTGACTCAAAAATCATGTGTAATTCCAGTTTCAAGATACACAATACCTCTTCTGACTTCTGTGGGCATTTGTACTGAGAATAAACCATTATAGACATAGATATAGACATAGACACACACAAACACACACACACTCAGGCACATAATTTAGAAAACCTAAATTACCCCAAAGATAAACTCCTCATATCCATATAAAAACAATTCATGTAAACTTATCTGTTATAGGGTTCTATATAAAGAGCCTTGCTTAAAAACAAAATACTAAAAATAAATATCAATTCACATACAAAATATGCATTAATTAATAAAATGTTGTGATCAGAGGAATTTATTAAACCTTGTATTACCTCAATCAGTAATAGCTTGGAATATTAAACCTTGTATTGCCTCTATCAATAATAGCTTGGAATTAACTACTTGTTTATTACAACTTAAAAGAATGAATCTTATCACCTATTGCAAAAAAACACTTTAAAAAATTAGCAATGATTTCTACAACATACCTTTTGTTTTTCGAGACAGGGTTTCTCTTGTGTAGCCCTGGCTGTCCTGGAATTCACACTACAGACCAGGCTGGTTCTGAGCTCAGAGACCCACCTGCCTTGGCCTCCCTACTGCTGGGAATAAAGATGTGTGCCACCATGCCAGACTATCACATCTTATATCTAATTTATTTTTTTTCAATCTTCCACTTTCCTCTTACCAAGAATAATTACTGATGTGGTCCCGTCTCCAACCTCTTCATCCTGGGTTCTGCTAATTTCAATCATGGACTTCGCTGCGGGATGTTGGACTTGAATCTGAAAGAAATGTAAACCAATACTACTCAAAAACTTTACAAAACAAAACAAAAACTCACCAAACGTTTGTGTGTTTTGTTTGTATGTGATCGCATACATGCCACATGCCCCTTAAGGACAGAGGACAAATTGTGGTTACTGTCTCTGTTTACCATGTGAGTGCTGGGGACTGGATTCAGGCTGTCAGGCTTAGCAGCAAATTGAGCCATCTTGCCAGCTCTCTCAGCTTGTCCACAACTCTTGAATGCCTCACACTCCCTTACCCCCTGTGTTTTACTCTATCTCTCAGATTAAATAAAATTAAAAACAGCCCCAGGCCAGGTATGCTTTTAATCCCAGAAGAGTCAGGCAGATGCTGGTGGATCTTTGTACATTATTCTAGTTCAAGGCTGCTCATACACTGCAAGTTCCAAGCCCTGCTCAAAAAAACGAAACAAAAAACGAAGGGCTAGAGAGAGAGAGAGAGAGAGAGAGAGAGAGAGAGAGAGAGAGAGAGAGAGAGCTGTCTCAGGTTGTAGCTGCTTGTTGCTCTTTCAGAGGATCCACTCAAGTGCAGTTCCTAGTCCTATTTATTGGAGGGCTCACAACCACCAGAAAATGTACCTCTAGAAGGTACATCCTGGCTCATAGTACCCCCTTCTCCAGTATCTTAAGCAGATCACTTTTGTGGGTAAAAGTGTCAATGAGAATTCAACCTTTAAAGCTTTTTCAGTTTAGTACTACAAACACCATAGTGACTGAATCATGCATGTCCTTTGAAGATAGATTCAAAGGCCTAAACTTTCTGACCCATGAACGCGTCTTCACTTAGAAGATGGTCTTTGTATATGTACTCAAGTTAAAACAAGGTCATACAGATTTAAAGTGAATCCCATCATTCTTTTACAAATAAAGGACACACAAAAATTTTAACAGCATATGATGGAAACAGAGACCCTGCACTTACAATGGAAAGGACTGAGAAACATTATTAACTGCTATAAGAAATAAGAAACTCCAGCACTCGGGAGGCAGAGGCAGGTGGATTTCTGAGTTCGAGGCCAGCCTGGTCTACAGAGTGAGTTTCAGGACAGCCAGGGCTACACAGAGAAACCCTGTCTCAAAAAACAAAAACAAAAACAAAAACAAACAAACAAAAAAACCCACAAAACTCTTGCTTAGTCTTCAGAGCTAAGCCCCACTGAAACCTTGATATCAGACTTACAGCTTCAGTTCCTGGGAAAATTAAGTTTCTAGTGCATCCCTTTATTTTGTGGTACTGGAATTGAATCTAAGTCCTTCTGAATGAGGAGGATGCACTGTAACACAGAGGTGTATCTTCTAGCCTCCCTTTGTGAGACAAATTATTGATACATAGCTCAGACTGTCCTCCAATCTCAACTCTTCTGCCTTCATGCTGAGAAAACAGGCATATACCACATCTGGAGTTTTTTTTTTTTTTTTGGTTTTTTTCGAGACAGGGTTTCTCTGTGTAGCCCTGGCTGTCCTGGCACTCACTTTGTAGACCAGGCTGGCCTCGAACTCAGAAATCCGCCTGCCTCTGCCTCCCAAGTGCTGGGATTAAAGGCGTGCGCCACCACGCCCGGCACATCTGGAGTTTTTTAAGACAACCATAGAAGACTAGCCAGGTATAATGTTCTGAACCTATAGTCCCAGTACTCAGAGGCCTTGAACCCGCAAAATTAATCTCAAATCCCTAATCCTCCTACCTTTACCCCCTAAATACTGAGATTAGAGGCACACTGTCATCAAGCCTTGATAACACTTGGATTTCAGACAGGGTTATTTTAGCCCAGGATGATCTTGAACTCATGATCCTACTTCTACCTCTGGTCCCAAAGTGCTGGGATTAGAGGCATACAACACTATGCCAAGGTTATCTACATGTACCTGAAAAGGTTCTTGGTATTTGTAAAACTGTTAGGAAAGGAGGTGAGAAAACAAAACAACAAAAGCAAACATACCTCTCGAAGGATGGCATTGCCATCATTGGTCATCACGATGCCTCCCATTGGGTCCAAAAGCATCTAAGAAAAAGCAAAAGTGTTATAGATAACAAAAAAGGAGGACATGGGGTTTGAGTTCCAATAAAAGGTAGTCCAACCTTCATCATAGATTTAGGTCCCAAGCAGGTCCGGATGATGTCTGCAATTGTCTGTTGGTAAGGAAACAGAAAACAAGAAGCACAGTCAGAGAATAATGTGAGTGTTTCGAATAACCATTGTTTTGTTTTAAACAGGGTTTACCTAGGTAGCTCTGAGTGGCCTTGAAATCAGAGAGAGGCCTGCTTCTGATTCTTGATGATAGGATTAAAGGCATGCTCTACCATGCCCAGTGCATAGCCAGCATTTTAAAGACTTATTTTTATGGGTATGAGTGTTTTGCTTAAATATACATTTGTGCTCTGGATACATGCCTGGTGACCAAAGAGGCCTGAAGTGCATGTTGGATACCCTAGAACTGGAGTTACAGGAGGTTGTAAGCTACCACCTGGGTTTGGGGAATCAAATTTATGTCTTCTGCAAGAGTAGCAAGTACTTGGGGCTGAAGAGGCGGCTCAGGAACTAAGAGCACTGACTGCTCTTCCAGAGGTCCTGAGTTCAATTCCCATCAACCACATGGTGGCTCATAACCATCTGTTATGGGATCTGATGCCCTCTTCCAGTATGTCTGATAGTGACAGTATAGTCACATTAAAAAAAAAAAAAAAAAAAAAAAGCCGGGCGTGGTGGCGCACGCCTTTAATCCCAGCACTCGGGAGGCAGAGGCAGGCGGATTTCTGAGTTCGAGGCCAGCCTGGTCTACAAAGTGAGTTCCAGGACAGCCAGGGCTAGACAGAGAAACCCTGTCTCGAAAAAAACAAAACAAAAAAAAATAAATAAAATAAAATAAAAGAGCTGGGCGTGGTGGCGCATGCCTTTAATCCCAGCACTTGGGAGGCAGAGAAAGGCTGATTTCTGAGTTCGAGGCCAGCCTGGTCTACAGAGTGAGTTCCAGGACAGCCAGGGCTATACAGAGAAACCCTGTCTCGAAAAACCAAACCAAAAAAACCCAAAAAAAAAACCATGTACTACCTTTGCAGCATTGATATTTCCAGATTGAACTTTTCTTCCAGACTCACGCTTTGTATTCTGACCTAAAACAGACAAAAACACATGTCAACAGCCCAGTGTACACAATAATTTTATTTCCTAACTTAAAGAAAATGCTAGATTTATATCTATCTATCTATCTCAGGTGTACAAATGCTTGGCACAACTGTGAGGTCAGAAAACAACTTTCAGAGTTAATTTTCTTTCTATCACATGGGTGCCAGGGACCAAACTTGGTCATCCAAGTCAGTATGGTGGTGCATGCCTTTGACCCCAGCACTTAGACAGCAGAGTCAGGAGGATCTCTGTGACTTGGTCTATATAGAGAACCTGCCTCAAATGAAACAAACAAACAAAACAAAACAAAACAGCAACAACAAAAAGACCTCCAATTATTAGGCTTAGTGTCAGCTTTTTTTTTAACCCGCTGAGCCATCCTACCACCAACCCTATTTATCAAGTTTTGAAAATAAAAATAAAATTTTCAGTGTATTACGAGCAGTCAATTACAACTGTTTAAGGTTGAGCGTGGTAGCATATGCCTTTAATCTGAGCACTGATGCAGATGGATTTCTGTGAATTGAAGACCAACTTGGTCTATAAAGTGAGTTAGTTCCAGGCTAGCCAGTTACAAAGTGAGATCTTGTCTCAAAGAGCACATTTAGGGGCTGGAGAGATGGCCTAGTAGTTAAAAGCTTTGGAAGCTCTTGCAGAGATCTCTGCATTCATTTGCAGCACCAACATGGCAGCTCACAATCATCTATAACTACAGTTCCAGGGGATCTGATGTCCTCTTCTGGTGTCTGCAGGCACAGACATACAGGCAGGCAAAAAACACAGATGAGAGAACCCCTGGTACATTAAGAGATAACCTGAAATGCTCAACTTCATAGTCTTGACCAATACTTTCCTTGTATGCATGCTTACATATTTCCAGTGATTCATATCTTGAGATCCTTGAATGGGCCTAGGTAGGACAGTGATTTTTCTCAAGAGTGCACATCCCTTACAACCTCCCTGGGAAGAGAAGCCACAGAGTCTCAAAGATTAGTGACCAAAAAAGTCTGCTTTCTTGGAAGGAGTTTCCAAGAAAGTCTGCTTATGAGGCTGGAAAGATGGTTCAGCTTCAATTCCCTGACCCTTAAGGTGGCTCACAACTACTTGTAACTGCAATTCCAGGGAATGTTGATGCCCTCTTCTGGCCTCCACAGATGTAGACATACAATTAGGCAAAACACCCATACACAGACAAAAACAAACAAAATATCAATCACAAGCCAAGGAATCTCAAGATAGAACAGGAAAAAAGACTAGAGCCTGAGGGCCACCCTGTAGGTAAACTTCTCTCAGGAGACTAGAGCAGAAAATAATGACTCCTTTCGCCTGTGGCCTGCTGCTTAAAACCTGTGAGTAGAGGAGGTAGTGTCACTGAACCCCTTTGTCTCTCCGTCCAGTGTGACTATACTAAATCTGTTTTTCTCTTTACTATGTCTTACTTTGACCCAGGCTTACTGAGTTATTCTCAATAGCTCAAGTAACTGACAAGGAACTGGTGCTCTTGACTGAGATGGGTTCCCTAAAGAGGAAAGAAAACCAGGAAAGGAATCTGAGAGAACTAAACTGGCTGGTGGGAAAGATCACGTCCAAAATCGGGAACGCCAGGAATGTCATTTCAGAACAAGGGTTGCCCAATGACCGCTACTGAAAAGATGCCACTTCCGATTCGATCTGCCGGTAAAGGCAGCTTTACTTACCAACTTAACTAACAATTCTTTACAGAACTACTACAGCCTCCTAAATACTGATGTTAAAGTATAAATCAAGCGAGTTGCCGTAAGTCACGCCTCTACGGAAGGATGGACCGAGGATAGGAAGCAAGGCCTACCGTTAAGAACCAGCATTACTATCTACACGGAAATCATGCTGTAAAGGACACGGGGGCGTGGAGGGTGGCGACTAAAGAACGGAACACGAATGGGATGAAGCACACGTAAAGACTAGCGACTCCGAGAGAGGAAAGTCATTTTGTCAAAAGAAGGCGACAGGAGAGGCAGGAGAAGAAAAGTGGGGAAGGAGCTTCCAAGGCGAAAAGACCACAGGAAGGCACGAGGGCCGAGTCATGGCGGGACGGAGCTGGGCAGCACTGGCCAGCTCGGGGAGAGAGGGGTGGAGAGAGCCATCCCTTCCCAGAACTCACTGAGCACGAGCACTGGACGGTGGCCCATCATGGCGGCACGACGCAGAACCGACTCTCCAGAGCTGGGGGGAATCGGCAGAACCTTCTGGAGAGAAGAGCCGCGAAGAAAACGCTGCCTCCTCAGGACTGACACAGAAACATGCTGACCTCTGAAGTGCCGCCAATCATCAAACTCATTTCATTGATTGGCATAAACATAGACCAATCGACAGTATTAGCCCCGCCCTCTACGCAAGAAAGGCGAGGCAAGTTAGATAGAGAGGGCATGATGTAGGGGACTGGGAGACGCAAGCGCTTGCGCACTAGCGTGGCCGCTCCCGGCCGCGTGCGGACAGAATGTCTGCGCAAGCGCCAAGGCACGGGCGGTTAGCTGGCTCGCTTCAGCGCATGAGTACCCACTAGAGAGTGGGTGCTGGGGTGGAGGCTTTGGATTAATGCTGTAGGTGAGATCATGAAGCTCTGTTTTGTTCATTGGTTCTCGCCCGATCGTGAAGGCCAAGGACGGCATGATAGTTCTCTACTTTTTATTTCAGCTTTAGCAGTAGGGAGGAGTAGAGGAGACAGAAATACCCGTCGTGGCCCGAAAGATTGAGGCAGTGTAAAAGTGGAAGTTGTCCTACGGGGCGGGGAGGCAACGGCTCGGTTCCCCGCCCCCCGCCCCGAGCATGCTGGGAGTTGTGGTTCACTGCTCTAGACGCGCTGGTTTTCTTTAAAAAAAAAAAAAAAATTCTTGTTCTTTAGATGTACCTATTTTTTATTTTATGTGTATGGTTGTTTTGCCTGTGCATATGTAGGTGCACCACTTGTGAGAGGCGATCAAGAGGGAGTCTGATCCTCTGGAACTGGAATTGATTGTGAACCGCCACGTGGGTGCTAGGAAGTGAACCTGTGGCCCCTGCGGGACCATCTAGTGCTCTTAACTGTTGAGCTATCTCTCCTGTCCTAATGTCTTACTTCTTAGAAAAAAATACTTTGAGTCTAAAGCAAAAACGTAAAGGAGGATCGCTCACATTTACCCCCAAATATTCTAAGTCGTGTTTCTTGCAGTATTCTGAGTCTTACCCCGCTGCACAGCCTGATCACTGGTTAGTGACAAAAGAAAGGGAACTGGAGTTTTTTTTTTTTTTTAATTACCGTATTATCTTTACCAGAGTTTTAAGGCTGGTCTCAAACTGGAGACAACCCTCTTGCCAGATCACCCCATATAGGAAAAAAACAAAACAATAAGGCTAGTAATTAAACAGAAGTCTCGAAGAGTCATGACATGTTTGTGATAGATTTAAAGATCCTATTTGGTATGCTTTGTCTTCTGCAGTGAAAAGGCACTAACAAAAACTCTGCCGAAGGGAATTGGAGAAAAATGGACAATTTCAAAACAGTTGTTTGTTTTGGTGTGGTAGCACACCCTTGTAATGAACTCCAGAGGCTCAGTCAAGAGGAGAGCGATTTTCAGTGGCTTCAGTTTCCCTGGACCACATAAGGGAGGCAGCCTGGAGGGAAGGCTCAGTGGGCTAAGAGGGTATGATGCTCTTGCAGAGAACCTCAGCTCAGTTCCTTGAACTGATGTCTGACTGTTCACAGTCACCTCTCAAGGGAGATCTACTGGTATATGTACATATTCACATAATTTAAAAAATTTAAATTTAAAACCAGACACCTCTATGAGATAGTGTATACACTGTTACACTTCTGCCTCCCAAAATTCAAGTAGCTCTAGCCAATTCTGGTTTTTGAGGGAGTGGTTAGGAAAGAAGACACTGTCGTTTGACCATGTGACCCTATTACTCTTTCCCAGGCATCAGACCTATCGCTGTCCGAGATGGAGCAGCACACTAGTAACCCTACTAAGGAAAAAGGTGTGTCACAGCCCCTGCATCCCCTCCCTCAGAAGCCAGCCTTCCAGGATTCACTCAGTGTTTGCAGAAATGACTGGCTTGGCCTGATACTTGGTTACTTGGAAAGTACTTGTGGGATTTTTTTTTTTTTTTGGGGGGGGGGGGTAAAGGAGACAGGTCTAACTTTGCTGACCATGGAACTCACTATCCTTACTTGAGACAACCCTTTTGCCAGAGCAGCCACATCCCAAGGATTATAGGTATAACCTACTGCATCCAGCTTTTTTTTCTTTTTTTTCCCTTTTTCCTTCTTTTCTTTCTTTCTTTCTTCTTTTTAAAAGAGTTGTTATATAGACAGCATGTCCTCAAACTCAAAATAGTCCTGCCCCAGCCTTCCCAGCTGCCGAGTTGACAGACCTACTTGGCTTTGATGAGTTATTTTTATAGCGCTTGTAAAGCGTCAGTAAGTAGAACAGAGCTTTGCTGTCTAGAGACCCTGGTTTAATTCCAGCACTGCCATGTGCCAGTTGTGGAATCCTGACCAAATTTTATTAACATGGGATTCCTCAAGTACAATGCTGCTAATACTGACTACTACCTAGGACCATTGAAAAGGATATGTCAGGGCACTGCGGAGGTGGCTTGGTGGGTAAAATCCTTGCTATGCATACATGAGGATCTGAGTGTGGCTCCTCTAAATCATATAAAAAGCCATATATGGTAGCATATGTCTGTATCCTCCATAAGGAAGCAGGGACATAGAGTAAACAGGTAGATCCCTGATGGCTATTGATGAGACAGTCTAGCTGAAATGATAAGTTCCAGGTTTGGTGAGAGACCCTATCTCAACAAAATAAAGCAAGGCTGGGTGTGGTGAGTTCCAGAACATCAGGGGCTACATAGAAAACCCTGAACCAAACCCTCTAAGAAAGTGAAAAAGTAAAAAATAAAGTGGAAGGGGCAGGAGAGATGGTTAAGAGCACGTCCAGAGGACACAGGTTCAATTCCTAGCACCCCCACATTGCAGCTCACAACTTTCTATAACTCCAGTCTCAGAGGCTCTGAATGCTGGTACCCTCATCTGGCCTCCTAGAGTACCATGTACATGAAAATAAATAAATGGAGAGCAATTGAGGAAGATACCTGATGTAGACCTCTGGCTTCCACATACATGCACATACACAAACACACACAGAAGAAACATGTATGTGTGCATATGTATGATACATACACATGTATCAGAGGCTGAACATGGTGACCTTCACCTGTAAACCTAGGAGGCCTCAGAGTCTGAATATTGCTGCAAATTCCTGAGCATCCTGAGTTACACAGACCCTGTCTAAAAAAAATATGTGTGAGTGTGATATTGCATACGTGTAGTACCAGCACTTAAGAAGCAGAGGCAAAGCCGGGCGTGGTGGCGCACGCCTTTAATCCCAGCACTCGGGAGGCAGAGGCAGGCGGATTTCTGAGTTCGAGGCCAGCTTGGTCTACAAAGTGAGTTCCAGGACAGCCAGGGCTATACAGAGAAACCCTGTCTCGAAAAACAAAAAAAAAAAAAAAAAAGAAGCAGAGGCAAGAGGATAGTCATCGGATCAAAGACAGCCTGGGATACCAAATGAGGTCAGGCCAGCCAGGACTGCCTCTCTAGACCCTGTGTCAGAGAGGTGGCTCGGCAGTTAAGAGCACTGGCAGCTCTTCCAGAGGACTGGGTTTCATTTCCCAGCACCCACATAGCAGCCCAAAGTGGACTGTAACCCCACTTCCAGGGGAATCCAGTGCTT
>LR754336.1:47543-65969 GCA_902729485.2 Mus minutoides | reverse complement strand
CTCTGCACTCACGCGTAACCCCAATGCGATCTTAAAGTCCTGGGGTGTCCCTAGCTGTGTCCGCTGGGCTCAGAGGAAAGATGGCGCGGTGGCGCGGTTCTGGCTGGGGGAGGCCCAGCCTCCGGTGGGGCGGAGTTCTCAGTTCCTGCCCCTGGAGTGAACTGCTGACCCGCTGCTCCCAAAACCACCTCTGCACTCATGCGTAACCCCAATGCGATCTTAAAGTCCTGGGGTGTCCCTAGCTGTGTCCGCTGGGCTCAGAGGAAAGATGGCGTGGTGGTGCGGTTCTGGCTGGGGGAGGCCCAGCCTCCGGTGGGGCGGAGTTCTCAGTTCCTGCCCCTGGGAGGAACTGCTGACCCGCTGCTCCCAAAACCACCTCTGCACTCACGCGTAACCCCAATGCGATCTTAAAGTCCTGGGGTGTCCCTAGCTATGTCCGCTGGGCTCAGAGGAAAGATGGCGCGGCGGCGCGGTTCTGGCTGGGGGAGTTCAAATGCTATCTTGAATGTTCCATCTCACCTCCCCCTGCCCTGCTCCCCTGCCCACCCAATTAGGGACCCCAAAAATACCACCAGAGAACTCCTAAACCTGATAAACAGCTTCAGTGCAGTAGCTGGATATAAAATTAACTCAAGCAAATCAATGGCCTTTCTCTACACAAAGGATAAAAGGGCTGAGAAAGAAATTAGGGAAACAACACCCTTCACAATAGTCACAAATAATATAAAATACCTTGGTGTGACTCTAACTAAGGAAGTGAAAGATCTGTATGACAAGAGCTTTAAGTCCCTGAAGAAAGAAATAGAAGATGGAAAAATCTCCCATGCTCATGGATTGGCAGAATTAATATAGTCAAAATGGCTATCCTGCTGAAAACAATCTACAGATTCAATGCAATCCCCATCAAAATTTCAACCCAATTCTTCACTGAGATATAAAGGGCAATTTGCAATTTCATCTGGAATAATAAAAAACCTAGGATGTATGGTTTTTTATTTCTTCCCCTTTTGGTTCTGTTCCTCTCTGTCTTCTGATGAGAGTAGCCTAGGATTATGGTGACCAGTAAGACTTCTGATCCAGTAGGGTATCTCAGCTGGAGTCTTTTTGTTCAGGAGTTTTGTAGTCTATGTGTCCTCTGGGTTTTGTGGTGCTAACATTTCTGTTGGGGGTACTATCACCAGAATGGCCTGAGGTCTGCAGTGCCTGCTTGGACTCTGAGAATGCAGGTAGGATTTCGGAGAGTGAAGTGGAGCTGGGGATATGGGATGCCGTTTATCTATGTTGGGTGTGCTTACAGTAGACTGATGGGCAAGACCTTGGTGCAGGGTCTTACCTGGAGCTGCCTGGCCTCAAGGAAAGCAGAGTTTGGGACAGGATATGGACTTCCAGGTACAATGTGCATTTTACTGCTGTTTGGTGTGTTTTCAGGGGGAGTTTCTGGGAAAGAAGGAATAGATTTTTAAATACTGTAGTACTGTTTAAAAATAGTGCATGAAATAGTTACATGTTGAGATCACAAAATTCTCACTACATATATCTTGATATCTGGGGTGGAAAGTTGATCAAGCAGAACTATTTACAAATATCCATTTTCCATGTGCTTCTACCACTTCGTACTTGAGCAAGGACTAACATCCTAAGTAGTGGGCACAACAACATAATAAAGGAAACATTTTGTACTCTGTAGAATTATTTAAGAAAAACAAAATAAGTAGCATTTGTGATATGATATAAGGATTTGTTTGTTGTACTATATTTCTGCTATATTAAAAGTTTACAAACAAATGTATTTAGCATCAATCTCAAGGGAGGGGATTATGGTTACCTAAACACATATGGAGAATTGCATCCTATTCTAAACATTGTACTTCAGAAAGTATCTTGAAGACTATCCAAATATAATCTATGAAACTACCTTTATGTAAGATGCTTTTGAGGAAAATAGTTAAATACATGACAGACGTTTCCAAATATTTAGTGGTATATTGTAGAGAAAGCAATCATTTTAGTGTTAGACTTGGAGTTAGGTAAAAGACCAATAAGTACAAATTTAGTAAAATAAATTGTGTTAGGATCTGAAGGCTCTCTTAAGAATCACATCTTCTCAACACTAGAACAAACTGTGACAACAAACACCACGATCAATACTTCTGAAATATAATAACAAATTGTAAATCAAAGTCCCTACATAAATGAGATGGCATTTTAAAATATGGTAGATCACTCAAAATCTATAGTTAATACGGTAACTCTTGAATTATTAGTACCACAGTATCAGAATGTATTTGAATTGCTATAAAGTAATTGACAGCAAAACAAAGGTTCATATTTTCATAGACAAAAATCTGTCTTATATTAGTACATAATTTTTTTTTTATTGAGACTGGAAACAAAGCTTAAAAGTATAGCACTTGGCTAGAACACCATTTTAATTTCCATTTTGAGCACCAGGGAATACTTTCTGAAGTGGGAATTCAAAATTATTCTGTGACTTTATACAATAAGAATTTACAGTATCTGAAGAATCATGGACTAATAATCAATGTAGTTATCACTTTAGGCAACATCTATTCTTACTTACATTGTAGAGCACAAGCAGTTTTCATTTTAGAAATACAATATATTATGCATGGAAGAGTCCTTGCTTCCTGTTTTACAGTGCAAATTGGTGAGGGAAGAGTAGGTATATGCTGTAGTGTATACATAGGAAAATCAAAATTATAATTCTCTGAATAATGAAACAAAGTCATAAGGTAGGTAATGACAAAATCAGGGATTCTGATTAGTCAAACTTTGTTTTCCACTACACCAGGCATCATGAAATGCATCTACATTTTCTAGAAAGAAGTCAGAATATATAGATTTAGGTTATTCTAAAAAAAATAAAATAATAAAAAATGAGCTATATATGTTTGATAAAATTCCAAATTTATAAAACTAAGAGGCAATATTTCAATTGAAATGAAAGCTATATAAATGTTCTTTTAAATTTTATTAGATGAAAATGTATATTAATAACATATTCCCCATTTCACATATCTTACAGTCAGACAATGCTTCCTAATTTATGACCCAAATTCCAGCTGCTCCAGTTTCTTCCATGTTCCCACATGTCCTGCCCTCTGTGGAAAAAGAAACAAACAAAAAAAGCTTCTTGTACTTTTCCTTTCATCTATATAATCATGACTAAATTATTGAAAGAAAGCTTCAGCCTCACTATCATATTCTGCTTAGATGTTTCTTTATAAAAAAATAATACCTTTATTTATTCCATTCTTGCATTCTCTGAAAGGCAAAGTCATTTGAATCATTTTTAATTACATATGTGCTTTTCTCTCACAAGAATATTATAATATAGTAATCATTTTGAAATAATTCCAACTTCCTGATATGATTATATTTGAGTAATGACTAGAAAATTTAGTAAGACTTCGTATTACAATGGAAATGACTGTTTCATGATATGGTTAAAGGAAAATTTTTTTCTTGTGCATAAGAGAGAAATAATATATAGTGGAAGTATGCAGAGCAGAAAGAAAGTGAAACAGATTAAATATGGCCAGGGCATCTACAAAAAGAGGAAGAATATCAGGGATAGCATAGTGAGAAGAGAGAGAGAGAGAGAGAGAGAGAGAGAGAGAGAGAGAGAGAGAGAGAGAGAGAGAATATTAAGACTAGCAGTAGTAAGAAAGAAAGCCTTACCATTATGAAGTACACAACCAGGTATCTTTCTGGAAGAGGGAAGACTGGGGACATAAGAAGGGCTAAGATATTAATGTGAACTTTGAAATATATAAGAAGTACTTATGAATGAGGACTGAGGGAGCCTGGAGACCACCTGCATGGGCTTTGATATGTAACTGCAGGTATATGCCAATGGAGTCATGTGCCCCTTCTGCCAAAGTTAAGGGAATTACCACTTCTTGGCAGATGAAAACCAGTTTTACAAGTTGTGGAGGAAAGCTTGCTTTTATAGTTTGAACTCATTTCCATATATTTTAAATTTCCTGAGACCTAACAATTTATAATACACTCTGTTTGTTGAAGTAACTATAAGCTTCCAGAGATACTATTTATTTTATTTACTTACTGCTTCATCTCTTGTGGTGAGATTATTAGTCATACTGTAAAAGGAACATGCAGAATATTCCCACATGCATTACTTATTTTCTCATTTTGTGTATATATACATACTATATGTACACCTATTTACATGTGTACCAATTCAGGTCTATGTCCATATATGTGTGTGTGCCTGTGGAGGCTGGAAGTTTATACTGCATATTTTTCTTAATGACTCTTCATCTTTGATATTAATGTAGGTTCTTTCCTTGAACCCAGAGATCCATGATTCAGCCAATATAGTTATACAGCCTGCCAAGGCATCATATGAATCTTAGGAATTCTGGGATAACAGGTAAGTGATTATACCCACCTGGCATTTACATGGGTACAGGAGATCAAACCCAGGTATTTTTGCCTGCTCAGTAAGTATTTACTCATTGAGCCACTTCCCCAGCCCTGTGGTGTTTATTAGTGAGTTTATACTTGCATGCATGTCTGTGTATATATGTTCCTCTATTTATAACATTTATCTCTAACAGTGAACTTATAAATACTATTCCTTATACTTCCTTTTATGATATATGTTCAAATTTATAGAATATATAAAATACTGATTATTACTATTATATTAATATATGTACAATATTATAATAACAGAGATGGAATCAAGGGTATAGTTTCTCTAGTTTATATCCTATATACAATTTCTTTTGACTTACAAAATGTAACTCAAAAAGGCAGTCAGCAGCTCCTGCACACCCAGTGCACAATGGTTGAGTGAAAGAATAAGACAACAACCATACTACATGAGTTAACGAAAAGATACAGGAGACACTGTTATGTAGCAATTCTGAAATCCATATCATCAAGTGTTGATAGTTTCTTGATTAAGGCTCAAAAAATGCCATATGGGGATGAGTCTAAGTTCTACTTTCTGGGTATTTGGTTTTGCAAATGTGATGGTTTGTATATTCTTGGACCAGGGAGTGTCATCATTTGGAGGCATGTCCTTGTTGGAATACATGTGACCTGGTTGGAGTAGGAGAATCAGTGTGGGTATGGGCTTAATATTCTCACCCTAGGCACCTGGAAGTCAGTCTTCCATTAGCTGCCTTTGGATGAAGACATAGAACTCTCAGCTCTGCCTGCACCATGCCTGCCTGGATTCTGCCATATTGCCACCTTGATGAAAATGGACTGAATCTCTGAACCTGTAAGCCAGCCCCAATTAAATGTTGTTTTATAAGACTTGCCTTGGTCATGGTGTCTGTTCACAGCAGTAAAACCCTAACTAAGGCAGAAGTTGGTACCAGGAACTAGGGTATTGCTGTGATAGGCCTGACCATGGTTTTACTTGAAAGAATGTGGATTTGGGGACTTTGGATTTGGAACACAGCAGAATGCTTTAAATAGGGCTTAATGGATCATCCTAGTAGGAATATGGAAGACTTTGTTGCTGGGAGTAATTTGAACTGTGTTGACCTGGCCCAAGAGATTTCAATGAAGAAAAATTTCAGTATGTGGAGTAAAGACTGTTTTTGTGGTATTTTGGTGAAGAATGTGGTCTGCTCCCCTGAAGACTCCATATCTCAATACATCTCAGATGACCCACTGCACTCAGAGCAGTTGGTAAGAACACCCCAACCCCCACCCTGAGTCCCAGAGCTGCTATGGGAGTATGGTGGCCTTGGGACCCATCACTAAACAAAACTCCCACCCTCCTGAATACCATTCCTCTTCCTTCCATCTCTCCCACCCCCCTTCCACCTGGTCCTTGCTGCTGGGACAGACCTCAGGTTGGTCTGCTCCCCTGAAGACTCCATGTCCCAATAAATCATAGAGGACCCTTTGCACTCTGAGCAGTTGACGATCCTCTGCACTCAAGAGCATTTGAGAACTTTCTGCACTCAGAGCAGTTAAGAAGTTGAGTACCTTTTGCACTCAGTGCATTTGGTCAACAGCTTAACTGCTCCACTAAAGACACAAGAGTCTGAAGCCTCCCAGGAGAACTACTGCAGCCAGGGCAACAGATCAGTAGCTTCTCTGCCCCTGTGAAGAGCCTTCAGTAGGACAGTCCCACAGGTGGCCTGATATGGCCAGGGCCACAAGCCTACCAGGAGACCTGTAGAAACCCAGGAACAAAAGAGTCAGACTACATACAGTCACCCAGATCAACAAACATGGGGGATATCCAGATGGCAGAAGGCAAGCAGAAGACCATAAGCAACAGAAGCCAAACTATGTGGGCATCATCAGAACCCAGTTCTCCCACCACAGCAAGCCCCATACCTGAAAATCAGAAATCTGTCTTAAAATCCTATCTCATGAAGATAATAGAATTCTTTAAGTTGAATAGCAATGATTCACTGAAACAAATACAGGAAAACATAGGTAAACAGGTGAAGGAACTGAATAAAGCAATCCAAGACCTAAAAGTGGAAGTATAAACAAGAAGAAAACCAAAATGGAGGAAAACCTGGATATGGAAAACCTAGGAAGAGTTCAGGAATCACAGATGTAAGTATTACCAACAAAATACAAGAGATGAAAGAGACAATTTCAGGTGTAGAAGATATGGTAGAAGAGATTGACACAACTGTCAAAGAAAATTTAAAACATAATAAAACCCTAACCCAAAGCATCCAGGAAATTCAGAACACAATGAAAAGACCAAATCTAAGAATTATCAGAATAGAGGGGAACGAAGATTCCCAGTTCAAAGGACCTGATAATGTCTTCAACAAAATCATAGAAGAAAACTTCCCCAACCTAAAGAAAAAGATGGACATAAAGGTACAAGAAGGGAGGCCCGGTGATGGTGGCACATGACTTTAATCCCAGCACTTGGGAGGCAGAGGCAGGCAGATTTCTGAGTTTGACACCAGCCTGGTCTACAAAGTGAGTTCCAGGACTGCCAGGGCTATACAGAGAAATGCTGTGTAGACCCCCCCCCCCAAAAAAAAAAAAAAAAAACAAAACAGTACAAGGAGTGTATAGAACACCAAATAAATGGGACCAGAAAACAAAATCTTCTTGTTACATAATTATCAAAACACTAAATGCACAGAGAAAAGAAAGAATAGTAAAAGCTGCAAGGAGCCATATCTAATAAAAAAAAAATCACACAAAAAAAGCTTCAAGGGAAAAGGTAGACCTATCAGAATTACACTAGACTTCTCAACAGAGACTATGAAAGCCAGAAAGAAGAGCCTGGTCAGAGGTTATGGAGACTCTAAGAGAACACAAATGCCAGCCCAGGCTACTATACCCAGCAAAACTCTCAATCAACATAGATGGAGAAAACAAAATATTCTAGGCAAAACCAAATTCCAACAGTATATATCTACCAACCCAGCCTGACAGAGGATCCTGAGAGGAAAACTCCAACACAAGGAAGATACCTATACCAAGGAAAAAACAAGATATTAAGCATCTCATAACCAAGTCAAAAGCAGAGAGCCACAAACACAAAACTAAAAGGATGGAAAAAAAGTCTTCTAAACAAATGTTCCAAGGAAACAAGCAGGAGTTCTATCCTAAAATACAAGAAAATACATATTCTACCAAAAGTTATCAAGTGTGATGAAGAAAGACACTTCATATTCAAGGGTAAAATCCACCAAGAGAAAGTCTCAAATATGAACATCTATGTCCCAAATGCAAGAGTACCCAAATTCATAAAAGAAACTTTACTAAAACTCAAAACTCACATTGAACCCCATACAATAACAGTGAGAGATTTTAACACCCCACTCTCATCAATGGACAGGACATTGAAACAGAAACTAAACAGAGACACAGTGAAACTAAGAGAGGTTATGAACAAAATATATTTAATAGATATCTGCAGAAAATTCACCCTAAAACAAAAGAATATACATTCTCAGCACCTCAGGGTACCTTTTCCAAAATCTACCATATGATTGGTCACCAAGCAACCCTCAACAGATACAAGAAGATTGAAATAATAGCATGTATCCTTCCATAAGACTATGGCCTAAGGCTGGTTTTTAATAGCAGCAAAAACTACAGAAAGCCCACATACAGGTGGAAACTGAACAACTCTTTACTCAGTAATAACTGGGTCAAGGAAGAAATAAATTAAAGATTTTCTGGAATTTAACGAAAATGTTGACACATCATACCCAAACCAATGGGACAGAATGAAAGAAATGCTAAGAAGTAAGTTCATAGCACTAAGTGCCCTGGTAAAGAAACATGAGAGATCTCACACTAACAACTTAACAGCACACCTGAGAGCCCTACAACAAAAAGAAGCAAACTCACCCAAGAAGATTAGAAGGCAGGAAATAGAATCAGGGCAGAAATGAACCAAATATGAACAAAGAAAACAATACAAAGAATCAGTAAAACCAAAAGCTGGTTCTTTGAAAGAATCAACAAAATAGATAAATCCCTAGCTAAACTAACTTAAAGGGCCAAGAGGCACTATCCAAATTAATAAAATCTGAAATGAAAAGGGAGACATAACAACAGAAATGGAGGAAATTAAAAAAAAAAAAAAAAAAAAAAAAAAAAAAAAAAAAAAAAAAAAAAAAAAAAAAAAAAAAAAAAAAAAAAAAAAAACAAACCATCAGATCCTACTATAAAAGTCTATACTCAAAAAAGCTATCTACAGATTCAATGCAATCCCCATCAAAATTCCAACTCAATTCTTCAAGGATCTAGAAAAGACAATTAGCAAGTTCATCTGGAATAACAAAAAACCTAGACTAGCAAAAACTTTTCTCAACAATAAAAGAACCTCTGGTGGAATCACCATGCCTGACCTCAAGCTGTACTACAGAGCAATAGTAACAAAAACTGCACGGTACTGGTACAGCAACAGACAGGTAGATCAATGGAATAGGATCGAAGACCCAGAAATGAATCCACATACCTATGGTCACCTGATCTTTGACAAGGGAGCTAAAACTATCCAGTGGAAAAAAGACAGCCTTTTCAACAAATGGTGCTGGCACAACTGGCAGCTATCATGTAGAAGACTGGGAATTGATCCATTCTTATCNAAACAATAAATATATGAAATTCCTAGGCAAATGGATGGATCTGGAGGCCATCATCCTGAGTGAAGTAACCCATTCACAAAAGAACTCACATAACATGTACTCATTGATATGTGGATATTAGCCCAGAAACCTAGACTACCCAAGATACAATTTACTAAACACATGATACTCAAGAAGAAGGAAGATCAAATTGTGGACACGTCACCCTTTCCTAGAATTAAGAACAAAGCACACATTGAAAGAGTTAAAGAGATCATGTGTGAAGCTGAATCCAAAGGATGGACCCAATGACTGCGGCTGCCAGGAATCCATCCCACAATCAGCCACCAAACATAGACACTATAGCATATGCCAGCAAGATAGTACTGAAAGGGCCCGGAAATAGCTGTCTCGGGGGAAATTATACCAATGCCTGGCAAACATGGAGGTGGAAGCTCACAGTCAGCTATTAGATGGAACACAGGGTTCCCAAGGAAGAAGGAGCTAGAGAAAGTACCCAAGGAGCTGAAGGGTTCTTTAACCCTCTAGATGGAAGAATAACCATGAACTAACTAGTACCCCCTGAGCTCATGTCTCTAGCTGCATATATAGAAGAGGATGGCCTAGTTGGCCATCAGTGGGAAGAGAGGCCCCTTGGTCATACAGACTTTACATGCCCCAATACAGGGGAACGCCAGGGCCAAGAAGTGGGAGGGGATGGGTAGGGGAGCAGGGCCGGGAGGGGGAAGCGTATATGGAACTTTCTGGATAACACTTGAAATGTAAATGAAGAAAATATCTAATAAAAGTTGAAAAAAAACATCAGATCCCACTATAAAAGTCTATACTCAAAAATCTGAAAAATCTAGATGAAATGGTTTTCTAGACAGATACCACATACCAAAGTTAAATTAAGAACAGGTCATCTATTTAAACAGGCCCATATCACACAAGGAAATAGAAGTCATTAAAAACCTCCCAACCAAGAAAAGCACAAGGCCAGATGGATTTAGTACAGAATTCTACCAGAGCTTCAAAGAGGACCTGATACCAATTTTCTTCAAAATTCCATAAAATAGAAATAGAAGGAAAACTACCTAACTCAGTCTATGAAGACACAATTACTCTGATACCTAAACTACACAAGAACCCAACAAAAAAGAGAACTTCAGACCAACCTCGCTTATGACTATTGATGCAAATATACTCAATAAAATTATTCCAAACTGAATCAAAGAACATATCAAATCCGTCATTCACCACAATCAATTAGGCATCATCCTAGGGATGCAAGGTTGGTTTAATATATGAAAATCCATCAACATAATCCACTATTTAAACAAACTCAAAGAAAAAAAATACATGATTATCTCCTCAGATGGAGAAAAAGCCTTTGGCAAAATACAACATCCCTTCATGTTAAAATGAAAATAGACCCATTTTTGTCACCCTGCTTAAAGTCCAAGTCCAAGTGGATAAATGAACTCAACATAAAACCAGATACACTGAATCTAATAGAAGAGAAATTGGGAAAGAGCTTTGAACTCATTGGCACAGGGGGAAATGTCCTAAACAGGACTCCAATGGCTGAGGCTCTAAGATCAAGAAATGGTAAATGGGACCTCATAAACCTGGAAAGCTTCTTTAAGCCAAAGGACATAGTCAATAAGACAATCAGCAACCTACTGTTTGGGGAAAAAAAGGTCACTAACCCATATCCTATAGAGGTCTAATATCCAAAATATATGAAGAACTCAATAAGTTAATCACCAAAAAACCAACAATCTAATCATAAAACACTTTTTAGAACTAAACCAAGAATTCACAACTGAGAAATCTCGAATGGCTGAGCAACACCTAAATAAATGTTCAAAGGTTTAGTGATCAGAGAAATGCAAATCAAAACAACCCTGAGATTCCACCTTACACTAGTCAGAATGGCTAAGATCAAAACCTAAGGTGGCAACATATGTTGGAGAGGATGTGGAGAAAAAGAAACACTCCTTCATTTTCGGTGTGGCTGCAAACTGGAACAACCACTCTGGAAATCAATCTGGAGGTTCCTCAGAAAATTGGAAATAGATCTACCTGAAATCCCAGCTATACCTCTTGGGAATATACCCAAAAGATGTCCCACCATGCCACAGGGGCTCCTGTTCCATTACGTTCATAGAGGCCTTATTTGTGACTGAAAACAACCTAGATGTCCCACAACAGAAGAATGGATTCAGAATATGTGGTTCATTTCTACAATGGAATGCTACTCAGCTATTAAGAGCAAGGACATCCTGACTTTTGCAGGCAAATGAATGGAACTAGAAAATAACAACATGCATGGAATGAACTCACTAATAAGTTTATATTATCCAGAAAGAAAGAAAGAAAGAAAGAAAGAAAGAAAGAAAGAAAGAAAGAAAGAAAGAAGGAAGAAAGGGGGAGGGAGGAAGGGATGGCGAGAGGGAGGGGGAGAGAGATACAGAGAGAGAGAGACAAAGAGAGAGAGAGAGAGAGAGAGAGAGAGAGAGAGAGAGAGAAAGAAAGAAAGAAAGAAAGAAAGTAAGAAAGAAAGAAAGAAAGAAAGAAAGAAAGAAAGAAAGAAAGAAAGAAAGAAAGAAAGAAAACACAAGAATTCAAAAGACCCAACAAGTGGAAGTGCCCAAGTGAGGATGCCTCAGTCCCACTTGGGAGAGAGAAGAAAGCAATCACAAGTGGGGAGGGAGGGAGGGAGGGAGGGAGGGAAGGAGGGCCTTCAGAGGGAATGTGGACAGGGTGGCAGGGCAGTGGGGGGGTAAAGTAGAACATGATCTGATATTGGGTGAGGAAAAAGGACTGAAGACTTGAGCACCAGTAGAAAGAATGTATACAGACAACTTTAGGAAATAGGAGTTTGGGGGAAGCCCCCAGAATGCACTAGAGACCTGGGAGGTGAGATGTAAAGAAAGGGAAGATAGTCACTAATTGCAGCTCAGTGTGGCTGGTCCTTGATGGTAGATGACCACAGGAGAGGACCTTCCATCTCCTCACAGTGTCAACAGTAGAAGATACAGTGTTTCAAAAGGCCCATTGGCACCCTGATCAAGTCTACTATATAGTACTCTGGAAAGATTTAGTTACTAATCTACCAGTGTGGATTAAACTCTTCCTCTCTCCTCCTGCTAATGACAATTTGTCAACAGGAACCATGCTGACCCTGTTGAATGACTAGCAAAAGACTCCCAAACCAACCTGCTCTCTACCCTCTCTCAAAGATAGTACCTCAGAGGACCCCCTTTTCCCCCCTCTGCCTTAGAAACAGCATCTGCCTACACCATAGGGTGATGAGGAACAACAGGCACCAGCTACAGTCCCACCACCCATTCCAGCAGCATCAGCTCTGGGGGCACAAAGTAGACCCAACCAGGGCACAAGGAGTAGGCACAATGTCCCCTAAGACTGGAGGGCCAGAAGCAGACACCACGGTGCTACCTGTATGGATAATGGGGCCATCAGACCAATATGGGAACCAACACTCTCCCCCAACTACTGGTCCTTTGCTACTGCTGACCTCTATAAGTGGAGGATAAAAATTCTCGATTTTCTGAAAGCCCTAAAGATCTTATTGACCTGTAAAATACTGTTCCTTTTATGTATCAGCCCACTTGGAATATTTGTGAGCATTTTTTTTTTTTTTTTGCAGATTCTTGTTACTACTGAAGAAAGGGATCACATTATCCTGGAGGCTCAGAAAAATGTATCAGGAAATAATGGCACCCCAAGGCAGATCCAAATAATATTGATGAGAGATTTCCCCTTAGGAGACCTAGTTGGGACTTCAATATGGCTGAAGGTAAAGGGAATTTCCAGGTATACTGCCAAGGTTGGCATGTTTCAAATCAGCCACTAGGTGCACCACTAATTTGGCCAAGGTTTATGACATTAGGCAGGGAACTGATGAAATTCCAGCAGCATTTCTCGAACAGGTCATGGAGGCTTTCCATTGCTATACACTAATAGACCCTAGGAAAACAGAGAATTCTGGCACAACATCCCTGGCTTTCGTCAATCAGTCAGCACCTGATATCAGGATGAAGTTACAGAAACAAGAAGGATTAAGAGAAAAGCGATTGAGGGATTTAGGGGAAATTGCAGAAAAGGTATATAGTAACAGAAAAAGTGTACAAGAAGAGCAGATTAAGACAGGAAATACATTGAATAGAGACTTGGCCAGAGTGCTAGCCAACGAAGTCTCAGATCCAGGGCAAAGGAAACACCAGCTCCAAAGGATTGCTGGAGGAAGGAGTCTAAAAGGAGGCTGCTGACTACCATTAGGTAAGAATCAATGTGCTTACTGGAAGGAAGAAGGAAGGTCATTGTCCAAATAAAAAACTATGGGCTGGGGTCACTGTTAGCACCAGGACACTCCAATCCCCGCCTCCCTTGACTTGCATTGCCCAGGACGACCTTCAATCCCACAATCTACTTGACTCAGTCTCCACCCTCAATGGTGTGACATCATTTTCCATATAAATTAGGAAGTCACCTCCTCGCTCTCTTTTTCTTTTCTCTCTTCTATCCCCACCCCCCTGTCTCTCTTCTCCTCTTCTCTGCTCCCCCCCCTACCTGCTCAATAAACCTCTTCCATGTGGAACCACCTTGACTTGGTCTGCTGCTTGGTCAATCTGCCTAAAGTGGTAAAAACCAACAGCCACCAGTGCCTGGTGTGTGCCCAGGGACCACCCCAGCAGAAGCAGTGGCAGACACAGAACACAGCATCCAGGTAAGAATCCCACCGCCCTGCAGTCACCAACTTTCGGAGTAGTGGCCGGTACTACCCCTTCCCTCCTCCCTCTGGGCCAGAACTTTGGGTGACCCAACTCCTGGCTGTTAAGCCTCTGCCCCACTCTCACACAAAAGTGGTTGCCTGAGAAATGGCTCGGCAGTCACACAAAGGTCAGTGAGGAGGGAAGGTGCCTTTGTGGCCACTGTTGCCAGCCATTTTCACCACGTGGGGAGACCCACAAACCTTAAGTTGGTCACTTCCACATGGGCTTCCAGGCTATCATTCACCAGTTTGCTAAAAATTCCCACTCAGACACCAGCATACAATCAACAGGGCTTGTCAGCGATGTGACAGACCCCCCCCCCCCAGTTCTCAAAATAGGGCCTGGCCAGTCCTGCCTGGGAACTAAGGGGTAGCATCCCAGCCAACATAGTACATTGCCCATTTAGATCTTGCTCTTTTCTTCCGAAAGTTGCTCTCTTTCCTCAGGACCCTGAAATCCCTGGCACCAGGGTAGAGCTCTTTCCACAGTAGGTCCAGGGCCTACCTACTGGGTGGCCACTAAGAGTCCCCTCATGACGACCTGGGGACTCTAGCCTGGCCAATTTCCTTTCTGGTTTCTGAGCTGTTCTCGGGATGCTGGTCTTCCGGATCATGGGCAAAACGTACTCCCAGATACACTGCTGGGATGTCAAAAAAAAAAAAAAAAATTCAAGTCTTTAAAACTGACGCCCCCTTTGAGGGCATCAAAATTGATATTTCTTTGCAATATGGTTTGGATTCAACATTTACTAGATAACAATTCCCAATGGCCACTTAATGGCACTTTAGATCCAGTTGTTTTGAGATCTTAACACATACTGCCAGCGAACCTGTAAATGGAAAGTGGTTATTAAGGTCTTTCATTCATCTCCATTCTAATCCTGCTATGTGTTCTTCCTGCTCTCCCACTCAACTTCTGTTAGCCATAAATCCTGCAGAATTTCTACTAGAAGATACCATGATACTGGACCCAGCACATGAACAACCTCCTTTTTCCTTAGGCATGCTTCTGCGCTGCTTAGAACCCCAAATGCTGCCTCAGTTCTCTCCCACAGAGACTCCCTAGGGCCTGCCACCTCCAGCTCTCCTCCTTCTGCGCAGCCTGCAGGCCCCTCCCCTCCTTCTGTGCCACCTGCAGGCTCCTCCAGACACACCTTGCACCTCCTTTCACACCACCTGTCACTCACTCTAAGTCCACGACCAAAACCCCAAGTTCTCCACCCCTAGAAGAGTGCGAACCAGCAACTCTCCTTCCCTTAAGAGAAGTTGTGGGGGGGTGGATGGTCTGGTCAGAGTAACAATTTGCTTCTCAAGGAACTTGGGTGAGTTTGGAAACAAGTAAGAGCGCATGCAGGTGAAATTCATCAAACAGAGTGTACCCATTAGAGCAGAAACGATGCATGACTTGTATCCTTAATGGAATTATAATTCTGCAGGTGGTATTCTAGCCAGGGACAGGTTTGTTACATGTCTTTTGACGGGTCTGAGAAAAGCAGCTTTAAAGCCAATAAATTAAAAAAAATTCAAGAGGTTGTACAAGACAAACAGGAGAATCCATCTCAGTTATTAGAACGCCTTAAAGGGGCTCTATTACTTCTTTTCCCAGAGAAAACCCAACATTAAAGCTAAATTGGAGAAAGGAACTCTTACTCCACAGGCAGAAATCTTGGCGCTGGCCTTCAAGGTGTACCACGGGAAAGATGAGAGGGTTCTCAAGCAGAAGTACAATATGTTGGCAAAGGCTGTCTAACGAGCCTCAGTTGTTACCCCGAGCTCATGCTCTCCTAAGACTCAGGGACCACTAGGGACAAAATCAGAAATGAGAAGGTAGACATAACAACATAATCTGAGAAAATCCAAAAAAATCATCAGATCTTACGAAGACCCAGAAATGAATCCACACACCTATGCTCACCTGATCTTTGACAAGGGAGCTAAAACTATCCAGTGGAAAAAAGACAGCCTTTTCAACAAATGGTGCTGGCACAACTGGCAGCTATCATGTAGAAGACTGGGAATTGATCCATTCTTATCTCCTTGTACTAAGGTCAAGTCTAAGTGGTTGAAGGANCAAGGAGCTGAAGGGGTCTTCAACCCTATAGGTGGAAGAATAACCATGAACTAACTAGTACCCCCTGGGCTCGTGTCTCTAGCTGCATATATAGAAGAGGATGGCCTAGTTGGCCATCAGTGGGAAGAGAGGCCCCTTGGTTATGCAGACTTTATATGCCCCAATACAGGGGAACGCTGGGGCCAGGGGGTGGGAGCGGTGGGTAGGGTAGCAGGGCCGGGAGGGGGGAGGATATAGGGAACTTTCTGGATAACACTTGAAATGTAAATGAAGAAAATATCTAATAAAAGTTGAAAAAAAATCATCAGATCTTACTACAAAAGCCTATACTCAACAAAACTGTAACTCCAGGAAGAAATGGACAATTTTCTAGACAGATACCTGGTACTAAAGTTAAATCATGATCAGATTTATGATCTAAACAGTGCCATATCCCTAACAAAATAGAAACATTCATTAATAGACTCACAAGCAAAAAAAAAAAAAAAAAAAAAAAAAAAAAAAAAAAAAAAAAAAAAAAAAAAAAAAAAAAAAAAAAAAAAAAAAAAAAAAAAAAAAAAAAAAAAAAAAAAAAATCCCAGGACCAGATGGGTTTAGTCCAAAGTTCTATCAGACCTTCAAAGAAGACCTAATTCCAAT
Organism: Mus minutoides; assembly: GCA_902729485.2. Lineage (NCBI taxonomy): Eukaryota > Metazoa > Chordata > Mammalia > Rodentia > Muridae > Mus > Mus minutoides. The sequence continues at coordinate 49,384 of LR754336.1, read as the reverse complement.
ACTCCTCAAACTAATCCACAAAATAAAAACAGAAGGTACTCTACCCAATTCATTCTATGAAGCCACAATTACTCTGATACCTAAACCATAGAAAGACACATCAATGAAAGAAAACTTCAGGCCAATTTCCTTTATGAATATTGATGCAAAAATACTCAATAAAATTTCGCAAACCAAATCTAAGAACACATCAAAATGATCATCCCTCAAGATCAAGTAGACTTCATTCCAGGGATGCAGCGATGGTTGAATATATGGAAATCCCTCAACTTAATCCACTATATAAACTCACTCAAAGACAAAAAAAACACGATCATCTCATTAGATGTTCAGAAATGTTTTGACAAAATCCAGCACCCCTTCATGATAAAAGTCTTGGAAAGATCAGGAATTCAAGGCCCATACCTAAACATAATAAAAGCAATATACAGCAAACCAATAGCCAACATCAAACTAAATGGAGAGAAACTTGAAATAATCCCACTAAAATCAGGGACCAGATAAGGCTGCCTACTCACTCCCTATCTATTCAATATAATACTTAAAGTCCTAGACAGAGCAATTAGACAACAAAAGGAGATCAAGGGTACACAAATTGGAAGTAGAATTCAAGTTATCACTATTTGCAGATTATATGATAGTATATATGACTGACTCCAAAAAATTCCACCAGAGAACTGCTAAACAGTGAAGTAGCTTGATATAAAATTAACTCAAACAAATCAGTGGCCTTTCTCTACACAAAGGATAAACAAGCTGAGAAAGAAATTAGGGAAATAACACCCTTCACAATAGTCACAAATAATATAAAATACCTTGGTGTGAATCTAACTAAGCAAGTAAAAGATCTGTATGATAAGAACTCCAAGTCTCTGAACAAAGAAATCAAGGAAGATCTCAGAAGATGGAAAGATCTCCCATGCTCATGGATTGTCAGGATTAATATAGTCAAAATGTCTATCTTGCCTAAAGCAATCTACAGATTCCATGCAATCCTCATCAAAATTCCAACTCAATTTTTCACAGAGTTAGAAAGGCCAATTTGCAAATTCATCTGGAATAACAGAAAAACCTAGGATAGCAAAAACTGTTCTCAACCATAAAAGAAACTTTGGTGGAGTCACATTCCCTGACCTCAAGTTGTACTACAGAGCAATTGTGATAAAAACTGCATACTACTGGTACAGTGACAGAGAGGTAGATTAATGGTATACAATTGAAGACCCAGAAATGAACCAACACACCTATTGTCACTTGATCTTTAACAAAGAATCTAAAACCATCCAGTAGAAAGAAGGCAGCATTTTCAAAAAGAAAAAAAAAATGGTGCTGGCTCTACTGATCATTAGCATATAGAAGAATGAGAATTGATCCATTTGTATCTCCTTGTATAAATCTCAAGTCCAAGTGGATCAAGGAAGTTCACATAAAACCTGAGACACTGAAACTTTTAGAGGAGAAAGTGGGGAGGAGAGTCGAAGATATGGGCACAGGGGAAACATTCCTGAACAGAACACCAGTGGCTTATGCTGTAAGATCAAGAATCAACAAATGGAACTTCATAGAATTGAAGACCTTCTGTAAGGCAAAGGAAAACTGTCAGTAAGACAAAACAGCAACTAACAGATTAGGAAAATATCTTTACCAATCCTAAATCCAATAGGTGCTAATATTCAATATATATATATATAAAGAATTCAAAAAGTTCAACTCCAGAAAACCAAATAACCCTATTAAAAATAGGGCAGAGAGCAGAACCGCGCCGCCACGCCATCTTTCCTCTGAGCCCAGCGGACACAGCTAGGGACACCCCAGGACTTTAAGATCGCATTGGGGTTACG
>LR754336.1:0-43935 GCA_902729485.2 Mus minutoides | reverse complement strand
GCCTAGTTGGCCATCAGTGGGAAGAGAGGCCCCTTGGTTATGCAGACTTTATTTGCCCCAATACAGGGGAACACCAGGGCCAGGGGGTGGGAGCGGGTGGGTAGGGTAGCAGGGCCGGGAGGGGGGAGGATATAGGGAACTTTCTGGATAACACTTGAAATGTAAATGAAGAAAATATCTAATAAAAGTTGAAAAAAAATATTTTTTAAACAAACAAACAAAAAAAAAATAGGGCAGAGAGAAAAAGCAAGAATTCTGACTTAGGAATACTGAATGGCTAAGAAGCACCTGGAAAAAAAATGTTCAACATACTTAGGAATACTGAATGGCTAAGAAGCACCTGAAAAAAAAATGTTCAACATCCTTAATCATCAGGGCAATGCAAATCAAAACAACCCTGAGATTCTACCTCATACCAGTCAGAATGGTTAAGTTCAAAACCTAAGGTGAGAACACATGTTAGAGAGGATGTGGAGAATGAGGAACACCCTCCTTTGCTGGTGGGACTGCAAGCTGGTACAACCACTCTGGAAGTTATTTTTGCAGTTCCTCAGAAAGTTGGACATAGTAGTACCCAACGATCCAGCAATAACACTACTAGGTGTATACCAAGAAGATGCTCCAACTTGTAATATGGACACATGCTCAACTATGTTCATAGAAGCCTTATTTATAATAGCCAGAGGCTGGAAAGAACCCAGATGGCCCTCAACAGAGGAATGGATACAAAAAATATGGTACATTAACACAATGGAGTATTATGCAGCTTTTAAAAACAATGAATATATGAAATACTTAGACAAATGGATGGATCTGGAGGATATCATCTTGAGTGAGTTAACCAATCACAAAAGAATACACATGATATTCACTCACTGATAAGCAGATATTAGCCCATAAGCTCAGAATACCCATGCTTCAATTTGCAAAACACATGAAACTCAAGAAGAAAGAAGACCAAAGTGTTGATACTTTGATCCTTTTCAGAAGGGGGAAAAAGACCCATGGAAGGAGGTACAGTGACAAAGTTCATAATAGAGCCTGAAGGAATGACCATCCAGAGACTGCCCCACCTGAGAATCCATCCTATTAACAACCAACAAACCCAGACACTATTGTGGATGCCAACAAGAGCTTGCTGACAGGAGATTGAAATAGCTGTTACCTGAGAGGCTATGCCAGTGCCTGACTAACAGAGAAGTGGATGCTCACAGTCATTCATTAGACAGAGCACAGAGTCCCCAATGAAGGATCCAGAGAAAGGACCCAAGGATCTGAAGAGTTTTGTAGCCCTTTAGGAAAAACAACAATATGAAGTAACCAGTAACACCAGAGCTCCCTGGGACTAAACCACCAATCAAAGAAAATACATGGTGGGACTTATGTCTCTAGCTGCATATATATCAGAGGATGGCCTAGTTGGTAATCAATGGAAGGAGATGCCTTTGTCTTGTGAAGGTTCTATGCCCCAGTATAGGGGAATGCCAGGGCCAGGAAGCAGGAGTGGGTGGGTTGAGGAGCAGGTTGAGTGGGGAGGGGATAGGGAATTTTCAGAGAGGAAACTATGAAAGGGGATAACATTTAAAATGTAAATAAAGAAAATATCTAATTAAAAAAAGAGATTCAACAATATAAACCAAAGCTTTTTTGCTAATTAATTTTCCTGATTTTGAAAAATAAAGTAAATTTCTATAAAATATATGTATTAAAATGTAATAAATTTATTGTTAAGTAATTTAAAATTTGTTATAGCTGTAGCATAGAAATAAATATAAATCAGATTTTTATATTAAAAAATGTGAAAGATTTTTTAAAAATTGCCCTCACCTAAATTGACCTATTAGACTGGTGTAGACCAAATGATGCTCCTTTCCTTTTCCCTATGTGAGGTAAGGAATTCTCCTTACCAGATGACACTAACCCCTTTTGAGATCATGAATGTTATCCCAGCTCTCACTGAACCCAACCTGTAGTTGGCAGCCATTGCAGAACAGCAGGATGATGATTTAGTGTTTAGTGTCAAAGCAACCCAATAGACTCATAAACATATTGGGCTATATTACATGCCCTCAATGAAGCAGACCCAGTTCTGGAACTGCACAATTTTCGACCAGGAGACTAGGCCTATGTGAGGAGATTTCTCCACAGCACACTTACACCCAGGTGGAAAAGACCTTACATCATCCTGTTGACCATGCCAACTGCCATTAAAGTGTACAGAATCACTGTCTGGGTACAATATACACACACCAGACCTGCTAATCCATTCTCCACTAAAGAAGACTTCCTGACTCAAGTTGAACCAGAATGGAAGGTTCAAAAGGGCACCAATCCTCTCAAGTTAAAATTGACTCAGACCTGAGTCTACTGTCCCTGCTAATTGTATGTATTGCAGCCTCTAACACACACCACCCTTTTGATTTAACCTGGGTGACTGAAAATCCTGAGACAGGCTATTGTGCCCAACTGCCTTGTAAAAAGGGGGCCAAACAGAACATCCTGGTTCCCACACTTGATTTTTGATTTGTGCTGGCTAGCTGATATCTCATGGCCCAACACCCAACAGACTTGTCAAAATTTATATCCTAAATGGCAATGGAAGACTTTTTACATATGGCCAGAGGGGGAAAGAGCTACCAAATGTGGGGGTCCCAAAGAGTTTTACTGTTCTGCCTGGGATGTGAAACATAAGTCACTGGAAATGGGGGGTGAAGGGTGTCAAAAGAGGATGTCTTTTTAATTTTTCATTGGATATTTTCTTCATTTACATTTCAAATGCTATCCTAAAAGTCCCCTATACCGCCCCCCTACTCGCCTACCCATCCATTCCCACTTCTTGGCCCTGGTGTTCCCCTGTACTGGAGCATATAAAGTTTGTAAGACCAAGGGGCCTCTCTTTCAAATGATAGCCGACTAGGCCATCTTCTGTTACATATGCAGCTAGAGACACAAGCTCTGGGAGTACTGATTACTTCATATTTTTGTTCCACCTATAGGGTTGCAGACCCCTTCAGCTCCTTGGGTACTTTCTCTAGCTCCTCCATTGGTGGTCCTGTGTTCCATCCTATAGATGACTATGATCATCCACTTCTGTATATGCCAGACACTGGCATAGCCTCACAAGAGACAGCTATATTTTCCTTTCAGCAAAATCTTGCTGGCATATGAAATAGTGTCTGCATTTGGTGGCTGATTATGGGATGGACCCCTGGGTAGAGCAGTCTCTGAATGGTCCATCCTTTCGTATTAGCTCCAAACTTTGTCTCTGTAACTTCTTCCATGGGTATTTTATTTCCTATTCTAGGGAGGAATGAAGTATCCATGTGTTGGTCTTCCTTCTTGATTTTCTTGTGTTTTGCCAATTGTATCTTGGATATTCTAAGTTTCTGGGCTAATATCCACTTATCAGTGAGTGCATATCAAGTGACTTCTTATGTGATTGGGTTACCTCACTCAGGATGATATCCTCCAGATACAACCATTTGCCTAAGAATTTCATAAATTCATTGTTTTTAATAGCTGAGTAGTACTCTATTATGTAAATGTATCAGGTGTTCCAACTGATAATAAGGACACATGCTTCACTATGTTCATAGTAGCCTTATTTATAATAGCTAGAACCTGGAAAGAACCCAGATGTCCCTCAACAGAGGAATGAATACAAAAAAGGATCTTATCACAGTTTCCCTACAAGAGGATAACTCCAATGTTCTCCCCAAGTTCACTGACAAGGGAAAAAAAGCCACAGGATGGGAAGCCAGGAAATCTTAGGGTCTCCAACTCTATGTTATCAGGGGTTTTAATCCCAGGTTACTCTTTACAGTTCAAACTCCCAATAAGGCCGACTACAGACAAGTCACCAGCAACAGTAGGCCCAAATCAGATTCTAGCCACCTCCCCCAGCCAATATTCATTCAAATATCCTTTCGATTGACTACTACCATACCAACAGTTACCCAATCACACAGACCCTCAATTCCCTCAGTTCTAGAACCCCCTCCTGAACAACCAGAATCAGAGGATCCCCTCTGATCAATGATGATAAATACCTTCCAGATACTAAATGCTTCCAAGCCTGAAATGACTACCTCCTGTTGGTTAAGTTATAGTGCTAAGCCTCCACCCCTACCACCACTTTATGAAGGCATTGGGTTAATATAAGGATAAAATGTTTCTGAAAGATATTCCACTTGTGGATGGTCTCAGTAAGTTACACCCTTAGCCCTCAGGGACAGGATTTCTGCCTGAGAAAAGTCCCTTTGTCACATCAACACCTCTGTAATTGAGCCATTCCCATAGTCCATTTCAAATGGATTATCCCCCAAGAACAGGCATGGTGTGCCTGTTCAACAGGACTAAGCCCTTCTGTGAATGGTGTGGTTCTTAATCTTGTACCCAAGATGGGCTCTGTATCTTTGTTCAGTAAATGCCCCTTATAAACTATTATTCAGAGGAAATGGTACTGAGATCCTTAATAGGACAAATTGAGAGAGACCTTATGAGACAAAAGAGAGAACCTATCTCTTTGACTTTAGCATTAATTCTAGGGGCAGGATTACCCAGAACCAGCACTGGAATAGCTGCACTGGCATTACAGGACAAAAATTATAACAGTTTAAAGGCAAACATAGATGAAGATATTCAGTCATTAGAAAGATCTGTTTCCTTGGATGGATTTGGAGGCCATCATCCTGAGTGAAGTAACCCATTCACAAAAGAACTCACATAACATGTACTCACTGATATGTGGATATTAGCCCGGAAACCTAGACTACCCAAGATACAATTTACTAAACACATGATACTCAAGAAGAAGGAAGATCAAAATGTGGACACGTCACCCCTTCCTAGAATTAAGAACAAAGCACACATTGAANGCCTAGTTGGCCATCAGTGGGAAGAGAGGCCCCTTGGTCATGCAGACTTTATATGCCCCAGTACAGGGGAATGCCAGGGCCAAGATGTGGGAGCGGGTGGGTAGGGGAGCAGGGCCGGGAGGGGGGAGGGTATAGGGAACTTTCTGGATAACACTTGAAATGTAAATGAAGAAAATATCTAATAAAAGTTGAAAAAAAATGTAAAAAAAAAAAAAAAAAAAGAAAGATCTGTTTCCTACCTAGAGAACAATGCAGATTCTCTAGAGTTACAAAACAGGTGGAGGTTAGACTTAGTGTTCCTGCAACAAAGAGGGCTATGGGCCACCTTACATGAGGAATGCTGCTTCTGTGTCAACCATTCTGGAGTTACTCTTGAGTTATTGGGTAATGTCTTGGAAAGCCAGTCCAGGTGACAAAGAAAATGGGAAGAATCCAAAAGTTGGCACCATTCATTATTTGATTCTTCACGTTGGTTAGGAACTCTTACTTTCACACTCATAGGAACCTTAGTCATCCTTTTACTTCTCCTTAACTTTGGACCCTGTATTCTAAACAAGCTTTTGCAATATATAAAATATTGTAAACAAATAGATTTAGAACTATTCAATTAATGGCAATGAGATCTCAATATCAACAAATTAGTACAAAAATCCAGACCTCTAAAAGCCCAGGAGTGGCCTCCAAAGCTACTAGTAGAAGGGTGGAATGAAGTGATTAAAGTAGCAGAACAAACTGCCTTTTGCTTTTCAGACTCCATTTTAAGTTAACTTGTCCTCATAGTGATTTGACCCTCACCCTTGAGTTCTGAGAAAAACCATGAGATATTATTGGTAGCTGCAAAATAGACATAACAGCTATGGCCAGCTCATAACAAGGTGAGCTAAGAAAGCATGAATAGTTCCCAGATCAAGACGATCCTTTTAGATATATGGTCCCTCCTTGTGGTTTGACCAGATGCTTTGAAGCTTAAAGGCCAACATTACTTTACTCTCTTACACAATCTTGTAATACCAAGCTTGGAAACAGGTCAAAGCCTGGCCCACAAACCTTGCTGTTACAAGTGGATAGGAGAGTGGCCTGGGAAGTCTAAGTTAATGGTGTTTATAAAGGAAAAAAAAATGCAAGCTGTTTCCTGGTAGTCTCTTTGGCATCTCACAACCTATACATAACACCAGCAAGTGCATGGTGGTTCACAAACATCTGTAATTTGTCCAATGCCCTCTTCTGATGTGTCTGAAGAAAGCTACAGTGTACTCATATAAATAAAATACATATAATTTTTAAAGCTGTGTTTTCACATCTGCCAGCCATTCTTCCCTTCCTACTGCCCCCCATTTCCCTCAAGGGACTTAAGTCTAACATCTTTGACTTCCTAAAGAAAAAAAAAAAAAAACTTTTCTATCCTACTTCATCCTCTTTAACGTTCCCTATACTTACAGTTTAAAAACCCAGTGGGACCTGTTGCCAGGGTCAAGATCTCTGATTCCTTAATTCTGCAGTGGTTCCTCTCCATTCTGTCATGCTTACATGCTTCTTTCCACTCCACCCTCAGGAACATCTCATTTCTCAGTCCTAGATCTCAATGATGCACCTTTCCCCATAGCTGGCCAATCACAAAACATCTTTACCTTTACCTGGACTTCCCTGACACCCACTTCTCTATCCAACTCACCTGGACTGTTCTAACTCAGAGATTCCTGGACAGCCTACACCTATTTGGCCAGGCCACAGCTTCTGACCTACTCTTTTTCTCTTCCTTAATCTAAGATTATTCATTACATTGATGAGATTCTCCTCTGCAGTCTGTCTCTAATAGACTTCTAAGGTCCAATTATACAAACCTCAGGTCATCTACTTGGGACTAATAATTACTTAATCCCACAAAGCCATTCCTTAGAAAGAAAACACCTAATTTAGTCTCTAGTAATTCCCTCTGCTAAGGCTATTTTATCATTCCTGGCAATGATATGAAACAGCCTTAGTTCCCACCCAGGAATCTCTTCTCAAACCTGCACTAAGCCCTTTAAAACGCTCCAACAGACCCTGCATCTGGCCCATCTTACGCATAAAAGACTTCTCCAGTTCCTGTTCCCTTTATGTAACAGAAAAAGAGGAATATTCCCTTGGAATCAGCCTAGGTAACCAACTAGAACCCTTCTTCACAAGTATACATAGCATACTTGTCAAAAAAATTAGACCTGACCATCCAAGAATGGGCATCTCGAATATGTCTTTTAGGAGCTGCTGAGCTCCTTATTCAAAGAACTAACCCTTGAGTTTCCTATCTTCACCTTCTCCTCTCATAACCTGTCCCAGCACTTAACTTACAAAGGCTTACAAACTCTACCTCCTGACTTGGTTCTTCCTCTTCAGGTAGCACTAATAGAAGACTCTACACTTATTTTCCAATTATGCTCACCTCTCAATATATCAAATATTCTTCCTTGACCAAACACTGAACATTCTTTATCTCATTCTTGCACTGAAACCTTAAAGAAATTATTGTCCCATCCCTCACACATACAGGAGAGCAGCAGTCCATCTATACCTGGTATAATATGGCAGCTCCCTTTCTCATAAAGGAGAACAAGGATCTGGCTATGCTATAGTGTCAGATACAGAAGTAGTTGATGCACAGGCCTTCCCTGCCCACACCACTGATCAACAGGATGAACTAATAGCTCTTACCTATGCCTTTCAATCAGCATGGGTACAATCTCTAAATATCTACAACAGACTATTAATATACCTTACATATCCTCCTGTCTCACACTGCTATCTGGAAAGAGCTAAAAAAAAAAATCAGTACTAATGAGGACCAAAGTATGGCCATGCTAAAAGCCTCCCACCTCCCCAAACCTATTGGAATTGTCCACTGCATGCTCCACTAGAAAAATGGCTCTATTTTCTCTAAGGGAAACAACTAGGCTGATGAGGGAGCTATTGTTGTGGCTTTTGGGAGTCTAGACTCATTTTACCCACCACAGGACATTGTCACACTACAACACCCTGACACTCATCAAACTCTGTCCTATCTAACCAAGTCCTTCATCCTAATGGCCAAGCCTTATCTTACTTTGTTAAAACCCATATACAGCCTTCCCCCAGGACTTGCATTTTTTAAAGCCTATCACTGCCTCTTACAAAATCTCTCAAATAACAGATACAAACTCCAGATATCATAGCTCCTCTTTCCCCACCCCCCTGGCTAAAGGTTCCCTCTCTGTGACAGATTGGCAACTTGAATTTACCCCCTTGCCCACTGTCAAATATGCCAAGTACATCCTGGTCTTAGTGGACACTATGTCAGGGTTAGTGGAGGCATTCCCTACCATTAAACCAACAAAAGGGCTCAGACAGTCTCTGATCTCCTCCTCCATGAGATCATCCCTTGATTTGGAATCCTAGCCTCCTTTTAGTCAGTCAATTGTCCTAAATTCACCTCCTAAATTTCACAAACACTATCTAAAGCCCTCAATATCCCTTCATTCTTTCATATTCCATATCACCCACAATCATCAGGAAGGATAGAATTGACTAACAATTAAAGTGGCAATTTAAGGGTTCGTTGGAAATTCAATTATACTGGATGGTGTTTTGATGGGCCAAACCTGTCAAGGAACATTTAACTAAAATGGACACAGGTGAAAGGGTAAGGAAGACTCATGAAAGAATGTTTAGCTGAAGCAGACACAGGTGAAAGGAGGTTCTGCTAAAGCAAACACAAGAAAGGACACATGATGAAACATTCTTTGCTAATGATATGCATGTATTGGTCCATCTTACATTGCATAGTTGAGCTCCATTTATCAGGACTCCATAGAGAGAAATGCACCGAAAACTTCAGAGTGATGTCAGCTGAGACTGACTCATGAGCTAAGGCAGACCTGCTCTGAGACAAGACCCATGGAGGACACATGTTTGGAGGGAGTATAAATAGGACTCAACAGAAAGTGACAGAGTTTGAGCTGGTCTTACTTATAGAGTGAACAACACTTGATCTCCAGTCTTCGCTGATGTTCACTTTGCTAAGAGAGGCACAGCAGAGAATTTCCCCTGGCATCTCTCTGGCTCCCTCCTACTGACTTGTGCCAATGCAGAGGCCTGAGTGTCTCTGCTTGATAGTGCCACTGCTGCTGATATGTGTTTGCTATCCTGAGTCTACAGAGCAGCACTACTGATATATCCCTTAAGTTTGCCATTGGATCAAGCTGCTGCTACTGACTCCTGTGAACTGAACTGATTTCCTGACAACACAGATAGGATTTGCTCCAAAGAACCCTTTCTAAATAGGTCCACTTCCCCCATATCCTTTCTTTTTCACTACCAGTGTTGGATGGTGGGATAGAAGGGAGGTGAAAGTGCTTAAGAACCTTCATTAAAAGTAAAGATTCAAAAAAGTAAAGTTACAAACCATTCCTTAAAAAAACACCCTTGTCCTGGAACACAGGCTATCCCAAAGCTGTTGCCTGTATGTGGGATATGTTCTTCTAACTGGGTTACCTTGTCTGGCTTCAGAGGTTGAGAAACTGCCTCCTAGCCTCAAAGAGACTTGAATTGACAGAGTAGGGGAACACCCAGGACAACCCTCAGCTGCTCAGAATAGAAGGGGAGGAGGGTGAGGAATGACTGTGGGAGGAGGGGACTGGGAGGGGACAGTGAGTGGGATGTAAACTGAATAAGTAAAAAAAAAGAAGAAAAAAATTAAATTAAATTAAAAACAAAACCTTGTTACTGTCACAGGAACTTCACCTAGATTGGGTAACACTCCTACTACTGGCTCTTTTCAGGCTACTGGCTTTCCCCCAAGCAACCTGTTTTCATCTCACTCTTTAATCTCATGTATGGATTACCAGTCCTGACTCCTGGTTTTTAACTCCAACCCTTTCCTCTCTCTGATAACCGACTCACTCCCTTACTATGTCATCTCTGCTCCCTCCTCTAGAAATTTACTGATCATCATCTACAATGCCCACATACTATCTCCTGTTCACTCCTTATCAACATTGAATATAAGGTCCTTCTCTCCCTCGAGACAATCACCCTTCACCACTTTCATCTAAATGGCAAGGCCCCTCCAAAGTAATTCTTGTTGCCCCCATAGCTGCTAACCTTGGGGGATGGTCTCATGAGTTCACCTGTCTCATATCAAGCCCTTTATGCTTCTGCCTCAAAATAGCTCTTCTTACACATGGACCCTAAAGAGACCCTTCTACCTTAAGCTTCAGAGGACTTCAGGATCAACCACCTTATCCCCAATCCCAGAAGAATGAGGCTTCACTTCAATAGCTGTCCTTGAACCAACTGGATTGGATATGTTTTTTTCTTCCACCCCCTATTGTTTGTTTCTATCCAGAGTAACCCTTACAGAGATCCAGAGTTCAAGAAAGCCTTGTTTATGACAAATATTCCCCCCATATAGGGTCAAATAATTTCTCTATAGCCAGATGCCAGGAGCTAATCAGAATTTCCATCAACCTTATATCTAATATTCCTTACACATATTATGAATTTTTGTTTGCTTTCTTTTTGACCAGACAAAAGATTATTTTAAGGAATGACCAGACAGATATGGTGTCTTACCATATTGTTCTTGTCCACTACATATGTTAGCATTATAGACCAATCACCTCTTCTATCAACAATGCAAGATCCTCTTTTTCTATATCCAATACCAGTGGGATTGCAGCTGGGAAACAAATATTGTTGGTAAACTCTACCACACTAATGAATCAGGGTTCCAGATAAGTATGATTCATATCCATAGAAAATATGCCCTAATTATCCAACCCTGAGGATAAGAGAAGTAATTAAATGCTCCTCCTAGGTCATAACTTCTATGACATTTCCTCTCCTAAATAGTACTAACCTGATATTTTGCCTTCTGTTCCAGACTATGAATGTCACCCAACATGGCCACTTTGGAGACTGCTGGCTGTGTGTGCTGCCTAGAACTGGCTCATAATTGCCACTTACAGCTTCTGTAGTGACTCTCTCAAATAACCCTACTTCACCCTTTACCAACCACCCTGACTCCTTTGTTACTGCAACCCCCTACCTTTTCTATTTCCCTCTCTTTGGCATGGCAGACTGCTTCAAGGCTTCCGGGACATGTTTCATAGGAACATTAAGATCCCTAGACAGTAACAAATCCATAACTCCCGATGCCCTCATCTCTACCACAGTGACCTACAGTACAGAACACATAGACTCTGTTACTCAGGTGTATCATCATCGACCTGCCAGAAGGTCAGGAGTTTGTGCATTGATATTTCTTTCCCCTAAATTAGGATGATATGAGTGGAGGAGACCTTACCTATTCCCATTGTGGACTATATAGCATAACAATAGGGCAATGCAAATCCTGCCCCTTTTGGACATTGCAGGAATAATCACAAGCATTGCCACCAGAACAGCAAGACTGTTTCTAACCTTCTACCATCGGTTCTCTTTCAAGTTCATCCGAGACTTTCAACAGGTGGCCCAAAAAATACTCATTCTTCAAGGACTGATCATTTCTCTGGGGGCAAAACCATGGGGAGTAGAACTTGTTACTGCTGAAGAAGGTTGTCTTTGCCTTTTTCCCCAAGAGGAATATCATTTCTACATCATTCAGTCTGGTATTGTAAAGAACAAAGTCCAACAACTACAAACAGAACTCCAAAAATGTAAGGAACAACTCAATGCAGTTGATCCCCGGGCCTTTGAAAACCCTATATGGAAATGAATCCTCCCATTCTTTAACCCCTCTTTCTTTTCATTTTTATGTTTTTATATTTGCACCCTGATTCATAAGCATCTTCTCCACATTCCTCCAATAACAAATCCAAAAAATTTCCAACCAAAACAATTAATTGGTTCCTCTTACATGATTACCAACCACTGCCCACAGAGAAGCCTGATGCCAACAACTATCAAATATGTCCCAATGGTGAGGATCAACTACACCCTCTAATTAGTGATATTCCTGGAGATCAGAAAGCAGTTTCAGAAATTCAACCCCTACATCCCTGCCTCACTATATCTTCCTTTTTAATTCTCTTCTTTATATAAGAATAAGAGAGTAATGTTAGCAATCGGGCACATCCATGGACAGCCAAAAGGGACTTCAATACAAATTGGACAATCAGGCATACTCACAGCCAGCTCCTGAGGAACCTGACTTTAGCTACCCAGAGGTAACACACTGCCACCCCTGTGGCATGTCCTCTTGTGCATCTGCCAAATCTCCAATAAAAACAGACAAACAAACAAACAAACAAACAAAAAACGTATTTCTCCTTTCCCGAGTCCTTCTTCCCTTCATTTCCCCCAGAGGTAGCCTCTGTACCCTTTTTCTTTGATAAATGTCTGATGTGAGACCTGTTTCATGGTGTGATTTAGTCAGAACACACTGCCTAATTTCATCAATGATCTTTTTTAAAAGAAGCCACATCCATATGTTTCTAGAGGATAAGCTTATTTGCAATTTGAATAAACACAAGACCTTAGAGATTCTTAGAACCCAGTGCTATCATCCAAATGTTAAAGTTAGAGTGAATATTAATGCTAGTAAGCAATGTTAGCAACTCTACAAAAAGTAAACAAAAGTGCTTTGAAGCAAGATATGATTTAGCCAAGCCGACCAGAGAAAATTAAGGACAGGACACTGATGAAAAGCACTGAAATTGGTCTTAGGCAGTGCTGGCTTGCTTCCAGGAAGCCCACCTCATTTTCCTTTTCTGCCCTGCCCTGCCCTGCCACCAAGCAATCATTTGCAACCTCTTCTATCACCTTCCCCTAATAATGTTCTCAACGTTACATCTTTATACATATTCATTTATCCAATGTATCTAATTGGAACAGAGTGAAACATGGCTCAGTAAGAGCTTCTAAGAATACCTCTGCCTATTTTAGGAGATGGACCACATCATAGGCCTCTATTGATAGAAAAGTGAAAGAGAAACACTGGGTCCACCCTCCATTCTAGAGTATGCATTTATTTTATAATTTTGCTTTCTTACCTACTGCAATAAGCCTTGATTATTTGTGTTTCTGTCCATATCCTTTGGGAGCACAAGAACCGAGATTGCTGCTGGGATTGACATGCAAGAAAATGTAGGAGGTGATATCTCTCTCCATCCATAACTGGAAATTTTCCCTACTTTTGCTTAAGGTTTCAAAAGGCAGTCTCTATGAGGACCAATACATTTTAGTTAACAGTCTCCCCAAGGCTCTTCTGAATATCTGTCTCCTTGTGTCAGAAGTACTACAACATTTTAGATTTTGGTTATTCTGTTACCTTACTTCCACATATCAAACCCTGTTGCAACTATTTGATAATATAATAGAGATTATTACAAATTTTAATAGTGAAAAACATGAATGTTTATTATGCTCATGCATTTTGTAGGTCAAGAATTTGACCATAGTTCTTCTACAGACGTCTTTCTCTGCGATTACAAATAAATATTGTCTGGAACTGTATCCATAAGAAAGCTTGGCTAAAACTGTAAACTCTATTGCAAATATGACTATCTCATATCATTTGCAATTCCGTCCTAACTATTGGGGAATTAGGAAGGTCCTCTATATAACAAGTCCTCTTGCATCTTGCGATATAACAGATGACTTTCTTGCTGAATTTGTTAACTACCATATCATATCTGAACCTTTAATAACTTATTACCTAACTCCAACACCCCAAGCACCCTCATTACTGTTTCCATATTCTATTTCTCACACTAAATTTAACTTGTTACAGTTATGGAAGGGAACTATACAAAGGCCCACACTAGGAAGTATAGATAACTAGGGTAACTTTTTCCGGGTTTGTTACACCAAATTACAAATGACAAATGCATATTAATCTTGATACTATTAACTGTATAACATATTTGGATATGATTTGGATTATTTGAATTAGCCAATATATTATGTCCTTTTTTCCATGTCTGTCCCATTTTCACCTAGGGACCCTTCACATACTCATAAGCCCACTCAATTTCCCTGTCCCTTATAATGCACTAAGACATATGATCTTTTAATATTTACTTGCAGGTGCATTTGAGCATAATTTTTCAACATTCATGTTTTTGAAATACAAATCTGTTAAGTGCCTTGTTAAATTGTACAACCTGGTGCAGTAAGAATAGGATAAGAAAGGCTGGAATTCTTCATTTCTAAAAGGTAAAAATTTGAGGCTAAAATTGCCCTCTTAGATCACATTTTTGTGCTATGAGCTGCTAGGTCAATGGTTTTCTACATATACTGCATATTAGATTTACTTAGCAGTTTTTTTTTTTTTTTTTTTTTTTTTTATTTTTTATTCTAGTGTCTGGAATTCCATCTCCAGAGATGCTGATTTAATTGTTCTTTGGTAAAGCCCAGGCATCACGATTTCTGAAATCTCCCCTGATGATTATAGTGTGAAAGCAAGGCTGAAAATCACTACTTCAGACTAAAATTAGGTCAGAAATTTGAGAAGCAGCAGAGCAATGCTAGTTAATAAGAGTCCCCAGAGACTAAAAGCTGATTGTGTTATCTGTTCTAAAAGGAGAAAAGCTTTGTCCAGGAAGATTAGGTCTTCTAAGAGGAGCTCTGTTCATGTTCCACAGGGAAGCAGTAGCTATGAATGGATGAAATAGAACAGCTGCTCCTTTGCTTAGCATCTATCTATTCATTATTTGTCTGAACATTATCCTATGACTTCCCAGAAGGCCTTGTGACTGTTTTCATCCTGAGGCTTTGTCTGGCCCCTTCTTATTTGCCCTGAGTAAAAGTTGCTCTATACTCCCAAAGTAAGGAATCAGAACTTTTATCATAAAGAAACTGTCAGAGGACTTACAGTGCCTGCAATATGTAGTGTTTGGCTTAAGAAATACAATATTACATAATTTGGTTGCTTGCTGATTCAGTAACTTTGTGTTGACATATAAAATACCTTAAGGTGGACAAGTTGTTTATTTAGTAGGGCTAGAGATCAAGCCTAGGGCTGTAAAAATATCTTTTATTCGCCAGATGTAATTGTTATCTTGAAGATTTAATGCTAAACAAACTCAACCTTTGCATCTATTTCTGAACTGAGCTGGATGGTTCCACTCTGCTGTTGTGACTCAAACTCTTCTCAAAACTGACTGATTCAAACTGGTTTATCTTTACTTCTTACTGAATTGCTCTGCTTGGCCTCAAACCCACTCTGGCAATCTCTTCTGGCCCTTCTCATTCTCGTTGGCTGGTTCTTTCACCTACAAACTGTCTCTGTAAAAATTTCACAGTAAATTGACCTCCTCTCTCTCTTTCTCTCTGTGCTGAACTTTTTGTTGAAAGTTGCCACACTTTCTTGCCCTATCTCTGACTGATTCTTTGTGATTCATCAATTTGTCTCCCCTTCAATTAGACATCACTTTCAAACATGGCTGTTTCGTTCTATAAAATAAATTTACCTACATTGTTTGAGATTGATGGTGTATACTAAGGTTATTATCTGTATTCAGCCGGAGGGATTAACAGTGTATAGCAGGGTTGGTATTACAGCCAGAATGAAGAATTAAAGGTCTCTTTTCCATACAAATCTCATAGAACTAGAAGGTTTGTGGATGTGATCCCTTTCCAAAGCAGCCATATTGCTAGATTAAAATTTCTCTATGAAGGACCATATATCCGCTAGTTAGCACTCAATCTCTGAGTCATATCTTGCTCCCAAAACTGATTTACAGAGAAAACAAACTTCTCACCATGCTCAAGACTGAGCTGATCAAAATCAAAGTGATGGCAAGTTTACTGTCCATCTAAGGGCCATCACTGCCTAGATGAATTTTCTTTTTGCAATCCACTCAGTAAGATGAACTTGTGTTCATATGTAGCAAAAGAGTAGAAGAACAAAAGTAAGCCACATACAGGGTTCCCAGTACCTTTTATTCTTTCGGAATGATATCTCATGACTTCCCAAAATAGCTCCACCTCTTAATGGGGCCACAAGCAAGAATGGGAGTTAGGTGAATTCCTGTTTCAAATACTTCAATATGAGTATTATCTTGCTTTACTAATAAGGAAATTGAAATTCAGGTAGGTTTAAAAGTAGTAAAATTCAACCAAGGAGGTGGCTCACGGGAAAAGAGGTTTTCAGGGTCAACCTGATGATTAGAGTTTGATACTAAGAACTCAGGTATAAAGCTGAATATAGTAGAGTTCATCCTTATTTGCAACACGCCTTAAGAAAATGGGAGGCAGAAAGTGGGTTACACCATGGGTATTCTGTACTTTTTGGCTAATATCCACTTATCAGTGAGTACACACCATACATGCCCTTTTAGGTCTAGGTTATCTCTCTTAGGATGATATTTTCTAGTTCTATCCACTTACCTGCAAAATTCATGATGTCCTCATTTTTAATAGCTGAATAGCATTTTATTGTATAAATGAACCACATTCTCTGTATCCATTCTTGAGTTGTGTGACATCTGGGCTGTTTCCAGGTTTTGTATATTACTAATAAGGCTGCTATGAACATAGTGGAGTGTGCATCCTTGTGGTATAATCCTAAGAGTGGTGTAGCTGGATCTTCAGGTAGATCTATTTCCAATTTTCTGAGGATCCTCCAGACTGATTTCCAAAGTGGTTGTACCAGTTTGTAATCCCACCAATGGAGGAGTGTTTCTCTTTCTCTGTATCCTCACTAGCATGTGGTGTCACTTGAATTTTTCAATCTTACCCATTCTGATTGGTTTCAGGTGGAATCTCAGGGTCATTTTGATATGCATTTCCATGATAACTAAAGCAGCTGTACATTTCTTTAAATGCATCTCATCCACTCAAGATTCCTCTGTTCAGTATACTCTATTTAGCTTTGTACCCCATTTTTACTTGGGTTATTTGATTATTTTTTTCTGGAGTCTAAACTCATAAGTTCTTTATATATTTTGAACATTAGCTGTCAGAAGATGGCCGAGTTTGCCATCATTGTGAAGAGAGGCCCCTTGGTCATGCAAACTTTATATGCCCCAGTACAGGAGAATGCCAGAGCCAAGATGTGGGAGTGGGTGGGTAGGAGAGCAGGAAGGGGGGATGGGGGAGGGTTTAGGGGAATTTCAGGATAGCATTTGAAATGTAAATGAAGAAAATATCTAATGAAAATTGGAGAAAAAAAGAAAATTAGCTGTCTATGGGATGTAGGATTTATGAAAGTGAGGATGCTTCAATCCCACTTAGAAGGGGAACAAAATAATCATGGATGGTAGAGGGAGGGAGGTAACCTGGGTGGGAGAAAGGACGGAGAGGGGGAAAGGGGGCAGGATCAGGTATGGTAGAAGACAGGAGAGAATCTCAGAGGGCCAGGAGAATGAATGGAAATATGTAGCTGCAGGGAGGGGGGCAGAATGAACCTCTAAAAATTCCCAGAAACCTGGAATGTGAGAGGCTCCCAGGACTCAATGGGGATGACCTTAACCGAAATGCTCAACAGTGTGGAGATGGAATCTGAAGGGACCACCTCCAGTAGATAGACAGTGCTCCCAATGGAGGGATGGGAGTAACCAAACAACTTTCAAATGTTATGATCCAGAATTCATTCTGTCTGAAAGAAATGCTGGAACAAAAATGGAGCAGAGATTGAAGGACTGGTCATCTAGGAAATGGCCCATCTTAGGACACTATTAATGATGCCATGCTGTGCTTGCAGACAGGAACCTAGCATAGCTTTCCTCTGAGAGACTCCACCAATAGTTGACTGAGACAGATGCAAATACTTACAGCCAACCATTGGACTGAGGTCAGAGACCCCTAATGAAAATTTAGGAAAAAGATTGGAGGAGCAGAAGGTGGTCAGAAATGCATAGAACACTAACAGTATCAACTAACCTAGACCCCTGGGAGCTCCCAAAAGCTAAGCCACCAACCAAAGAGCATACAAGGGCTGGTGTGAGGCCCTCCAGTACATATGTAGCAGAGGACTGTCTTGTCTTGCCTCAGTTGGAAAAGATGTGCTTAATCCTGTAGAAACTTGATGTCCTGGGGAAGGGGGGTGTGGTTGGGTGTTGTGGGATTGAGTGAGGGGGTGAGAGGGTAGGTGACTGGGAGTTGGGGTGGGGAAGCATCCTCTCAGAGGCAAAAGGGAGGGGAGATGGAATGAAGAACTCTTGGAGGGGGAACTAGGAAGGGAGGAAACATCTGAGGTGTAAATAAACAAAACAATTTTTTAAAAAGAAAAAGTTGAAAAAAGAAAGAAAAGAGAGAGAGAAGGAGGAGGAGGAGGAGGAGGAGGAGGAGAAGGAAGAGGAGGAGGAGGAGGAGGAAAAGAAAATGGGAGGCAGAAGCAGGGAAATCACCAAGAAACTCACCAGGACAGATAGCCTGGAGTAAAACAACCATAGAGATCTTTCTTCAAAACCTAGGTATTTAGGTAGAAAGGGAAGAATCAATTACTAAATGTTGTTCTATGATCTTCGTGTTTATGCTGCACTCATACTCTAACACACCATATTCACACATCTCACTTACATGCAGATACCCATACACAAGATTGATATTTATATTTGACTTTAATGTCTTGCTTGTTAACCTGAATATTATAATCTGCTTTATTAATATTTAAGTTGGTTTTTTATTTGGTAATTATAAGAAGTGATAGATACATTTTATATCCTAAAGGAAATTTGACTGATAGGTTATGAATGACTATTCATAAGAAAGTGTCTGAAAGAGTTATCCAGCTTTTATCTTGAGACTTGTATTGATTTGAGTTTTGTTAAAGTTCAAGCACTGAATAAAATATTTATGCTTAGGTAAAGCTGGGAGAAGATTATTTGCATTTCTCATGTTCAGACTTTAAAGTTTAAACTTGTCATATATAGTATATAGTTGTCTGTATCAGCCATCAATAACATGTATTTATACATGTATCTTTTTTTTGTTGTTGTTGTTTTTGTTTTTCGAGACAAGGTTTCTCTATATAGCCCTGGCTGTCCTGGAACTCACTTTGTAGACCAGGCTGGCCTTGAACTCAGAAATCTGCTTGC
The DNA here is from genome assembly GCA_902729485.2 of Mus minutoides. Taxonomy (NCBI): domain Eukaryota; kingdom Metazoa; phylum Chordata; class Mammalia; order Rodentia; family Muridae; genus Mus; species Mus minutoides. The sequence continues at coordinate 25,064 of LR754336.1, read as the reverse complement.
CTCTGCCTCCCGAGTGCTGGGATTAAAGGCGTGCGCCACCACCCGGTTTTATACATGTATCTTAAACATAAAACATAGGAAAATTTTGTTTTGCTTTTACTTTGTGGTTGAACATTATTCTTTTGTGAATATGTGCTACATTTTTAAATATATCCAACTGTTTGTGGAAACTTAGGTTGATTCCATACCTTTACTACTGTAACAATGGTTCAGTGACTATGAAATTACAGATATGTCTTTGGCCTACCAGATCACATTTATAATGGGTATGTCCAGTAGTGAGGTTGCTACATCATATGGTAATTCTTGTATTAATATTTTGAGAAACCACTACCGTTTTATATGATTTGAGTAATTATGTTTATATCAATAGTGTGTGAGATGTCTTATTTTCTATGCATTAACAAACATTCTTTTTGTCTTTATTTAATAACCTTTTTATTACTTGATAATTTCATGCATGTGAATAATGAGTTTTGATCTTATCTGGGAAGAAAGAATGGGTTCTTTCTCCAGTACTTCCATTAGCAACTACAACCACTTTTTTCTTCCAATTTCATGTTAATACAAAACAACACAAAGCAAAGCAAAACAAAACATGGAGTCCACTTAGTGCACCCTGTATAGACATGGTTGTAGAAAGATCTACTCTTGAAGCACAGATAGCCTCATACAGCCTGATTTCCTGAAGTCAAGTAACGCAATCTTCCCCCAGCAGCCATCAATTGCCTATTTAATATTTCTTTAGATAGGGGATTGGAAATCATGAAATCTTCACACCCATGCTGGGATTTTGACTGCCTTAGACTTAGGCAGAGTTGGAACATGCAGTCATTGTCACTGAGAGTTCATGTGTGAAACAGTACCATCATGCCTAACAAATTCTATTTTATTGCAGTTGTCTACCACCTCTAAATCTTACCATCTTTCTCCCCCACCTTCTCAAATCCCTGAGCCTTGGGGATAAGGGATATATCACAGATGTACTATTTAAAGCTGAGCATTCTACAGTCTCTTATTCTCTGTACCAGTTGTGGATCTCAGTATTAATTTCCATCTTCTGCAAATGAAATAGTTACTAAAGTACATGTGAGAATTTCATTATGATTTTAATTTGCATTCCCTGATAACTAGTGATATTGAACCCTTTCTATATAACTGTTGGATATTTATCTGTGCGTCCTTTTTTTTTGTTGTTTGTTTATTCAGGTCTCTCACCCACTCCTTAATTCACTTATTTGTTGTTCTGTTATTGAATTGAGTTCTTCATATGTTTTAGATTTTTCTCCCTCATCAAATACACAGTTTACAACTATTATTTCTTACTGGGTAGGTTAATTTTCAATGATGTGCAAAAGTTTTTATTTTTACATAATCCTATTTTTGATTTTGCTCTTAGATTTTGGGGTCACATCTAAAGTTATATGTTCATATTGTATCAAAGTTTCTCATGTACTGTACTAGTTTTATAATTTTACCAGTTTTGAGCTAATATTTGTATATTATATGAACTGAAGGTTTATTTCTTTCTTTTGCATGTAGACATGTAGTATTTGTAATACTATATGTTATCAAGAATGTATTTTTCTCATTGTGTATTCTCATTGATAACATTGCTGAGACTCAAAAGGCCATTTATGCCATGTTGAAATGGCACTTTACCCACTTAATGAACTCTCAGCTCCTTAACTTATTGTATTTTTAAAAGGAAAGGAAGCTTCCCTTCCTTCATTGTTCTCTCTCTCTCTCTCTCTCTCTCTCTCTCTCTCTCTCTCTCTCTCTCTCAGCAGTGAGAATGGGGGTGGACGAGGTAGGTATATATGTTCGTGTGTATGTATGTGTCTGTGTCTCTCCTGTGTCTGCCTGAAAATGCTTCCAATTTAATACATTTTAGCAACATGACTTTAGATATTTAGAATCCTCTTAAAATTTCATTACATTATTTGTTTGTATGTATGAATTGATATTTGTGCACCATTATCTGCATATGGGAGTCAAAGAGGCTGCTTCTCTTTTTGATTTTGGGTTCCAGGGATTAGACTCATGTTTTTCAGATTTACAGCAAGTTCTTCTACTCTCAAGCCATGTTGCCATCCCTAGTTGGAGTCTCACAGTTCTGTACATTTTTTTATTTTTTTTTCTATTTCTATGGAAAATTTTCTGTTATTTTGAACTAGATTGCAGCCACTCTGTGGATGACTTTAGGTTTTATAACCATTTAACAATATACTTATTCAATTCATAAACACATAATATTTTATCTGTATCTGCTTTAATATCATATACTAATGTTTTATTACTGGTATTGTTGTTATTAGGTACAAGCACTAACTCTGTAGCCCATGCTAACCCATGATGATATAAGAGGCTTTGTATTATACAGGATGTCCTAGAGCTCCCTTTCATCCTACCTCAGCCTTCCCCAAATGCTGGGATTACAAGCAAGTATTAGTGTGAACAGTGTTGTATGCCTTAATATTTAGACTAGAGAATCTTTGCCTCTTTGTTTCTACTAATTCTAAAATTTTTATTTGTTTTGTTGTCATTATCAATGGTATTTTTCTTGAATTCTTACTCAGATAACTCCCTGCTATTGTATAATCTCCATTTATATTTATATCCATTTTGACTATTTCCTTCCTACTAAATTTGGCCTCAGTTTTTTTTTTTCCTCACTCGATAAAGTACAGTGTGAGGTTATTTTAAATTAATCTTTTGTGATATAGACACTAACTTCTCTAAAGTTTGCTGTTAAAACTGCTTTTACTATATCATGTAAGCTTTGGCATTTTCTGTTTTATATTCATGTGTCTCATAAAATGTTACCTTTTCATTTGTCCATTGCTCCAAAGCTTGTTCAGAAAAATTTTGGATTAATCTCTATGTATTTCTGAATTTTCCAAAGTTTCTTCTGTAGTTTTTTTTTTTTATTCCAATGTCATCAGGAAATATATTGTTTTGAATTTTAAGATGTACTCTACCCTAGAAAACAATGATAGACATATATAGTCATGAAGAATATGCATTTTTAACTAGAAATAGTTACCACTCCAGAATATTTACATCTCCTCAGAGAAAATCCTTCAACTTTTTAAATAGTTGTTTGGCATCAATCAATTTCTCCAGCCTGTGGCAAACAATAATCTATTCCCTATCTCATGGATTTTTCTATTATGAATATTTCATATAATATATTCATACATTATGTGTCCTATTTCTATCTTCTTTTACTTTACACAATTTTTATGGTTTATTCATGTTTCAGCATGTATCAGTAGTTCATTCCTTTTTACAGCAGAATGACATTATATTGTATAGTTAGATCACAGATTCTCTATTGACTCATCTGTTGATGGGAATGTGGGCTGATTCTGGGTTTGGGGTAATTACAAATGAGTCTGCCATGAACATTCCCGTACACATTTTGTTGTGTGTGAACATTTGTTTCCCATTCTTTTGGTTTTATGCCCGGCCTGAGAGTTAAATTCCTGGGTCATATGGTAGCTCCATGCTTAACTTTTTTGGAGAGCAACCAGAATGTTTCTAAAGCTTCTCTAGCATTTTATAATCCCACTAGCAATATATGCAATTCTCAGTTTCTCCACATGATTGCCAACATTTGATATTTGTCACTGTTTAAATCATACTGATCCTATTAGCATTGAAGTGGTATCTTATTGTGCTTTTGATTTGCATTCCCCTAACTACTAATAAAATTGAGTATCTTTCCAGATACTTATGTGTGATTTAATTTTTTTCTAGAGGAATGTCTATTTATATTCTATATCCTTTCAAAATGTTCCCATGCCCTTTAAATTGCATTCTTGCTTACTGGCACAACAAAGTGTCCCAGTTTCACATAAATTTCACCTGGCCAAGAATGTGAATCATGAATTTCACCAAGGAGCCTTAGTTTCCTTTACTGTAGAAAAACATATTTATAAACTATATGACATATTCATTATACTTAGAATTACACTGATTAAAAACTTTCATAATGAGCAGAATTATACTTTCTAATACATATGTCTTTATCAAATGCAATTTTACAATGACTTTCTTCACTTTTGTTTACTTCATACTGCCCCTTTCTTCCTTTTTCACAATGAAGACCCATGCTGCTCATAGCATCTATGTATTTATTTGTTTCCTTTATCCTAAGTTAACCAGATTGTACTTGTTGATTTAGTAATCAATTTCTCTCTTATCAACACACATTTTAACAATTCTTAACAATTCAACAAATTCTTAACAATTATTCTTATTCTAAACAATATATACTTTTTTCAAAAATAGGAATATTTGGTGAAAGGTTACTTTAAATAATTATTTTACCTTCAGTGTGCTTGTGTTTGCAATCCAACACTCCTCTTTTAGATTTGGAAGCAATTTTAACATTTGATTTTTCAGGTTTTTAACTTGATTTTTTGTATTCCTTTAAAAAAAAAAAACTTAAAAATAGGCAGTTGGAAACATTGAGAAGGACTTAAAAATGATACAACCATCATAGTCATCACACTATTTGGGGAATAAAACTGCCACATGCAGTTGATGAGATGTTGTATCCTACATGGAATTTCACAAATCTTGAATTTCAGATGTGCTAGCAGGTGCTACTTCTGACACTTCTACTTGACCAGATATGGTGATAGCTAAATATGCAACCTACTCAAAGTGATTCTTCTCAGGTTTGACCCTCCTAAAACACATGCAGGATCTAGAATTCAGACCAACTAAATCATGATTTCTGGAAGACAAATGCCAGGCTTCACAAATCTCTATTTTTAGTATGGGTTACAATATGACAATATGATTCATATATGCAATATGTAGTGAGAAAAACAAGGCACCTAACATTTCCTTCTAATATTAAAAATGTTATAACATGGTTCTGGTCTGCACCAGCCCAGGGCCACCTTGGGCACTAACTCAATGGACAGTCCCACAGTCTCTAGAGGACTTTCCACTCCTCAGGTGCCCTAGCACACCCAGGATCTTGGGATCACTGGTGAGTGGAATGCAACACCTGTTCCAAAACAACCTTGAGGGACCTGTGCCAGCAGGAACAGGAACTCGGGAAACCCGCCCAACCAGCTGTTGGGGTTTGTTCCAGTCCACACTAACTCCAGGCTGTAGCCTCCTGCCCCAGCCTGCTCCAAGCTGAGAGTGGACCTGCCACTGAGGCAGGCCACATTCGTGACTCTCCAGCTAAGGCTAGCTTCTTTTGTCCTGCAAAATGCCTCTGGCTTCCCTGGAATGCTGCTACCTGTCTGCCTTGCCCCACCCAGATCCTGCTTCCAGCTAGGACATTCCACAGTGCATTGGACTGCAGACTACTTCCCAGGCACCTGCATAGAACTAACTGTGGGCAGGGTCTTCCCTCTCAAAACCAAGAAAGATTTTTTTTTCAGTAAAGACAGACATGCTTTGATCGGTGATTCCTCTCAATGTTTTCATTTCTCTCCCATCTAGTCTTCCTTAGCCCCAGTTTGCCCCCCAGGGGACTCGGTCTTTGGGTACACCAGAATGGCAGACCCCAACAACAGGCCACCTTGGGCAAGAACACAGGGGACAGTCCCACGGTGCCCAGAGGACTCTCCATGCCACAGGCACTCTAGCACACCAAAGATCTTAGGATCACTGAGGAGAGTCAGCCTCCAGAGAGGATACTGACACCAAGATTCAGGTAAGAGTGCCATCTCTTATCCTGGGTCTCTTAGAGACCAGTTTGCACAGGAGAACCCATGGGCTGTAGAAGCAACAGAGCTTCTTGGACAGGACCCCTTCAGGCCTCAGCCAGGAAGCAGAGCTGAGACCCAGAACTCTGGGCACCTTCCCTGCCAGAAGAGAGTTGGCCTGAATGAAGGGCTCTGACCTTGGGACTCCAGTGAGAGTGCCATCTTGTATCAGGAGTCTCTCAGAGACCAGTCCACACAGGAGAGCATGTGGGCTGCAGAAGCAACAGAGCTTCTGAAAGGGATTCAAAATAAAATTCATGCTGAAAGTTTGTACTAGAGTGTTTACAAAGGTCTGAGCCAGGACAGGCCTGGATAAGTCAGCGCTAAAGCTGCTGAGCTGTTCCAGGAACTGATAGATATAAAAGGAATGCAAGGACAAACAGGCAGAGTGAGGGTCACCTGGTCTGTGCCAACAAGCTGGCAACACCTGGTCTCTCTCTTCCCCCTTGTTTGCTGTTAGGTTTGAGATTAATCAGAAGTTTTATTGCCTCACTAGAGAACATCCTGACCTGCACATGCTGCTTGTTGATAAATAACTTACTGATGTTTGAATCTACCAATCCAGCATGATCATAGCATCTTACTCCCTCCCCCCCCTCCTCCTCGCCCTTCCCCTATATGAACCCCTAGCCTTTGGGCCTCGTGGTCGACATCTCTGTCTCCTATGTGAGATATGTGTCTTCCTGGAGCTCCGATTAAAAACCTCTTGCAGTTTGCATCAAGACAGGTTCTCGTGAGTGATTTGGGGTGCCGCTTTTCTGGAGTCAGAATGGGAATTCCTTGCATTTTCTAAGTCTTTCACTTCTTGGATAGGGTCCCCTTGGACCTTAAACTTTAGCCACGAGGAAGATCTGAGTCTCAGACATCTGTGCACCTTCCCTGCAAGAGGAGAGCTTGCCTGTAGAGAGTGCTTTGACCACTGGGACTCAGGAGAGAGTTGGACTCCCAGGAGTACTGACAGAGGCTAACAGAATCACAGGAGGAACAAGCTCCAGACAGAGATAGCTAGAACATCAAACACCAGAGATTACCAGATGGCTAAAGGTAAAATTGATATTACTAACAGAAACTAAGACCACTCAGCATCATCAGAACACAGTACTCCCATCACAGCAAGTGCTGGATATCCCAACACACCCAAAAAGCAAGATTCAGGTTGAAAATATTATCTTATGATGTTGTCAGAAGATTTTAAGAAGGGTATTAATAACTCACTTAAAGAAATACAGGAGAACACTGCTAAACAGGTAGAAGTCCTTAAAGAGGAACCACAAAAATCCCTCAATTACAGGAAAACATGTATACAACAATCAAAGAAAATGCAAAATGCAAAAAGATACTAACTCAAAACATCCTGGAAATCCAGGACACAATGAGAAGACCAAACCAAAGGATAATAGGTATAGATGAGAATGAAGATTTTCAACTTAAAGGACCAGTAAATATCTTCAAAAAAATTATCAAAGAAAACTTCCCTATCCTAAAGAAAGAGATGCCCATGAACATATAAGAAGCCTACAGAACTCCAAACAGACTGGACCAGAAAAGAAATTCATACAGACACATAATAATCAGAACAACAAATGCACTAAATAAAGACAGAATATTGAAAGCAGTAAGGGAAAAAGGTCAAGTAACATAAAAAGGCAAGCCTATTAGAATCACTCCAGATTTCTCACCAGAGACTATGAAAGCCATAAGATCCTGTTATACAGATACTAAGAGAACACAAATGCCAGCCCAGGCTACAATACCCAGCTAAACTCTCAATTATCATCAATGGAGAAACCAAAGTATTCCATGACAAAACCAAATTCACACAATATCTTTCCATGAACCAGCCCTTCATAGGATAATAAAGGGAAAACTCCAACACAAGGATGGAAATTATGCCCTAGAAAAAGCAAGAAAATAGTACTTCAACAAACCTAAAGGAAGGTAGCCACAAGAACACAATCCCAACTCTAACAACAAAAATAACAGGAAGCAACAATCGCTTTTCCTTAATATCTCTTAATATCGATGGGCTCATTTCCCCAATTAAAAGACATAGACTAATAGACTGGCTACATAAACAGGACCCAACATTTTACTGCATACAGGAAACCTACCTCAGGAACAAAGACAGACACTATCTCAGAGAAAAATGCTGGAAAACAATTTTCCCAGCAAAAGGCCTAAAGAAACAAGCTTGAGTAGCCATTCTAATATTGAATAAAATCGACTTCCAACCCAAAGTTATCAAAAAAGACAAGGAGGGACACTTCATACTCATCAAAGGTAAAATCTACCAAGATGAACTCTCAATTCTGAACATCTATGCTCCAAATGCAAGGGCATCCACATTCATTAAAGAAACTATAGTAAAGCTCCAAGCACACATTGTACTTCACACAATAATAGTGGGAGACTTCAATACCCCACTCTCATCAATGGATATATCCTGGAAACAGAAACAAAACCAAGATACTTTGGAACTAAAAGACATGAAACAAATAAGTTTAACAGATATCTACAGAACATTTTATCCTAAAACAAAAGGATATACCTTCTTCTCAGCACGTCAACCTTCTCCAAAATTAACCATATAATTGGTCACAAAACAGGCCTCAACAAATAAAAAATATATATATTGAAATTATCCCATACAAACTATCAGATCACTATGGACTAAGGCTGATCTTCAATAACAACATAAATAATAGAAAGCCAACATTCACATGGAAGCTGAACAACACTCTACTCAACAATAACTTGGTCAAAGAAGAAATAAAGAAAGAAATTAAAGACTTTTTAGAGTTTAATGATAATGAAGCCACAACATACCCAAACTTATGGGACACAATGAAAGCAGTCCTAAGAGGTAAACTCATAGCTCAGAATTCCTCCAAAAAGAAACTAGAGATATCATACACTAGTAGCTGGACAGCACACTTAAAAGCTCTAGAACTAAAGGAAACAAATTCACCCAAGAGGAGTAGACAACAGGAAATAATCAAACTCAGGGCTGAATTCAACCAAGTAGGAAAAAAAAAAAAAAAAAAAAAAAAAAAAAAAAAAAAAAAAAAAAAAAAAAAAAAAAAAAAAAAAAAAAAAAAAAAAAAAAAAAAAAAAAAAAAAAAAAAGAAAGCTACAATACAAAGAATCAACCAAACCAGGAGATGTGGGTTTTTGTTTGTTTGTTTGTTTGTTTGTTTTTTGAGAAAATCAACAAGATAGATAAACACTTATCCAGAGTAACTAGAGGTCACAGGGATAGTATCCTAATTAACAAAATCAGAAATGCAAAAAGGAGGCATAACAACATAACCTGAGGAAATCCAAAACATCATGAGATCCTACTAAAAAAGGTTATACTCAACAAAACTAGAAAACCTGGATCAAATAGACAATTTTCTAGACATATACCAGGTACCAAATTCTAATCAAGATCAGATTAACAATGTAAACAGTCCTGTATCCTCCAAAGAAATAGAAGCAGTCATTTATAGTCTCCCAACCAAAAAAAAAAAAAAAAAAAAAAAAAAAAAAAAAAAAAAAAAAAAAAAAAAAAAAAAAAAAAAAAAAAAAAAAAAAAAAAAAAAAAAAAAAAAAAAAAAAAAAAAAAAAAAAGCCCAAGACCAGATGGGTTTAGTGCAGAGTTCTATCAGAACTTCAAAGAAGACCTAATTCCAATTCTTCTCAAACTATTACACAAAATAGAAACAGAAAGTACTCTACCCAATTCATTCTATGAAGCCACAATTACTCTGATACCTAAACCACACAAAGACCCAACAAAGAAAGAGTACTTCAGACCAATTTCCCTTATGAATATCGATGCAAATATACTCAATAAAATTCTCAGAAACAGAATCCAAGAACACATCAATATGATCATCCATCATGATCAAGTGGGTTTAATCCCAGGGATGCAGGTATGTTTTAATATATGAAAATCCATCAAAGTAATCCACTATATAAGCAAATTCCAAGACTAAACCACATGATCATCTCATTAGATGCTGAGAAAGCATTTAGCAAACTCCAACACCCATTCATGATAAAAGTCTTGGAAAGATCAGGAATTCAAGGCCCATATCTAAACATAATAAAAGCAATATACTGTTGCGGTAAATCTCCCAAATATAATCTGGCAATGAAAATACAACAAAATTAATATGATTACATGCTGTGCATCTAGACTGGACAGTTCTATGGCTACACTATTGTGGGGTGCGGGGATGTATGTTAAAGAGGGGAGGGAGATAGCCCAAGTCTGGCCATAGCTCCTGTGCTCTGGGCAGGCAGATGAGGGAGGGCTGCCAGATACTTTCCATTTAGCACCGGGTAGGCATCTAAGCCACTGACCCCACTTGACAAGGTATGGAAAAGGGGCAGCCCCCAATATCAGGGTCCCCAGGGCTACACCCTCAGCCCCAGAGATAAAGGAGAAAGGACAGTGGAGAGAGGTTCCTACTCAGGTGAGAGTCCTTATTCTGGTCCCTGGCTGGAGCACAGGAAGACCTTCCATCAGGAGATTAGAAAAGGCTCACTGGAAGAATGTACATCCCAATGTCCAAGGACACTGAGCCTTGATGAACAGGGATAGTCTATAGTTTTATAGCTTTATTGTAGAAAGGCAGGGAGAAAGCAAAGAAGGTGGGGAGAGAGAGATGGCCAAGGCCAAGAGAAGGGAAGGGAAAATGGAGAGAGAGAAGAAAGGCTAGAGTAAGAGGGAGAGAGTAAGTGGTTAGAGAGTAAAAAAAGTCAAAGCTTAAGAGTAAGAGGGAGAGAGTGAGGAGAACATGAGGAGAGAGAATAAGGAGAGTAAGAGAATGAGGAGGGGCAAAGCCGCCCCTCTTATGATGGGCTGTTATCTTGTTGTTGTTAGGTAACTGGGAGGAGTCTATTATGAAGGACAGAAACTTGGGAGATTGTATACATGAATACTAGCAACACATTCTCTTGTGGTTTTGTGGGGACGATAACTTCAACAGAAGCCAGGAGTCCAGGAGACATGAGGGAACGCCTCTGTCCCATGTAGGTGGGAATTACTACCACCAATTTCACACCTCACCTCAACTGGAGACCAGACTGACTGTGCAAAGCCTATTGCCCCACACACTACCATCTTTCACAGCTTATCAGACTCCTTAAAACTTGCAGTTTCTCAAGGCCATGTGCTTCTGCTTAGCTCCTTCTTCTCCACCCCATTTCTGCTCCACCTTCCCTTTTATCTGCCCAAACATCAGTTCTCCTTTATTTTACAAATTAAGCTGGGAAGCAGGATTACAGGAAATCACCTGAGTGCTGACTCATTCCTTCTTTGAAACTCCTCAAGGGAGAACAGATTTAACATAAAATATAATTAGCCACAGGGCTATCCACAACAATATACAGCAAACCAGTAGCCAACATCAAGCTAAATGAAGAGAAACTTAAAGCAATCCCACTAAAATGAAGGACTAGACAAGGCTGCCCACTTTCTCCCTACCTATTCAATATAGTACTTGAAGTACTAGCCAGAGCAATTAGACAACAAAAAGAGAAAATGGAAATACAAATTGGAAAAGAAGTCAAGATATCACTATTTGCAGATGATATCGTAAGTGACCCTAAAAATTCCACCAGAGAACTCCAAAACATGATAAACAATTTCAGTGCAGTAGCTGGATAGAAAATTAACTCAAACAAATCAGTGGCCTTTCTCTACACAAAGGATAAACAGGCTGAGATAAAAATTAGGGAAACAACACCCTTCAAAATAGTCACAAAAATTATAAAATACTTTGGTGTGACTATACCTAAGCAAGTGAATGTTCTGTATGAAAAGAACTTCAAGTCTGAAGAAAGAAATCAAGGAAGATCTCAGAAGATGGAAAGATCTCACATATTCATGGGTTGGCAAGATTAATATATAAAAAATGGCTATCTTGCTGAAAACATCTACAGATTTAATGCAATCCCCATCAAAATTCCAACTCAATAGTTCACCAAGTTAGAAAGGGTAATTTGTAAATTCATCTGGAATAACAAAAAATCTAGGATAACAAAAACTATTCTCAAAGATAAAAGTAACTCTGGTAGAATCACCATGCCTGACCTGAAGCTATACTACAGAGCACTTGTGATAAAAACTGTATGGTATTGGTACAGTGACAGACAGGTAGATCAATGGATGGAATAGAACTGAAGACCTAGAAATGAACACACACACCTATGTTCACTTGATCTTTGACAAAGAATCTAAAACCATCCAGTGGCAAAAAGACAGCATTTTCAACAAATGGTGCTGGCTCAACTATATTATGTAGAAGAATGCAAATTACTCCATTTGTATCACCTTGTACAAAGCTCAAGTCTAAGTGTATCAAAGAACTCCACATACAATCAGAGACACTGAAATTTATAGAGGAGAAAGTGGGGGAAAGCCTCAAAGATATGGGCACTGGAAAAAGAATTCCTGAACAGAACACCAATGGTTTTTGCTGTAAAATCTAGAATCCCAAATAGGACCTCATAATATTGCAAAACTTCTTTCTGTAAAGCAAAAGACACTGTCAATAGGACAAAAAGGCCATCAACAGATCGGGAAAGGATCTTTACCAATCCCAAATCCAATAGGGGACTAATATCCAATATATACAAATAACTCAAGAAGCTAGACTCCATAAAATCAAATAACCTCATTAAAAAACGGGGTACAGAGCTAAACAAAGAATTCTCAACTGAGGAATATCTAATGGCTGAGAAGCACCTGTAAAAATGTTCAACATCTGTATTCGTCAGGGAAATGCAAATCAAAACAACCCTGAGATACCACTTCACACCAGTCAGAAGGGTTATGTACAAAAATTCAGGTGACAGCAGATGCTGGCAAGGATGTGGAGAAAGAGGAACACTCCTCCATTGCTGGTGGGATTGCAAGCTTGTACAACCACTCTGGAAATCAGTCTGGCAGTTCCTCAGAAAATTAGACATAGTACTACCCGAAGATCCAGCAATACCACTCCTGGGCATATACCCAAAAGATGCTCCAACTTGTAATAAGGACACATGCTCCACTATGTTCATAACAGCCTTATTTATAATAGCCAGAAGCTGGAAAGAGCCCAGATATCCCTTAACAGAGGAATAGATACAGAAAATATGGTACATTTACAAATGGAGTACTACTTAGCTATTAAAAACAATGAGTTTATGAAATTCTTAGACAAATGGATAGATCTGGAGGATATCATTCTGAGTGAGGTAACCCAATCACAAAAGAACATACATGATATGCACTCAGTGATAAGTGGATTTTAGCTCAGAAACTTAGAATACCCAAGATACAATTTGCAAAACACATGAAACTCAAGAAGAAGGAATACCAAAGTTTGGATACTTCATTCCTTCTTAGAATGGGGAACAAAAAAACCATGAAAAGAGTTACAGAGACAAATTTTGGAGCTGAGACAGAAGGAAGGACCATCCAGAGACTGCCCCACCAGGGGATCCATCACATAAACAACCACCAAACCAGACTCTATTGTGTATGCCAGCAAGATTTTGATATAGCTATATAGCTGACTCTTGTGAGGCTATGCCAGTACCTGGCAAATACCAAAGTGGATGCTCACAATCATCTATTGGATGGAACACAGGGCCCCCAATGAAGGAGCTAGAGAAAGTACCTAAGGAGCTAAAGGGATCTGCAACTCTATAGAAGGAAATATTATATGAACTAACCAGTACCACCCAGAGCTTGTGCCTCTATTTGCTTATGTAGTAAAGGATGGCCTAGTAGGCCATCAGTGTGAGGTGAGGCCCTTGGTCTTAAGAAGATCATATACCCCAGTACAGGGGAATGCCAGGGCTAGGAAGCAGGAGTGGGTGGGTTGCAGAACGGGCAGGGGAAGGTTATAGGGGACCTTGGACATAGCATTTGAAATGTAAATGAAGAAAATATCTAATATATAAATGGCTTAAAAAAAACAGTTGAACATTTTTCATTTTCTGTTTTTCTCATATAAACCATCCTAAAATGTCCAGATAGTTTCCTTAAGGAATAGCTTCAGCTTCTTTCTACAGCACTTTAGAGTGTTTACTGTTTGTAGTTGCTTCCTACTGTTTGTTTCTTGAATTAAATGTTGCAGAAAGTTAAAAAAAATGGTGTAACATATATCAATAGAGTAAAATAATTTTAGTTCCATCTATATTTTTATTTTATTTTATGCATACAAGTTGTTCAGCCTACATGTTTTTGTATATACCACATGCATACATTTTTAGTGCTCTTAGAAGTCAGAAGATGTCAAATCTTCAGGAACAGGAGTTATAAACAGTTGTTCATTGTTATGTGAGTGCTGGGGGCCATCTCCTTGTCCTCTGCAAGAGGAGTAAGTACCCTTAAGTGCTGAGCCATCTCTCTAGACCATGGAAAATATTCTTATTGTATGGCAGAACTAGGAATGTGTCTGTGAGTTTGAAGCCAGCCTGGTCTACCCAGTGAGTTCTAAGATAGCAGAAATACATGATGAAACCACATCTCAAAAACAAAAACAGATTTCTTTTAATGTCAAGAACCAATTATCACAAAGGTGCCAGTCTTAACACTTTCTACATATTCATCCTTTAATTTGTTATTTGTTTGCTTTCTTTTTAAATTTTTAATAAATATGTAATTATGTAACCATCCCTTTCCTTCTTACAAACATTCCCATGATCCCCATTTCCTTGCAAATTGATGGCCTCTTTTCTCTTTATTATTGTTACATACACATAAATATACACATACTATCACAAACATATATAAATGCATAAATCCATACATACAACCTGCTTAGTCTATTCAGTGTTGCCTATGTGTATATTATTTCAGGAATGGTCACTTTTTTCTCATGATTGTGTAAACCTTGCATCTTTAACTTTTATTTATTTTTCTGAATCTTCACAGCCTGCTTGGGATTAGTTAGAGTTTATATTTATGACCTAGAAAAAAATACAAAACATAGTAATTTAATCTAGACTTAAAAAAAAACATACTTTTTATTGGAGATACCATATGCTTTTGAATCTAAATGTTACCATGAAACCCTATCAGAGATAGTGTGAGAGTATGGCATCTGGTGGGGTTAACAGACAATGAATTTTGTGCTCAGATATTAACATTTATTTTGTCTTCTCCAAAGCTGCCATAGTAGTAAAGTCCTTTAACTTATTTCCCTGAAAATATCCTGCATCAATATTTTTCTCTTCCCAGTTTTACAAGCAACAATAGCCTTGTGTTCATAAATATACACATTAGTCATGAGTTCATGTGGGTGAAGAGGCCTGCTTCTATTATTAGTACAAAGAGATCAAATCAGACGTTTGTATGTATCCCACAAGATCTAAGATCCAAAACACATAAAGCTTTAATGCAAAATATACTTGCACAAAACCATGGTGCCCTAAATCTGTTAAGTGAATGAATTATTTTGCCTGAAAATCCTAATTACTAGTTAGTTTTAAAGACATTCAAACACTTATGCCTCTTCTCTTAGCTGCCCTACCTGGGGATCCATCCCAAATACAGCCAGCAAACCCAGACACTATTGTGGCTATTTTGGATGCTGGGAAGTGTTCTTTGAGGGAAGTCCAATATGGCTGTCTCCTGAGAAGACTCTGCCAGAGCCTGACAAATACAGAGGCAGATGCTCACAGCCAACCATTGAACTGAGCACAAGGTCCCTGATGGAGGAGTTGGAGAAGGGACTGAAGGAGATGAGGGAGTTTGCAGCCTCTCAAACAAACTCCTCAAATGGAGGGAGCAACAGTGTCAACTGGTCAGACCCTCTGGTGCTCTCAGGAACTAGACCACCAACCAAAGAATGCACATGGAGGCTCTGGCTGCATATGTGGCAGAGAATTGCCTTGTTGCCCATAAGTGGGAGAAGAAGCTCTTTGGCCTGGGGGTGTTTGATGCCCTAGTTTAGAGGAAGGTCAGGGTGGGAGGATGGGAGTGAGAAGGTAAGTGGGGGAGCACCCTTATAAAGCAATGGGAGGGGGGATGGGATAGAGGGTTTCAGAAGGGGAGACCTGGAAAGGGGAAAACATTTGAAATGTAAATAAAGAAAATATCCAATAAAAAGGAGAAAAATTTTTCATCTTTTCTTAAAAACTATCTAAAGAAAACTCATTTCTAGACCATAGAAAATGCTTAACAATGTAGAATGAAAATATAGAGGCTTAATGTTGACAGCACAAAAGGAGGAGAACTAAACAGAATAGAGAGGAAAGAAGGGAAGAAATAATGGGAAAGAAACAACAACAACAACAACAACAACAACAACAACAAATAAAACCCAAAAGAGCAAAACAGGAGGGCCTAGTGTCTACAGTAGGACTTCTCTATAGCAAGTGTATCTTCATTTCCATTACTATAAAACAGGGTGGATAAGAAGGGAAAACACATCCCTATAGGATGAATTGTTCAAATTTGAGTTTTCAAGGGAAACTGTTGATTTTAAACTGATTCCATCTACTACTAGCAGTGACATTTTTACTTAAACTCGTTTCCCTTTTAGTCAAGGCATTTTTTTGTCTCATTTTTCAAATTATTTATTTATTTACATTCCAGCCATTGCCCCACCTTGGTCCCCCCTCCCACAGTTCCTCATCCCAATCCTCCTCCTACTTGCCTCTGAGAGGGTGCTCTCCCTCAGGCCTCCCCCTTCCCTGGGTCCTCAAATCTCTAGAGGATTAAGCGCATCTTCTCCCATTGAGGTCAGGCCAGACAGACCTCTGCTACGTATGTGCCAGGGCCCTAGGTCAGCCAGTGTATGCTCCTGCTTGGTGGCTCAGTCTCTGGGAGCTCTCTGGGATCTGGGCTAGTTGAGACTGCTGGTCTTCCTATGGGGTCACTCTCCCTTTCAGTTTCTTCAGTCCTTCCCCTAGTTCAAACATAGGGGTCCTTGACTTCAGGCCAATGGTTAGTTGTAAGCATCTGCTTCTGTCTCAGTCAGCTACTGGTAGGGGCTCACAGAAGTCAGCCATGCCAGGCTCCAGTCTGTAAACACATCATAGCATAGTAATGTCAGGCCTTGGTGCCCCTTCATGAGATGGATCCCACATTGGGTTGGTCAATGGACTGACTTTTCTTCAGTCTTTTCTCCATTTTTTTCCCATAGTTCTTTTAGAAAGGAACAATAATAACTCATGAATTTTGACTGTGGGTTAGTAATCCTGTTCTCTCACTTGAGCCCCTGACTCTTCAATTTCCCTTTCCCCAGTGTTGGGCAATTTGGATAAGGTCACCTGCAATGAATCCTGAGAGTGTCTCAACTCCCTAGTCTCTGGTACATTCTAGAGGGTCTCCACACCTCCCACTCCCCAAGGCTTCTTATTTCCATTCATTCTCTTGGCCAGCTAGGCATCTCCCCTGTCCTCTCCTCCCATACCTGATCACGTTCTCCCTTCCCCCCTCGCCTCTCCCACACAGGTCCTTCCCTCCCTCTGCTTTGCAGGATAATTTCCTTCCTCTTTATAAATGGGATTGAAGCCTCCTCACTTGGGCATTTCTGCTTGTTACACTTCTTACAGTCAAAAGTTGTGTCATAGGTATTCTATAGTTTTTGGTTAATGTATAGTTACCACTGAATACATACAACATATGTCATTTTGGTTCTGCATTAACTCACTCAGATGATATTTTCTAGTTCCATCCATTTGCCTGCAAAATTCATGATGTCCTCATTTTTAAATGTTTGTATTGTGTAAATGAGCCATATTTTCTGTAAAAATTCTTCCATTGAGGAACATCTGGGTTGTTTCCAGCTTCTGGCTATTACAAATAAGATTTCTATGAACATGGTGGAGCATGTATCTTTGTGGTATAGTGGGGCATCTTTTGGGTATATGCCCAAGAGTGCTATAGTTCGGTCTTCAGGTAGAACTATTTCCAATTTTCTGAAGAAGCTCCAGAGTGATTTCCAGAGGGATTGTACCATTTTTCAATCCTACCAGCAATGGAGGAGTGTTTCTCTTTCTGCATATCCTCACCAGCATGTGGTATCACTTGAGTTTTTAATCGTAGCCATTCTGACTTGTGTGACATGGAGTCTCAGGGTTGTTTCAATTTGCATTTTTCTGATGACCAACTACTGAACATTTTATATGTATGTGTGTGTTTCCTTTTTGTTTTTTCTTTTCTTTTTTATTGAATATTTTATTTATTTACCTTTCAAATGTTCTCCTCTTTCTTCGTTTCCTCTCCAGAACCGCCCCCCAGTCCCATCCAGTGCCTCTAGGCCATTAGAGATTCTTTTGTTGTGAATTCTGTTTAGCTGAGTATCCCATTTTTAACTAGTTTATTTGGGTTTTTGAAGGTTAACATCTTGAATTCTTTATTTATTTTGGATAAAATGAAATGAAATAAAATAGGTTAATGATGGTGTCTTTTGCCATACAAAACATTTTCAGTTTCATGAGGTCTCATTCATCATGGTCTTAGAGACTGAGCTATTAGTGTTCTGTTCAGGAACTTTGTCCCTGTGTCAAAGACTTTGAGACACTATCCCACTTCCTCTTCTATTAGATTAATTTTATCTGGTTTTATGTTAAGGACCTTGATCTAGTTGGACATGACCTTTTTGCAAGGTGATAAATAGGATCTATTTTCATTCTCCTACATGCAGACCACCAGTTCATCTATCACCATTTATTGAAGATGCTTTATTCCACTGTATGTTTTTGGCTTCTTTGTCAAAGATCAAATATCCATTTGTATATGGGTTTACTTCTAGGTTTTTTATTCTATTTCACTGATCGACCTTTCTCTCTCTTCCAATACCATGTGTTTTTTGTTTTTGTTTTTGTTGTTGTTGTTGTTGTTGTTGTTTGTTTGTTTTATTACTATTGCTTTGTAGGACAGCATGAGGTCAGGCATGGTGATTCCCTCAGAAGTTCTTTTATTGTTGAGAATGATTTTGGCTCTCATGAGTTTGTTGGGGCTTTTGTTTGTTTGTTTGTTTGTTTGTTTTTTATATGAAATTGAAAATTGCCCTTTCCATGTCTGTGAAGAGTTGTGTTGGAATTTTTATGGGGATTACATTGAATTTGTAGATTGCTTTTGGTAAGATGGCCATTTTCAGTATGTTAATCCTACAAATCTATGAGCATGAGAGATCTTTGTATATTCTGAGGTCTTTGATTTCTTTTTTCAGGGATTTGAATTTCTTGTTATGCAGATCTTTCACTTGCTTGGTAAGAGTTACACCAAGTTATTTTATCTTATTTTTGGCTAATGTGAAATGTATTGTTTCCTTAATTTCTTTCTCAGAGTGTTTATCATTTATATAAAGGAAGGCTACTAACTACTTTGAGTTAATTTTAAATCGTGACACTTTACTAAAGGTGATTATTGGCTGTAGAAGTTCTCTGGTGGAATTTTGGGGTTCCCTTTTGTACATTATTGTATCATTTGCAAATAGTGATACTTTGACTTCTTCCTTTCTGATTTGTATAACCTTCACATCCTTTTGTTGTCTAATTGCTCTAGCTGGAACTTTGAGTACTATGTTGAATAGATAGGGAAAGAGTGGGCAACCTTGTCTAGTCTTGTATTTAGTGGGATTGCTTCTAGTTTCTCTCCATTTAATTTTATTTGGCTGTTGGTTGGCTATATATTCCTTTTATCATGTTTAGGTATGTGCCTTGAATTCCTGATCTCTCCAGGACTTTTAACATGAAGGGGTGTTGTATTTTGTTGAAAGCTTTTTCAGCATCTAATTAAATAATAATGTGGTTCTTTTTCCTTGAAATTGTTTATATAGTATATTACTTTGGTGGACTTTGATAAATTGGACCATCCCTGCATCCCTGGGATTAAGCCTACTTGATAATAGTGAATGATAATTTTGATGTGTTCTTGGGTTTGGTTTGTGAGAATTTTATTGAGTATTTTTGCATGTATATTCATAAGGGAGATTGGTATAAAGATCTCTTTCCTGATTGGGTATTTGTAAGGTTTAGGTATCTGAGTAATTGTGGTTTCATAGAAGGAATTAGGTAGCATTCCTTCTGTTTCTGTTTTGTGGAATACTTTGAGGAGTATTGATATTGACTCTTCTTTGAAGGTCTGGTAGAATTCTACACTAAAATACTCTGGCCCTGAGTTTTTTTTTATGGCTGAGAGGATTTGATGACCATTTATATTACCTTAGGAGTTATAGGACTATTTAGATAGTTTACTTGATCTTGATTTAACTTTTGTAGGTGGTGTCAGTCTAGAAAATCATCCATTTTATCTGGATTTTCCAGTTTTGTTGAGTATAGGCTTTAGCAGTAGGTTCTGATTAATGTAATAATAATAATGATGATAATAAAAATTATTTATATTTAGGGTCTACATACCAAACAGCATACCAGGCCAAGGCGGTTCCACACAAGAGAGGTTTACTGTGGTGAGAGACAAAGGAATCAGCAAGGCAAGTAGAGGGGGAGAGAAGAAAGAGAGTGAGGAGGGGGTTATCTCCTAATTTATATAGAAAATAACATCACACAAATAAGGGTGGGAGGTGAGTCAAGTAGGTTCTGGGATATGAGGGTCATTGGCTTGGCAACGCAGGTCATGGGTCACATTGTTAGCACCTGGGTTTGGAATATCCTGGTACTAACACTGATGATTTTTTGAATTTCCTCAGGTGTTGTTGTTATGTCTACCTTTTCACTTCTGATTTTCCTAATTTGGATACTGTCTCTGTGCCCTTCAGTTAGTTTGGATAAGGCTTTCTCTCTCTTGACAATTTTCACATAGAACCAGAGCTTGGATTGGTTGATTCTTCATATCATTCTCTCTGTTTATAACTGGTTGATTTCTGCCCTGTGTTTAACTATTCCCTGCCTTCTATTCCTCTTGGATGTGTTTGCTTCTTTCTATTGTAGAGCTTTCAGGTGTGCTGTTAAGTTGACTGCATGGGTTTACTTACTCCAATTTCTTTATGAAAGGGTGTAGTGCTATGAATTTTCCTCTTAATGCTGCTTTCATTGTGCCCCATGCTTTGGGTATGATGTATCTTAATTTTCATTGAAATTTATGAAGTCTTATCTTTTCCATTGTAATATTTTCATTGATTTTTTTGAAGTTTACCATAATGCACCCCAACCACACTTTCTAGTCCTGCTAGGGGAATAGTGAAAAAGCAATGATTAAGCTTCAAGGTAAAAAGATGGAAAAACATCTAAGCAAATAAACTTAAGAAGCAAGCTGATAAATTCATTTTAATATCTGACAAAATAGACTATAAACCAAATATGAAGCACTATTGGCAAGGACACTACATATTTATCAAAGACATATGTAGACCCTGTGCTCTTCCCACAGCCTTGAGCAGGCTAAATAGACCTAAGTTGGACCTTAATGACCCAGGCAGAATCAATTTCCTACAGGAGTAGACTGCCCAGCTGAGATTGCTTTGCAACTCAATCCAGCTGAAACAAAGGATGGGTCTGTGGACTCTCTATGTATAAACACAGTGCTGACTATTAAACTTTGATCCTTGATTTGTCTTGGTTTCATCCTTCTCTCAGACCCAGTTCTTTTCATCTCCATCCCTCCTTTCATGCAACCCTATTCATTCATGGCTGCTGGACAGCTACAAGACCTCAAGAATACATTTCAAATTTTAACCTCTGTTTATCAAGCAGAATATCACCCACATTTGTAAAGAAACACTACTATAGTTTAAGACACATATTGTCACTCACACACTAACAATGGGAGACTTCAATAACCCACTCTTGTCAATGGATGTATCATCCAGACCCCCGAAACAAAACAAAACAAAAGAAACAACAACAACAAAAAAAATGCCAGAGAAATACTGGAGCTAACTGAAGTTATAAACAAATGGACCTAACAGCTGTTTACAGAATGCTTCACCCAAACACAAAATAATATAACTTTTTCTCTGCACTGTGTGAAATTTTCTACATAATAGATCACATTTTCAGGCACAAACCAAGTCTCAACAGAGACAAGAAAATTGAAGAAAAAAAATTCCCTGCATTCTATCAGACAACCAGAGATTAAAGCTAGATAACAAAACAAAACAAAACAAAACAAAAAAAGCAAAACAAACAGTAACAACAGCAAAGGTATAAACTCATCGACCCTGAACAACAACTCTCTACTGAATAAAATATCGGTCCAGACAGAAATTAAATAATTAAAGACTTTATAGAATAGAATTGAAATGAATAAACAACATGCCAAAACTTTTGGCACACAATGAAAAAATAGCATTTCTAATGGCAAGTTCACAGCATTAAAACCCTATTAAAAATGGAGACATCTCACATTGTAGAAAACACAATGTAGACTAAGCATTGGTCTAAGAAAGCAGAGTTGTTAAGCATGTAGGCCTGCTTTCTTCAAAAGAATGAAGAATGCTGTCTGGTCTCCTGGAATGCTGGAGTAAAGGTAGTCAAACAACCTGGTAATACATTGTTCTTTTACTAGTAGTCATTCTCCACCTGAAATTCAAAAAATCCTGAAAATTCTTTATACCCTAACCCTTGGCTTTGTCTATAAGTGAATAAAACTTATCCTTATGAAAGAAGTCCCAAGTACTTTGAATCCTCCCTCAATAAAATCCATCCTCTTGCTCATTACAAATTGCTCCTTTCTAGGCATTACCCCTGAGCACTGTATCCCAGAAAATAGAACTCATGATAAAGGTCTCAGTAACTTTGCTACCTTGATGTATTTTGCAAGGGAATTTTGAGGTAGTCATCCCTGAAGCTTTGTTGTAAAAACTGTCAGGTGGAGACCTTTTTCCCAAAAGTTTTACTGTGCTTAAATGTGTAAGAAAATTAAATTATGGGATTAGACTTTCTAGAGTTTTGATTCAGTCTGACTGAACAAGTCTGGATGTACCATCTTAGTGGTTCATTGCCCTGCTTGCTATGGTACCTGGAGAGATGTCCACTTAATGTTAGCAATTTCACTGCATACAGCCCAGATTTAGAACAAAAAGAAGAAATAGTGCTCAAAATAAGTAGAAAATAGATAACTTCTAGGTAGAAATCAATAAAATAGAAACAAATAAAATCATACTGAGAATCAAATAAACAAAGTTGCTTCTTTGAGAAAATCAATAAGATTGATAAACCCTCGTGCAAATTAACTAGAAGGCAGAAAATATTCAAGTTAACAGAATTAGAATAAAAAGGCAGATATAAATTTGGCACAGAGGAAATCCAGAGAATCATAAGAACATACTTTAAAAACCTACATTCCATCAAATTGAAAAACGTTGAAGAAATAATTTTCTCAAAAGGTTCGACTTACAAAAGTTAAATGGAGATCAGATAAGCAATTTTAAACAAATTTAGAAGCACTAGTAAAATAGAATCAGTGTTTTAAAATCTCTCAATCAAAACACACACACACACAAACAAACAAACAAACACCTGGAGCCAAATGGTTTTGATGCAAAATTCTATCACTTTCCACAAAGAAATAAGGCCAATGTACCTTAAATTATTCTGAAAATAGAAACAGAAGGAACATTGCCCAATTCATTTTATGAGGCCACAGTTACTCTGATACTGGAACTACATAAAGATCCAACAAAGAAACAATATTAAAGCTCAATTTCCCTGTGGACATAAATATAAAAATACTCATTAAAATAATTGCAAACTGAATCAAAAACACATCAAAATATCATCCATTGTAATCAAGTAGGCCGCATCCCAGAGATGCATGGATGATTCAACATACACAAACCAATAAATGTAATCCATAGTATAAACAATCTAAAAGCAAAAAAACAAAAAACAAAACAAAGTTAGCTTCTCATTAGATTCAATAAAGGCCTTTAACGAAACCCAACACTCCATTATGAAAATCCTGGAGTTATTACGAATACAAGGAATATTCTCAAACCTAATAAAGGGAGTTTGAAGCAAGCCCATGGTTGACATCTACTTATATGAAGAGAATCTCAAAGCAAGTCCCCTAAAATTAGAAACAAGAGAAGGCTGTCCAGTTTCTTCGCACATACTCAATATAGTGCTTGAATTATTAGTTTGAGAAATAAGACAACTGATGGAGATTAGGGGGATATAAAATAGAACGGAAAAAGTTCAAATATCTTTCTTTGAAGATATGATAGTATACATAAATGACACTAAAATAAGTTACCAGGGAAATACTTATGGCTAATAAACACTTTCAGCAAAGTAGCTGGATACAAATTGACTTACAAATATTAGTAGCCCTCCTATATGTAAATGGCAAACAGTCTGAGAAATCAATGAATGATTGTCTTTCACAATAGCCTTAAAAATAATATATATATATACATATATATATATATATATGTATATATATATATATATGTATATATATATATATATATACATATATAAAACAAAGCAAGTTGAAGACTTTTATGAAAAAATCTTCAAGTCTTTGAAGAAGGAAAGAAATCTCCAGATTCAATGCAATCTCCATCAAAACTCCAACACAATTATTCACAAATCATAAAAGCACAATTTTAGACTTCATATAGAAAGTAAAATAAGGAAACCAAAACCAACAAAACAAATGCAAAAAAAAAAATACAGAAGCAAAACAGAAAACCAGAATAGCCAAAACAATTGTGAACAATAAAAGAACTGCTGGAGATATTGATATGTTTTGTGATGTGGTGGCATAATTCAGCTGGAGAAGGTGTTTTAGCAGGCCCATGCTGAGGTATCCCTCCCTGAGATATCCTCCATATGACAGATCTAGAATAAATGTTTATTTGGGGGCATAAGAAGGGGGTGAGAAGGGAGTGGAGGCAGAGAAAGAAAGGGGACAGAAAAGGACAGAAAGAGAAAGGAGAGAGAATGAAAGGAAGTGGCCAGCAAGGAACATGTGGAGAAAAGAAGGGAAGAGGACTGGGAGAAGGAGGCCAGAGAGAAAAAAAAGAGAGGCCAAACAGTCCTTTATAGCAGCCAAGAACATACCTGGATGTTGCTAGGTAACTTTTGGGCAGAGCTAACAAGAAATGCTAACAGATATCACTACTCCTCACCTCAAACTGAATTACAGAGCTATAATAATAAAATCAGGATGGTATTGCTACAAAAACAGATATATTAATCAAGGAAGCAGTATTGAATAGCCAGACACTTATAGATACCTGATTTTTTTTTCTTTGTAAAGGAGCCAGAAGTATAGACAGGAAAAAGAGAGAACCTTCAAAAATGGTGCTTGTCAAAGTCCATGTTAACTTGTGGAAGAATGAAAACACACACACACTTTTTATTCATTTCTTTGTCCTTATTTTTTTTTTTTTTTTTTTTTTTGAGGCAGGGTTTTCTGGT
>LR753512.1:62414-289875 GCA_902729485.2 Mus minutoides | reverse complement strand
GTTGGCCATCAGGGGGAAGAGAGGCCCCTTGGTTATGCAGACTTTTTATGCCCCAATACAGGGGAACGCCGGGGCCAGGGGGTGGGAGCGGGTGGGTAGGGTAGCAGGGCCGGGAGGGGGGAGGATATAGGGAACTTTCTGGATAACACTTGAAATGTAAATGAAGAAAATATCTAATAAAAGTTGAAAAAAAAAAAAAAAACAATGAATTTATGAAATTCTTAGGCAAATGGATGGATCTGGAGGATATCATCCTGAGTGAGGTAACCCAATCATAAAAGAACACAAATGATATGCACTCATGGATAAATGAATATTAGCCCAGAAACTTAGAATATCCAGGATACAATTTGCAAAACACATGAAACTCAAGAAAGAAGAAGACCAAAGTGTGAATACTTCATTCCTTCTTACAATGGGGAACAAAATACCCATGGAAGGAGTTACAGAGACAAAGTTCAGAGCTGAGATGGAAGGAAGGACCATCCAGAAACTGCCCCACCTGGACATTGATCCCATAAACAACCACCAAACCCAGACACTATTGCATATGCCAGCAAGATTTTGCTGACAAGACCCTGATATAGCTGTCTCTTATGAGGCTACACCAGTGCCTGGCAAATACAGAAGTGAATGCTCACAGTTATCTATTGGATGGAACACAGGGCCCCCAATGATGGAGCTAGAGAAAATACTCAAGGAGCTAAAGGGGTCTGCAAACCTATAGGAGGAACAACAGTATGAACTAACCAGTACTCCCCAGAGCTTGTGTCTCTAGTTGCATATGTAGCGGAAGATGGCCTAGTTGGCCATCAGTGGGAGGAGAGGCCCTTGGTCTTGTGAAGATTATATGCTCCAGTACAAGGGAATGGCAGGGCCAGGAAGCAGGAGTGGGTAAGTTGGGGATCAGGGGGGAGTATAGGGAACTTTCAGGATAGTATTTAAAATGTAAATGAAGAAAATATCTAATAAAAATAGTATGGCCTTGTTGGAGGGAGTGTATCACTGTGGGCATGGCCTTTAACCCCTTCTAGCTGTCTGGAAACCAGTCTTCCCTTAGCTGCCTTCAGAACAACAGGTAGAACTCTCAGCTCCTTCAGTGCCATGCCTGCCTGGACGTGTGCCATGCTTTCTGCAATAATGATAATAGACTGAACCTCTGAACCTCTAAGCCATCCCCAACTAAATGTTGTAAGAGTTGCTGTCATCATGGAGTCTCTTCACAGCAATGTCCTAAATAAGGCAGGACACCAACCTATTTTCAATTTTTTTGACCCAAATGTCTTAAAGAAGTACAGGGACAAAAATGGTCAGAGACTGAACAAAGGACCCATCAGTGACTGGCCAAACTTGGAATCCATCCACCAAACCATGATACTATTACTGATATTATATTACATGGTTCCAGCACCAAACCATGATACTATTACTGATATTATAATTTGCTTGCAGACAGGAGCCTAGCATGACTGTCCTCTGAGAGGCTCTACCAGAAGCTGACTGAGACAGAGGCAGATACTCACAAGGAAGCATTATACTGATGTCAGAGACCCCTATGGAAGAGCTAGGGAAAGAGTTGAAGGAACTGAAGGATATGGCAACCCCATAAGTAGACCTAACCTGGACACCTGGGAGCTCCCAGAAACTAAGCCACCAGCCAAAGTGCATACATGGCCTGGTCCAACACTCTCCCCTTCTGCCATCATATTTGTAGAAGAGAATTGCCCTGTCTGGCCTCAGTGGGAGAGAATTTGCCTAATCCTTTAGAGAGTTCTTGATATTCTATGGAGGGGGTCTTCCCTTTCAGAAGAGAAGGAGAGGAGGGATGGTGGGAAAAACTCTTCAAGGTGTAGAGGACTATGAGGGGACAGCATTTTGGATGTAAATAAATAAGATAATTAATTCATTTAAAAAGACCATGAGAAAGTTGATGTATATTTTGATAGAGTATATACTCCACGATAAACTTGAAGCTATGAATAAGAATAGGATCATATATCATTTGGAAGGAGTACCTTGGAGACTGACTGCATTTCCCAGTATCTTTACTTCCTTCCTTGGTTCTTCTCCTAACCTGAATGTAAAGACTGAAAAACTTTTTCTTTAGTTATTTTCTATAATTAAAATATTACATATTATATTTATTTAATTGCAAATAGTTTAATTCATTCATGTGAAAAGTATGAGGATGAAGTAAAAAATCAGTTGCAATCAGCAGACTAACATTAATTCCCCTTCTATGATTCTTTAGAGACCAAAGACTGGAACTGGAAATGCTCCATTAGCACCTTAAAAGAACTCTGGTCAATCCCAGCAACTCAAGTTTTGGAATGGCTTCCTGGCCAGAGTCATCTCTGGGTTAGTGTATTTTGTCCCCAAATGGAAAAGTCAATTTAAAAGTCTTATTCACTAAATCTTGTGAGGTAAAAGTAAGGATTAGTGGTAATTATTCCCATTCTTTTGGACACTAGAGAAATCCACTTTTCCAAGAATACTAAATGACACACTGTCAGGGCCAGTGCCAAGAGGTCAAGAAGACCTTAGACATAGCAAAAACTTAATTAAGAGCTTTAAAAGACTCACAAATAGAGCCAGGAAAAAGTCAAGTGCTAAATGGTTTTCCTTTTCAATGAAGATGGAGATTACCAAGAGTTATTTGGGGATAAAGATGTAGAAAAGAAACACAAAACAAAAAAATGTATGTGATTTTAACCCAGGAAGTATTTCTGTAATACTGAGTGGGCATGGACTTGCAGCTATGACAGTGTAGGACAGACTGAAGGCAAACAGTCGCTCCACCTAAACGTATTTCCCAGTTAAATGTATATTCTGGGATTTGGTACAAACGTTTAATTATGGATTTGACTTTGTTGTACCTGAACTCAATCATTTAAAGTAAATATTTAGTAACCCCCTTTTACAAATAGGAAGGGAGTTAAGCAAGGTTTTAAAAATACTCCATAAAATGTCTTTTTAAAAAATAGGTGAATTTTGATTTGAAGACACCAAGCTTTCTGGAAAATTTACAGATCTGGAACACTTTTCTGATGGTACTAGATACTTGAAGGTTCTATAATTGGCCAATAAGTTTCTCATTAACAAAGTCCTTTTGATATCTTGCCTTGTTTATTTGAACTTGATTTCATCTGAGTACAAATTTGGTAGAAGATGTTAGATATTCTTTCAAATTAGTTTCTGAATTCTGTTTTCCTCCAGCCTAATTCTCAAAACGTGACATTGCAGTTTCTTACTGGAAAAAAATGCTTTGATAGATGATTTAGGTGGATGTGCAGAATATCATTCTCCATTAAAATATATTAATATGTGTTAAATATATAATTCAATATGGTAATTTTATTTTTAATAAGAAACAATAGCCTTTCCTAAATACAGAACAGAAATTTGAGTCCATATTTAATGCTGATCTGAAGCTTTGTGCTAGCTAGGAAGTTTAATCATAGTAAATGCCAAGTTGAAAGACTTTTGCAGGTAAAATCAAGCAGTTTTCTCTTCTTCTTTTGTAAAAACTAAATGTAAAGCAGAATCTCATAGAGTTTCGTTTTGGTGTCATATTATGTTTGAATGTCTAAATTTCTGGATTAAATGCTGGCATCAAATAAAGCTTGTATTTGACTAAGGCTATGTTAGAAAATGGTGCTAAAATCTTTTATTCAAATATTATTCATTGTGCAAAGTAATAGGTTTCATAGAGACCCTTTCCTTCAAGTATTCAATGTCCTTTGACCATAGGCTTCTTTCTATACCCTCACTTTCCTCCCATTTCCCTCTCCCACTAACCTCCTTTTACCCTGTCCTGTTTTCCAGTCCTTCCTTAGTAGCCTATTTTCTGCTTTCATGGTATGTAAATGCACATTCATACATATATTTATAAAATCTAGAACCTTCTTGGTTTTTAGAATATAGTACATATAAATTTAGTGCTCACAACAACACTGAATGGTTACAAGATATGTGTAGTGTCAAGAACTCTATTGGATGTTTAAAATGTGATTGGCTAGAAGCCTTTACAAGGTCTGACAGAGAAATTTTCAAGTTTTTGCTCAACAATGTATCTTACTATGTGAAAGGAGTTTTCTAGGCTAATGTCAGAACAAACAAAAAATGTTGGCCAGATTCTAGTAAACGAAATGGAAATAAAGTGAGTATACTATGAAGGGATAAAGCAGGAAAATGAAATATGTAATATTGAAGTAATGGATGCTTTACAATTTGGATAGAGTAGTTTAATTGAGAAGGTGATGGAAGAAATACATGGGTGAAATGGAATTCTTCAGATTAAAAGAGCATTAAAAGAGCTTTATTTTTCAAATGGAAACTTTGTGACCCAAGTGATTCACTGATGCTGGATTTCTGACTCGAAGGTTATCTGCTCCATGCTTTGTTTCTTGTAAGAGACATCTGGACACAAGCCAGAAGCACCAGGAGTTAGTTTTAACTAGCACCTTTGCCCTAGTTTGAAGTCACACGAAGCAGAAGCCTCACTTGGGATCTTGGATCTATTCATAGAGCATAGTTGAATATGCTTGATCAACGAAGACTCAGCTGTTGCATAGAAGTGCTATAGGGCCTCATTTGTGGCAGGCCACTGAGACTTAAAAATTCAGAATGCCTTTGATATTGCTGCAATAGCATGGTAGCAGGGACAGGAAGAAGTGAGCTCCATCACAAGGGAACAAATGGACAGGACAGGAATTGGGGAGGGGCTATAAGACTTCAAAGTCCATATTTACCAACACATTTCTCTCAGTAAGGCTACAACACCTCCCCAATCTGTACTACCAACTGCGAATCAAGTGTTCAAACTCATGAGTTTATGGTGGACATTTCTCATTAAAACAATACTTGTTTTTGTGCCTTTTTTCTTGACAAGAGACAAGAGTCTGCCTATTTCACCTGTAATGTTTACCCTGCCAGCTGTTAAATCATATTTTTGTATGCATGCATTTTTTTAATCCAACCAAATTACCTCCTACCTTATCTTGATCAAACACTTGGAGTGAATTAGAACATTTCAAAGTTGTATCCATAATTGAATTATTTCTAGAAAGTACAAAAAGTTTGGACAATTCAACACCTTAGGTGTGACTCTGCCTAAGATGTATTTAAATTTGCTTTCAACTTTACTAAACCTATAAAAACGTTTTTTTTTCTTTTCTTGCAGGGTCTTTAATGGGTCCATACATTATGCAGAAATCTTATGCTATGTTCTTTTAGGGACCTTTGTATTTATATGTGTTGCTCCAGATGAAATTATCCTAATATTTAATTACCAGTTGGTTACATTTCTATATCCTTTTGCTTACAAAAGATGCTGATTCTCTTTTAGTATACTCATGAGTGAATCTCTGGTCTTCATTTAGGGTCAGTTTCAGAGTTTCTAGGTAAAGCCAGATAATAAGTAAATTAATTTCATTAGTGCTATTATCTGTCACATACAATATTGTGCCAATGGTCTGAGAAAAATTGGCAGGCTTGGCAAAAAAATCTCCATGTCTGAAACTTCATAGGTTATTTTTCTAGTTTTGAAGATGCTTTCTAGATGAAATTGTTAGGAACTAACCGTCATCCCACATAGGTATCACTTGGCTTAATTGATATGTAGTTCTTCACTAGATTTACCCTTCCTATCAATGAAGAATTATTATAGAGTTCTAGCCTTCTGCTTTCTAAATTTAGCAAATGACATCATTCTTCTCTATCTCAAGCAAGAATGAAAAAAAAAATAAGAAGACAATGTTCACTGCACTTTCCAAAGTAGACTCAAAATTGCTTTCTAAGTTGCAAGTCTTATCTTCTGCTAGGACACTTCTGTTTCCTGAGCTACTTTTGGCTAGATAACTGCCTCTGATCCAGTGTGTCTGAAAGGTCATTCTTTGTTAGGAAAGCACAGTTCTTTCTGTACTCTGGAGACCACATTGCCAAGGATGTATTAGAACAAAGGCACTTGCAGTGACATAAAGAGGAAATTCCTCTGACATAGTAAAAGTGGCAAATATAGTCCACCCATTCTTTTAAAAGAAAACAAAATTCTTTCACGTAAGTCTCCTTTAGTAAAATGCATGTCTATCTGTAATTCCCACAGAACAGTTTGAAACCTGTTTTTTTTCCTGTAGGTCTTTTAATTATATTCAGCAATTTCCTTTTGTCCTACATAATCAATTAGGTATTTGGTTATCAGAGAACAGTGTTCTATCTAAAAACAAAGGCATTAAAAGACTAATAAGATAAGAAACAGTCTCGAGGTCATCTATTTTAGTTTCTTGACCTCACCCCAGGCAGGCTTTAATCCTAATTTTACCAATGAGATACATACACAGTTCTTCTGCCCACAATGGCTGGCACCAGTTCAATTTATTTAGAGATTAGTGTTCCTCTTGGTTTTAGATTTTTCTCTTTGATTTATGATTTTTTATCTTACATATGGTTTTATTATCACCACAAATAAACCCTAGTTGTCTCTAAGACTAATTATTGATCACTTTTTATTAAATTAGATTCATTCTTAGACAACATCTTTCATAGTTTGACATTGAGTAAACTCAACTCGACCATGATCTCAGTTCATGGCTTCTGTTGTTCGGCTTGAGCAACTTGGTGTGTGAGAAAGGGATTGACATGATTTATAGGCTTTCTAGAGTACATTTTTCTCATCTTAAAGATCCTTTGAATCGACTTCAACTGCTCAGTCCCATGAAACAGTTCCTTGGATTCTCAATGTGTCATGGTCATGCCTTTTGTTGAATGATAGAGAATTAATGAAATTAATTTCTTGTATGTTAACTTCCCCAAATATTTAAAAGTTAATTTAGAGTAATAAATACAAAGATTCTAGAAACTCTAAGGCATAAAAGTAGCAACAGTCATTGTGTTGTACAGAAAATTGTATGCTACTCCTTTTTTTGTTTGATCGTGGTTTTTTATTAGATATTTTCTTTATTTACATTTCAAATGTTATCCCCTTTCCTGTTTCCCATCTTAAAACCATCTATCTCCTACCCCTCCCCATCCCCATCCCCCTGCTCACTAACATACCCACTCCTGCTTCCCTGTCCTGGCATTCCCCTACACTGAGACATCAAGCCCTCATTGTACCAAGGGCCTCTTCCTCCCATTGATGTCTGACAAGGACATCCTCTGCTACATATGTGGGTGGAGCCATGGGTCCCTCCATCACACCAGTCGGAATGGCTAAAATTAAAAAACTCAGGTGACAGCAGATGCTGGCAAGGATGTGGAGAAAGAGAAACACTCCTCCATTGCCAGTGGGATGCAAACTGGTACAGCCACTCTGGAAATCAGTTTGGTGGTTCCTCAGAAAACTGGACATAGTACTACCTGAGGACTTGGCATATACCCAGAGCATGTTCCAACATGTAATAAGGACACATGCTCCACTGTGTTCATAGAAGCCTTATTTATAATAGCCAGAAGCTGGAAAGAACCCAGGTGTCCCTCAACAGAGGAATAGATACAGAAAATGTGGTACATTTACACAATGGAGTACTACTCTGCTACTAAAAACAATGAATTTATGAAATTCTTAGGCAAATGGATGTAACTAGAAAATATCATCCTGAGTGAGGTAACCCAATCGCAAAAGAGCACACATGTTATGCACTCACTGATAAGTGGGTATTAGCCCAGAAGCTCCGAATAGAATACCCAAGATACAGTTCACAGACCATATGAAGCTCAAGAAGAAGGAAGACCAAAGTGTGGATACTTTGGTCTTTCTTAGAAGGGGGAACAAAATACCCATGGGAGGAGATACAGAGACAAAGTGCAGAGCAGAGATTGAAGGAAAGACCATCCAGAGACTGCCCCACCTGGGGATCCATCCCACATACAGTCACCAATGCAGACACTATTGTGGATGCCAACAAGTGCTTGCTGACAGGAGACTGATATAGTTGTTTCCTGAGCAGCTCTGCCAGAGCCTGACAAATACAGAGATGGATGCTCTTAGCCAATCATTGCACCTTGCTACTCCTTTTAAATCAACCCTACTTATCACTAATGTCCCTAGAAATCCCTATTTTGATTCTCCATAGTCTTTTGGGGTTCACCCCCCCCACAAACACACCCAGAATGTTATGTGAACAAAATAACACAAAACATGGCTCTGTCTTCAAGGCTTTTCTTTGGCAAAATAGATGTCTGATTTGTTTATGTTGCTTGAGTAAATTGTTCTTTTTTTTATAGTGCAATGTAGTGCTCTATAATATGCATATGTTTTCATCTGTTTATTGAGCCTTTAATTCTTCAACCTGGGTTGTTTTGTGTTTCGGCTATTTTGGATAAAACTGCTAGGAACATTTATATACAAAAATATTTGTGTGAATATACTTTTTCATTACTGTTTGATGCACACCTCAGAATGCAATTGTTGGGTCACTCACTATCATGCATTTAGCATTACCGAAAACAACTGCCAAACTCTTTTCTAAAGTGGCTATAATATTTTGTATTCCCTTAGGGTAATCTGGTAACCTTTGACTCAATTCTAATACATTTATTTCATTCAGGTTTGTGCTCTTTTCTCTCCTTAGTTGTCTCTCCCCCACCCCTTCAGAATAGACTTCATCTGTTTAAATTGTTTTATTTATTTACACTCCAAATGTTGCTCCCTTTCTGGACTCCCTTCAAGAATTCTTCACCCCATCTCTTCTCCACTTTGCCTCTGAGAGTGTGCTCTCTTTTTATTCATTAATAAATGAATATTAGCAAAAAAATGTACAGAATATCCAGGGTACAATCCACAGAACTCAAGAAAGTAAACAAACTAAAGGGCTCAAGTTAGGATGCCTTAATCACACTTGGGAGGGAGAAGAAATAAATCACAGGAGGGTGGAGGGAGAGAGGGACCTGGGTGGGAAAGGGGATAGGGAGAGGGAAAGTGGAACATGATCAGGTATTGAGTGGAGGGAACAGAACTGAATCCTTGAGGGCCAGCAGAAAGAATGGAAACAAGCAACCTCCAGAGGTAGGAGGTGGGAGGACCCTCTAGAATGTAACAGAGACCTGGGAGGTGAGAGACTCAGAACTCATAGGGAGGGACTTTAAATGAAATAACCAACAGTGGGGAGAAAGAACTTGTAGAGTATATCTCCAGTAGAAAGACAGGCCATCAAATGGAGGGATGGGGTTACCATCCCACAGTCACAACTCTGAACTGTAATTGTTCCTGTTTGAAAGAACTGCAGGGACAAAAATGAAGAAGAGCCTGAGAAAAAGTAGGTCTAGTGACAGGCCCAAAGTGGGATCCAGCTCAAGGGGAGGCCTCAAGGCCTGACACTATTACTGAGGCTATGGTGTGTTCACAAACAAGGGCGTATCATGGCTGCCCTCCAAAAGGCCCAACAAGCAGCTGATAGAGCCAGATGCAGATATTTACACCCAACCAATGAACAGAAGTCAGTGGCTCCTGTGGTTGAATTAGAGAAAAGCTGGAAGAAGCTGAGGAGGAGAGAGACCCTGTAGGAGGATTAGCAATCTCAACTAACCTGGACCCCCCAAATCTCTCAGACACTGGACCACCAACCAGACAGCATATACCAGCTGATATGAGGTCCCCAACACATATACAGCAGAGGACTGCCAGGTCAGGACTCAGTCAGAGAAGATGCACCTAACCCTCAAGAGACTGGAGGCCCCAGGAAGTGGGGAGCTCTGATGGAATGGAGGTAGGGGTGGGGGCACCCCTTAGAGATGGTGGGGGGAGGAGGTATGGAATGTGGAACAGTCAGAGGGTGGACAGGGAAGGACATAAAGTCTGGACCTTAAAAAAAATTAAAGAATAAATACAAAAGGAAAAAAAATATTCCTTATTTAAAGAGTCCCTGAAATCACCAATGTTAAACCAGATAGGGTCTCTTGATGAGTGGAAACTCACAGTTTTGGTTAGGCTTGATGGACAAAAAGCCCTTAGAATTTTCCTGACTCTGCCCTGACTCCCCAGTTTGAGGGTTACTGGTATATACTGCTGTGCCTGGTTTATATTTATATGCTAGGTGCCTCAGACCAGCCTCAGTCGACCCCCCTCAGTCCGCTGGAGAAATCAGGGTACTGGACAGGTGGGCAAAGAGTTGGCAAGAAATGACAAACAAAAAAGGACACAAGGGAGTGTGCTGTGTCTGAATGCAGTTTGTCAAATCGAGCATCAAACTTTTCATACAGAAGAAAATAGGGAAGTTAGGTGACACATGGGCAAGGTACAATGAGATCACCGGATGCTCAATGACTCTTATACAAAACAGAGCAATGCAAACACAAAGACTGCCAGGAACTGGGCAATAAAACAACTGAGACAAAGTCAGCTCTATCTAATGTCAGCCATATTCTTAGAAGCCAGGTGTGAGGTCTTAACACTCCCGGGGCAAGGGCTTTCACACCCAAGTCATGGTTCTAATTAGGGAGTTCCGCTCTAGCTAACCTTCTCATGAATAATGCAATACTCTAAAACCCCAGCCTGATCTACTTCCTAAACCATTGTAAATTCCTGTATATGGGAGCGACTTGGCTTTTATTCTAAGTGATAGTGTGGGGGGACTTTCTACTAATAAGTAATGTAGTCTGCCATACATAACTATAAGAATTCTAAACTTACCTTGCTAAGCCTGCCCTGAGATTTCTACCTCTAGATAGTAATGATTTCTTAGTAGATAGTAATGATTTCTTTCACTATCTCTCTTACAATCCTAGAGGCAATTCTGAATGTCACTGAATAGGTAACATTCTTACTGAATCCCAAGCCCAGGGTCATCTCAAGGACTACCTAGGGCATTGGTGAAGGCCAGGAAGCAAAGTTTTATTTTGCTTAGCTATTTGGCAAGTCATTGCTTGGAGGCACCTATAATAAAACAATACTGAAAGAGAGCACACAGATCCATTGGCAAGGACAAGTTTGGAGCTTTCGTTATACAGGATACCATGGTTCCAGGAGACAAAGTTTCTGTGGTTTTTTGCTTTTGGCCTGTCACACGGGTTACTACTGGAGTGGATGTAGCAGCTAGGGTCTCGAATTCAGATCCTCTTGTTTGCAGAACAAGCATTTTTCTCCACTGTCAAATGAAGCTAATAGCACTAGTCCTGCTTGCTCCACATATCTCAAGGTTCTTGTGAAAATTAAATTAGTAGATGCTTAGCAGAATTTTGAAAGAAATGTGAGTGTGTGATCAGAAGACTCTAGTACTGGTACTACTTCACCCACTTTGCCTCTTTTTACTTCTACTAGTCAGTAAGTTGCTTTTAAAATGCTGCTCTTGTTATTGCTGTAGCACTGAGATGATTCTAGAGTAGTTGTAACAGCAAGTCATTCACCCACCCAGTATAGAGCAAAGGTCTACTCATTAAAGTAAAAATCATTTGTTAACATATGGAAATTTGAGGCCGGTGTGGTGGTGCACACCTTTAATCCCAGCACTCGGGAGGCAGAGGCAGGTGGATTTCTGAGTTCGAGGCCAGGCTGGTCTACAGAGTGAGTTCCAGGACAGCCAGAGCTACACAGAGAAACCCTGTCTCAAAAACCAAAAAAAAAAAAAAAAAAATATGGAAATTTGGAAATATTAATATTCTTACAGATTAGAATCTCTATCTCATACTTCTGATATACTCTTATTGGATATATCAAGATACCTTTCACACCACACAGGGGAAAATTATCCACAGGACACCTGAGACTATTGTAGCATCATGGGATTAGCAGTTTGAGAAGCAGTTGACTGAATTCTTAATCCTATGTGAGCCATCAGAGGGATTTCCTTTTGAGAAATTTCCCATGACCCAGCTTCAACTGTGAAAGCCAGAGAAATAAGTGTTTATTGTTTTGATTCTAAGTATGCAGAAATGTTTATTTCCTGTCTATATCTATTAGGAGAGGTCACATGTACTAAACAAAAGTGGATGAATTCTTGGCTAAGAAATAGGATCCTCCAGTGTTAGGCCTGCAGAAAATTGTAATTTAAATGGCAATGCAGCTTGCCTTTTGGAGGCACATTCCATTAAATTTGTTCTCAATCTAACTAAGTCTCTTAGGTTAGCAGTGGTATTCAAATACTTCATGGGAGCATATCTTTTAGAAATTACTTTGTGTGTAGCAGTGGATCAATTCTTTTAATAAAAGTTAATAGAACCCTGACCCTAGACTAAGAACTACACTCAATTAACTACTGTTGAGAGAGGGAGAATCTGTTTTCTCCAGGGACGAGCCCCCTGATTAGTTTCCCCAATACCCACCCAGTTGTCAATCCTAGAAATATGTACACGTAAGCAACACTAAACAGTTAGCAGATGTATATAATAACAATGGTTAAAGGAGAGAAGACTGTGAATTTGGCCATGGGAACAGGTGCAGGAGGGGTAGGAGAGGGTGGAGGGAGGGGAGTAATTGTGGAATTGTATTTTGATGACATAAAAAAGCTGACATTTGAGTTAAGGTCAGCTCCTATTTTGACATTTAGGGATTGACAAACAGAAACCTCACTTGTGATCCTGCAACATAAATAAATAATGCCGCAGCAGCATCTGCTGGTAATTAGTGATCTTCAAGGTTTTGTTTAGAAATTCTTTTCTACTCCCCACTTACAGTCATTTGAACAGGTGTGAGTGAATACCTCTTTTTTTTTTTTTAATTTTCCTTGCAATTAGTGATGATAAGAATCTTTTCATATGGGCATAGAGGAGAGGGACTGTCGCTTGGTTCTGAGGAGTGATTTGCAACTTAATGGAGCAAGCAAGGGATTGCTTACACTTGAGAACTACTGAACAGCTCCTACCAGAGGTAGAAGTCCAGGTCAAATTTCAAAGGACACCAGGAATGTCACTTTTCCCCTGTGATGTTCTCAGCAGCAGCAAGTTCCTGTGCAGGATTTCCAGGCAGAACTGAGACAGGCGGTCTTAGCTGACACTCCAAGAGGTGGTTAAAGCAGTACCAGAACATCAAGGTGGTGGAAGTCAAAGAAAGAGAGACCCATCTACTGTTTGTGAAACTTTGGTCAAGCTTACATTGTGTCTAAGAGCCTGCACCACACCTTTATTTACAGTCTTCCTCCAAATATTAAGTATGTTGAGATTTTACTGTTGAGAATGGCTATGGTGGACCAGCAATCATGACTGTGGGTAAGAGGAGCAAGATGCTGCAGCCCATTGACTGTACAATAAGATGTAGCCTGCAAGATGGATGGATTTTCATTGGCATCTTTAAGGCTTTTGACAAACATATGAATTTGATCCTCTGTGATTGTGATGAGTTCAGGAAGAATGCAAAATGCTAGAGGGTGAAGAAAAAGTTCTCATAGCAGGACATTAATATTTGGTTTTTCCCTAGGTCCATGATGTAGCTACTCTCAAATTCTTGGCCACCCAGGAAGTATTAGAGATGAGTTTTGTTTGTTTGTTTGTTTGTTTTTGTTTTTGTTTTTTTTCTGATTTCAATAAGATAGTGGCTGCTTACTACCATATTTTTCATGCCACCATTGCAGCAGCATATCTTGCAAGCCGGCCATTGCTGTACAAAGCAGTGGCTAGGCTTGTGTTTACCTTTCTTCTGTGCTAATATACAGAGTACAGGCTAATACCATGAACTATAATCGGTAGGGCTGGGCTCTAGGCAGACACCAACTCTATTTCACTGTGTTCAATGAGTTATATAGGTATGGTCTTCAGTAATAGGGCCATAACATCTATTTGTGGAGAATAATAAATACCCTGGGTTGTTTTGGGGCCCTTTACCCAATAATTTAATTACTGGCCAAATCTAATGGAGCAGAGTCCTTTGGGTATATGCCCAAGAGTGGTGATATTGCTAGATCTTGAGGGAGAACTATTTCCAACTTCTCGAGGAACTGCCACACTGACTTCCACAGTGGCTGTACATTTCCGCACTCTCACCAGCAGTGGATGAATGTTTGTCTTACCCTACATCCTCATCAGCCTACACTGTCATTTGTCTTGACCATTCTGATGGGTATAAGATGAAATCTCAAGTAGTTTTGATTTGCATTTCTCTGATGACTAAAGGTATTGAACATTTGTTTTTCATTCTTCTCAGTCTTTTGAGTTTCCCTCTCCCCTTTTGAAAATTCCATTTAAATCTGTCCCTTATTTGTTAATTGAAACTTCTCCTCCTTAGTATTCCCCCTTGATCATTCTTTTCTACACTGGGCCAAGAGTCTGAGGGTCTCAGTCACAGGTGCCCTTATAGACATATACCTAGTAGAATTGGGCAAGGCCCACAGCCATGCCAGGGGCTGAGGAAGCCTTGGTAAACCCACTACACACTGTGCCAAGGCTATTGCTACCAATGAAGTTATTTTTATATTTATTTTAGTTTAGTTTATGTGTTTGTGTTGGGGTGTATATATATGCACCACATGTGGGCATGAACTTTTGGAGACCAGATGTGAGCACTGTATTTTCTCAAACTAGAGTTATAGACAGTTGTGAGCCATCATGTGGATGCTGAGAATCGAATCTGGATCTTCTGCAAAAGCAGCAAGTGTTTTAAACTACTGAGCCATCCTCCATGCCCCTAAAGAAACATTTTCATTAAGTTTTTATGAGGATATACAAATTATGCATAATAATGACTTTCATTGTGACATTTTATGCACACACATATAACATAAAGTATACACACACATATAACATAATTTTTATTTAGGCAAAACTTACTTCTTTGTAACTTTTAATTTTTATGTCATTTTTGGAAAAGGCGTTTTTCATAATTTATCCTAAGTATAAAAATAACATTTATATATATATATATATATATATATATATATATATATATATATATATATATATACATATGATAATCCCTATATATAGTGTTTTCTGGAGTGCAGCCCTATTTTGTGAAAATACTAATTGGTTTAGATTTAAAAACAAGAATACTTTTTTGTTTTACAAGATAGCCCTTATTCTGAATACTTAGTTTAGTTTACAACATAATGCTTTCCAGCATGTAGATTATTCAAAAATCTCGATTTCCTTTTTGTTTCTTTCTTCATCTCTGTATCTCAAAGTTCTAATCCAATTCAATATTCAATTTGTCATTGTTATCACACCATGCTGAGCTTTTTAAAACTTTTTTTTTGTGTTCTACATTTGGTTCTACATCCCATCATCTGAAGTAGAACTGCAAGTCATTTTAGCCTTCATCATCCTCCTCGCATTCAATCGCCAGTCCTTTCCAATTCTGGCTCACTAGTTCTTCTGTTTCCCCAGTCCTCTTCTACCTCAGCCTTCTCTGTGTAAGTCTCATCCAATTGACTAACGATCTCTTCCTATGTCTTTACAGGAATTTTCTAACAAAAGTCGACCTGCCTTGTTTCTTTCAGCTTTATTCTTCTGCTCCGCTTTTCTTTTAAAGTTGAATAACTGGTCTTGTCATTACCCTGCTCAAAATTCAATAGCAGTTTCTCTTCAAGGTCAATTCCCAAGTATTTCACTTGAATAAAGAGCTTTTCACTATAACTTTTGGTTTCTTTCTACAAATTACTTCCTAAAAACACCCTCAAAAGTTTCCCAGTATAGCTGGCTTTGCTGTGCTGAACCTTTTGCACTTGCTGCTTGCTCCCTCTACTGGTAGCTTTGTCCTTCTTCCTTCTTGATTTGTCTTCTGTATTAGGGTTCTCTAGAATCACAGAACTTATGGATAGTCTCTATATGGTAAAGGAATTTATTGATGACTTACAGTCTGTAGTCCAATTCCCAACAAAGGTTCAGTAGTATTTAGCAGTTACTCAGTCCCACAAGGATTTAGCAGTTACTCAGTCCCACAAGGCAAGTAGGCGAAGGAGAGAGAGCATGACTCCCTTCTTGCAATGTCCTTATATGGTCTCCAAAAAAGGTGTAGCCCAGATTAAAGGTGTGTGCCACCACACCTTTAATCCCAGATGACCTTGAACTTGGAAATCTCCCGGTCTTCAAGATCTCCATACCAAGATCCAGGTCAGAAACTTCTTTCTCCCAGCCTCCAGATGAGGGTCACTGGTGACCCTTCCAATTCTGGATTGTAGTTCATTCCAAATACAGTCAAGTTGACAACCAAAAATAGCCACTACATCTTCCTTTCTTTCTTTTTTTCTATTAGATGTTTTCCTCATTTACATTTCAAATGCTATCCCCTTTCCTAGTGTCTTCCTTTCTTAAATCATCCTTCTCTGTGCTTTCCTGGTAGCCAGAGGTCACCTCTACTGTGACATTCTGCATACTCTATTCTAGTTTTCAGTCTTCTACACTGTACTCATGTATTTTAATCAGTATTTTTAAAGCTTGCAGCTTAGCTTCTTCCATGATGGCTGATAAAAAGTAAGCAACTAAAGGAGAAACACATGACCTGTGCTTATTTGTTTTAACATTGAATTATATTTGATCTTAATCTTACCTTCATGGTCTTATTTTTCTGCATGTGGCAGCACACACCTTTAATCCCAGGACTCAGGAGGCAGAGTAAGGCAGATCTCTGTGAGTTTAAGGTTACCTTGTTCTGTATAGTGAGTTCTACGACAGGGCTTGAGCTTTTAGGGATATTATAGGAGCAACGAATTCTGTTCAGCTCACAGAAATGAGATTTTTGCTTTGGTTATCCATGTGAAGCCAAAATTGGCTTTCCTGACTATAGCTACTAAGGATCCTACACCTTTCTTTCCCTATACAATGTTTGGTTCTGGAGTAAATTGCAGTGATAAGAATAATCATAATATTAATTATTGGATTAAGGCACAAAACTTGGTATCAAACAACTGTTGGAATTTGAATCCATAGCTTGTTCTACAGTACTTAAAATTATATTATTTCATTCCCTCTAAGGTCAAGAACAAGACAAGTATACCTGCTCTTTCCACTCCTATTCAATATAGTGCTTGAAGTCTTACTAGAAAGATAAAAAAAGGCAAGAATAAAAAGGATAGAAATCCAATAAAAGAGAAGAGAAAGCAAAGCATTCTTGTTTGCAAATGACATGATTCTATTCATAAGAGACCTTAAAGACTATGCCAAAAACTCTCAGAATTGATAAATACATTCAGCAAAGTAGCAGGACACAAGATTAACACACACACACACACACACACACACACACACACACACACACACACACAAACACAGAGAGAGAGAGAGAGAGAGAGAGAGAGAGAGAGAGAGAACCTTTTATATACTAATGACAAACAGACTGAAACAAATAAATCTAGGAAACAATCCCATTCACAATATCTTCCCCTGAAATAAAATACTTAGAAATAAATTTAGCCAAGTAAATGAGCATCTACAATGAAACATTTAAGATACTGAAACATTTGGGAAGACATTAGGAACTAGAAAGACGTCTCATGTTCATGGATCAAAGGAATCAATATTATAAAAAATGGGCATCCATATAAAAATCTACAAATTCAATGCAATATCAATAAACATTCCTGGGCCAATTTTTACAGATATAGAAAAATAAATAAATAAATAAATAAATAAATAAAAATAATAAAAAATAAATTTTTGTTTTTGTTTTTTTTTTTGAAATAAAATTGGAGTTTATTTTTTTCTCTTTATTAGATATTTTCTTCATTTACAGATATTTTCTTCATTTACATTTACATTTCAAATGGTATCCCAAAATTCCCCTATACCCTCCCCCCGTCCTGCTCCCCTACCCACTCACTCCCACTTCTTGGCCCTGGCATACCCCTGTACTGTAAAGTTTGCTAGACCAAGGGGCCTCTCTTCCCAATAATGGCCAACTAGGCCATCTTCTGCTACATATGCAGCTAGACACACGAGCTCTGAGGGTTCTGATTAGTTCATATTGTTGTTCCACCTATAGGGTTGCAGACCCCTTCGGCTCTTGGGTACTTTCTCTAGCTCCTACATTGGGGACCCTGTG
Organism: Mus minutoides; assembly: GCA_902729485.2. Lineage (NCBI taxonomy): Eukaryota > Metazoa > Chordata > Mammalia > Rodentia > Muridae > Mus > Mus minutoides. The sequence goes on along the minus strand of LR753512.1, from coordinate 271,976 downwards.
TTCCATTCTATAGATGACTGTGAGCATCCACTTCTATATTTGCCAGGCACTAACAAAGCCTCACAGGAGACAGCTATATCAGGGTCCGTTCAGCAAAATCTTGCTGACGTATGCAGTAGTGTCTGCATTTGGCAGCTGATTATGGGATGGACCCACGGGTGGGGCAGTCTCTGGATGGTCCATCCAGAAAAACAAATCTTAAAATTTATATGGAAACGCAGAGGATCAAGGATAGTCAAAACAACTCTGAACAAAAACAAATACTGAGATGATGACTAACACAGGTATCTTACATCTGGTCAACGTGTAGAGAATAAGTTATTGTGAGTGCTTGGTTCTAAATGGTACATCTCTATCTCAGCTTCTCCTCTTAAGGGTCAGGGAAGTGGGCTGAAAGACTGTAAGATTCAGAAGCTATGGATCACTACAAAGAAACAGCGTTTTGAAGAGACAATAAGGCAGCTGAACATAAGAACTTGCGGGGAGTCTGCAAATGCCACAGCCACCAGTGTATCTAACAGTCCACAAATAAGTAAGAAGGAAATCCGGTTCAAACACAACCCAGTCACCAGTGTTGGCTCAAACGTCTAGAGTCTAATATTGGGCAGTTTATTTAGACATATTTATGTACAATACAATTTGGGGGAAAGTTTCTTGGTGTAACAGAATCCCTTGTGTAAAAGGAGGCATAATTACATCCAAATTCTTCCCAAATTACCTGTCACTTCTTCCATGAAGATGAGGTCTAGAGATAGGCTACCTGTGTTATCTTAAGAGCCTGGGGGTAGGGGTGAGGGATCCGGTGTAGTCTCATTCATACAAATAGCACAGAGGTCACCTAGATTATTATCAATCTCCGGTCCTGCTTGGGTGAGCCTGGGAGAGCCCCTGGTCATACAGATAGTTCAAGGATAATCTAGGCTGTTAGCAACTTCCACTCCCAGGCTTTTGTGTAGAAAACAACCTTGCTTTCTTTAGCCACTTCCAGTTCTGGTTGTGGGAAGTTAGAGGAGGCCCAGGTCATACAGCCAGCACAGAGGTCATCTAGATTGCTAACTATCTCCAGTCTTGCTTGTGTGACCCTTGGAGAGTCCTGGCCATAGAGATAGTGTGCAAAGATCACCTAGGCTATTAACTCTCATTCCCAGCATTCTTGTTGGAAACAGTGTTTTAAAGAGACAACCCTGCATGTTTAACATTCCTAGTTTTCCTAATGCGTATCTGGGAGCACAAACAAGAACTCAAAGTGGCTGTAGCAGCATGATAAGACCTGCTCAAACTAAAGCCAGGCACAATCTGTGCATGAATGGTGAAGGTGGGCAGAAACTCACATGTTGTAGGGGCTTTTTTTTTTTTTTTTGGTTTTTCGAGACAGGGTTTCTCTGTGTAGCCCTGGCTGTCCTGGAACTCACTCTGTAGACCAGCCTGGCCTCGAACTCAGAAATCCACCTGCCTCTGCCTCCCCAGTGCTGGGATTAAAGGCATGCGCCACCAGGCCCGGCTGTAGGGGCTTTTTAAGGACAAAGCCACAAAAGTCACAATATGACTTTGCTATTTTCCAAGAACTACAACTCCCAGCATTCCAGGATGTTACCTGGTTCTTGGGCAGGTGAGGCTTATAAGTTGACTTTAGCTCTTACAGGTTAAACTGGAAAAAATATGTTGGAGATCATGTAACTTTAAAAAGAAAAACACCACATGACCTTTCTTGTATGTGAATCTTAGCAATGGTGCTTTCATTTTATAGACTTAATTTGTAATGTATGTTAAAGTTAGATAATTGGAAAAGGAACATTGGAGCAGATGATTTAAGGGACCAAGGATGGTAAAGAGAGGCAAAATAAAAATAGAAAAAGACAGTGTTGGGAGAGGGAAGATTTAAACTTGGAAAGGGATAAGGGATGGATAAATGAGGGAATTGGGGAAGGCATAACCAAGATAAAGGTTATATGAAAAAAATATAGTGAAACCAACAATCATGCAACCCAAGTAAAATATATAATTAGTATACAAGTGACATGAAAGAACAGTGGGGAAAGGCTCTGAATTAAAGTTGTTAGTGGGGATGAGAATAGGGAAATAAGGGATATCAGGGGACAAGTTTAGGTTACCCAAAACTAAGTTATATATGAAGAAACGTTACAGAACTCCACATATTTGTAAACACACACACCAACACACACACACCAACACACACACACCAACACACACACACCAACACACACACACCAACACACACACACACACACACACACACACACACACACACACACACACACACGATATTGCCATTGCTCTTACTAGCTCTCTACAACTAGATGGTATGAACTAAGTGCTGAAGATACTACTCATTTTAGATGCAAGAAAGAGAGAAATAAACTTTTACTGACCAGGAAACTCTTCCTCTTGGCCAGCTTACATGCTATCAGAAGATACTATGCAGGATTCTGTATGACTAAGCCATACAGTCTTACCCAGAATTCTACAACACTGATCATATACTCTACAGAACTAATCTGTCTGGGAAGATGTTTCTGCTGGTATACTAGTGGCATGGTAATTATAGTTTTAACCAGCTGCTTTCTGATTGGATACATGGCCTGTTCTACAGGAGGGATTTTATGCACTGTAAACCTGATCCAAAGCTCTTGATTCAGGAGACCAGAGACACTGGGGCAAAGTTACTGGTATAGTTATATTAAGGACCCTTGGTGTCAAATGACCTTATAAATATTTGTGTTGCTTTCAATTTTGGTTAGAGAAGCCCATCTTTACAAAATGTTATGGTTAATGCAAAAACTACTTGTCCAAGGGCCAAGTAAAATTACCACATGTGATTAGCTGTGGATGAATCATCTATGTTAACATCTCCTCTCCAAGGCTCAGGGAACGTCACAGAAGAATAAGGAGCTGTAGGAGCTGGCAGATGAGGAGAGCAGTGAAACTCTGACTTCTGCACATGGAATGGATATAGCCTTCATAAACTCATAGCAGCTGTGATTACATGCACAGGGCTTTGTCAAAATCCTAATGTGAATTAGGGAGGGACTCCTGAGATCCTTTCGACCTTTAATAGAGGAGTTATTGCTAGTGAATGGTTGGTCAGGGAGCGAGGGCCACTTTCAAATAGGAACATGAATCATGCTGGTAGGTTGTCCACTTCTCAGTGGTTAGCCCCACACCCATGCCTATGTAGTCAGCAGCAATTGTACTCAGGAGCTTCAAGAAGAAAACTAATAAAAATAATAATAGTGGAGGTGAGATGAGGGGACTAGAGGTATTTGGAGGGAGGCAATAACAGATATGCTCAAAATGCAATGTATAACATTTCAAGGAATACTTAAAGCCATTAAATTAATTTGTCTCAGAACTCTATGGCTTCATTCATTGGAGTATCTTTAATATATTCTAAAATATCTTCATAGTTGTTTAATGATCTAGAGTCCTCCACAATTTTTGCTTTGGCCAAGCAAATATTTGAATATTTGTAGTTACCTAGAACTGGATATATTGGGAAATCTCCATTTATTTATCTACACATATTTTTTAAATTGGTAAAGTATCAGTAACATAAAATTTACCATTTTCACCATTTATGTTTATCACTTAATGTTATTAAGGACACATTGTTGTCAAATACACCCATGTCTGTTTCTAGAATATTTTCGCCACTGCAAAATGAAACAGAGTACTAAACAATCATCCTTCACTCTCTCCTCCTTCAAGACCCAACTAACCACAATTCTATTTTCTGTCATTATAAATTTGACTATTTCGGTTACTTCAAATAAGCAGAATAATATAAAATTATAGCTGTATTTTATACTTACTTATTGTATTTTATTTTGAGGCAGGGTTTCTACCGCCGTGGCTGTCCTATAACTTGATATATAGATCCAGCTGGCCTTTAACTCAGAGATCTGCCTTCTGGGTGCTGGTATTAAATCTCTGCCACCAAGTCTGGTTGACTTTTAAAATTAGTGTCATGTCTTCAAGGTTCACACATGCATGCATCAGAAGAGTGAATTAAAGTACTGGGACAGGCCTTGGGAATTATGAGGAAGAGGAACAGAAGGATTTTAGGAGCCAGAAGAGACAAGGAAATCACAATTATACAAAATCAACTAATAGGGGCTCATAAGGCTCACAAATACTGAACTGACAACCAAGAAGCTTAAATAGGTCTGACCTAGGACCTCTGCATATATGTTATTCTAGGACCTCTGCATATATGTTATGGTTGTGTAGTTTGGTTTTCTTGAGGGGCTTCTAACAATGAAAGTGGGGCTGTCTCTGACTCTTCTTTTTTAAAGATTTATTTATTTTATCTATGTCAATACACTATCACTCTCTTCAGACACACCAGAAGAGGGCATCAGATCCTGTTATAGATGATTGTGAGCCACAATGTGGTTGCTGGAAATTGAACTTAGAACCTCTGGAAGAGCAGTCGGTGCTCATAACTGCTGAGCCATCTCTCCAGTCCCTGTCTCTGACTCTTATGCCTGCTTTTGGAACCCTTTTTCTTCCACAAGGTTGCCTCATTCAGCCTTGATATAAAAGTATGTGCCTAGTCTTATTGTAAATTGCTATGCTGTTTGGTTGATACCTCTGGGAGGCTGCTCTTTTCTAAAGGGAGCCAAGGAAGGAGTGGATCTGGGGAACTGGGGAGTCGTGAGGGAGGGACTGATATGAGAGGAGGTAGAGGGAAATTCACTCACTATGTAATATATGAGAGAAGAATACAGAAAAAAGAAAAAGGACTTGCCTTTTCAATAAGTACTCTCAATAATCAAGAAAAACAAGTAGTGGGACAGAGTAAAATGGGTAGAATCCAAGTAGCTTTTAAGTGCCTTCTGTGAGTAAGTGGGGAGTGGGTCGGCACATCAAAGAAGAAATGCTGTAGGGCAAAAGGGAGGTAAAACTCTGGGAAGTAATAAAGTGGCAGGAAATATGAACAGCATAAGAATGAGAGAGGCAGTGAAAGGAAAAAAAAAAAAACAATTTCCAATATCTTGCTAATAAGAGAGGGCAGTCAGATTGCACAAGCACAAGGCAAACCACCAGCGAACACAAACAATCTGTAAATCACCAGAGAAAGTCTATCCTGAGTGTGGGAGAAATCTGTGGTTTATACAAGCTTGCACTGCATGCACTTGTGACTCTTACTCTGGAGAAGAAATTCAATACATAGCTACCAACCTCTTTCAGAGTGTCATGATGCCAGTTTTGTATGATTTTATTTCTCTTGGCAATCAAGGTTATAAAAATCCTCCAGCTTATCCTTGACCAGGTCCCAGATGTTTTACTATCCCCAGTGGCTCAGGGTCTTCTTGTATAAGTAGTCTGACTTTGTTTTTAATTTTTTGTGTATATATTAAGATGTGGAATTACAAAATCATAAAATATACTATAATATATTATATATTTTATATATTACATATAGTATACTATATTATAATATATCTATAGTATAATATATTACATATTTTATATATTATATATAGTATACTATAGTTTACGCCTTGTGTTTTTATTTGCATTTCCTTAAAGATTAGTCATATTTAAATACATTTATATGCTTAAAGATCATTTGTATATCTTCTTTAGATAAATATTTGTTAAAATATTTTGACCACTTTGTTGTTAAGTTGGAGTTCTATCACATTTGTGATGTACTAATATTTTTTCTTTTTACTATGCTGATGTACAATTGTTTTTACTTTGATGAAGGCCAATTTACCAGCTTTTTTCTTTTAGCCTGTACTTTTGGTGATACATCCAAGAAAAGATTGTTAAATCCAATGTTACAGTCTTATTCCTGTATGTGTCAGTCAAAGAACTGTATGGTTTGTAGTATATATTTATGCTTTTTATTCGTTTTAAACTAGTCTTTGTACAGGGTTTTAGCTAATTTTGTAATTTATGTATTTTTATGACAAGATATTTCCTAGCACCATTTCCTGTAATGAATATTTCCTTCCAATTGTGCCATTGAAAGCCCAGGAGTTGTAGTTACAGGTGGTGGTTGTGAACTACCTCATATGGGTGCTGGGAACTGAACTCTGGTGTCTTCTGCAATAGCAGTGTGGTAGTTTCAATGAGATGTGCCCATAATATTGAGTATCTGAACACTTGTTAGTGGACCTGTTTAGGAGATTTAGGAGGTGTAGCCTTGAAGAAAGAAGCATGTCACTGGAGCGAGCTGTGAGAGTTTAAAGAAACAAGTGTTCCCAGTGCACCCTTTCTGCTTCATGCTTGAGCAAGATTTTGGCTCTTGATGCTCTAGCTGCCGTTCCTGCTGCCTGTTGTCTTTCTTCTCACCATGATGGATGATTATCACTCTGGACCCATAGTAAACTCTATTCCTTAAATTGCTTTGGTTATAGTGTTTTATCACAGCAACAGGAATAATTCAAGCAGCAAGTGCTCTTAACCCTTGCGTCATCTTTATAGATTCCATTTTTTTTCTTTGATTGAAGATTTCACTTTTAAAGTACTTAATAATGATGGGACAATTACTTCTTTGCATTGTTTATTACAGGCTTTGCAAATCTTTTGATCTCACATTTACAACATTATTGTCGATATTACAATAAATTGATTTTGATTTTTTTGTAGATGAATTCAAAAGTTTATTGCTTATATTATTGCAACTGTTATGTCTTGATTATTTTCTATATTTTAAAATATTTAATTTTCCTATAAATTTTTATCTGTTTTCTATTTAATTAGATATTTTCTTTATTTACATTTCAAAAAAAATCACACAGATCAGCCAGAGTATGATTAACAAAATGACAGCTACTGGAATCTTAGTGAATTAGGTCTCCAGTCTAAAGATCTGGAGTTACTATACCCATCTTTCATTCCCCCATCGATCCTTATTTCATTTCCCATTATTTCTATTTTTGCTTTAACTAATTTTTAACTTTATACCTTATTCTACAAAATTTTCAAAGACTTATTATATTTTGTAAATTATGTGTCTCTGTGTGTATGTGAGCATGCATGTGCAGGTACCGGAGGAATATGAACGAGGGAGTCAAATCCACTTAAATTGAGATGACAGGCAGCTGTGAGCCACCTCTTATGGATGCTAGAGTCCAAACTCTGGTTCACTGGAAGAGCAACCAGTTCTCTTAGCCATCTAGTCATCTCTCCAGCCTTTGGTTCACATTAGATTTCCCATTTCTCTTCTGTGGTCACTGGTTGATATCAGAGCAGGCAGTAATCAATTATGAGTGTCTGCCTCTGTTTTGCTTGCTTTGGCATGGCTGCCAGTGCAGTGTTTAACTTTCTCCCCTCAGAATAGTACTGAGGGCTGAGTGTTCAAGGGAGGGCTACTCACAGGGATGGCAAAGTCAGAGGAGATATCATTACAACAGATGTACACACTACAGCAGAGAAACACAGGAAACACAAAAAAGTAAGGCAGTATGATGCCTCAGTTACCAAATTCCAAGCATATGAAACAGATGCAGCCCAGTTTTCAAGTATTTTATTGAGAATCTCTTGTCGCAGCCCAATCTCTGACCAGCAGAGAGTGGGAATAAACAACACCTGCTACAGACCCTCCAGATCCCTTATCTGTGTGAGTTCTCTGGAGTCAAGTGGGCAAAGATTCGGCGAATGACAAACAGACACTACACGAAAGAGTGTGAATCTGAATGTAATTTGTCAAATTGAGCATCAGACTTTTATACAGAAGAAAATAGTGAGTTAGGTAACACATTTTCAAGGTACAAGGAGATCACCGGATGCTTAATGACTCTTACACAAAGCAGAGGAATGCAGTCACAGAAAGGACCGACAGGAACTGGGTAATAAAACAATTGAGACAAAATCAGCTCTATCTAAGGTCAGTTATGGTTTTAGGAGACAGGTGTGAGGTCTTAACAGTCCCAGGGCAAGGGCATTCTCACCCAAGTCATGATTCTAATTAAAGAGTTCCACTCTAGCTAACCTTCTCATGAATAATGCAATACTCTAAAACCACAGCTCAATCTATTTCCTAAACCATTGTAAATTCCTGTATATGGGAATGACTCAAGTATCTCAGTCTGGTTCCTTCTCAGGTCACAAACCTCCTTATTCCTAGGTAGCGGTGAATTCCTCTGTAGGGCAGTGACTCAGCTGTTCATGCTCAAGGTTGGATCAAGGACTGCCTAGAATCTAATTTAGCTATATGTCAAAATATGAATCCTTAGGAGCACTTATAATGAAGCAATATTAAGGGAAAGCACACAGATCTGTTTACCAACTAAAGCAAGGACATTGGAGCATTCTTTATACAGGATGCCACAATTCCAGGAGACTAAGTTTCCATGAACTTTTTGCCTCGGGACCGTGCCCAGACTTGTCAGGCAGGTTGCTACTGGAGTGGATGTAGCAGACACCAACTCCAAAAAGCAGGTTCATAGCAGCTGCAGCCGCTTCTCTTTATTAGGAGGTTTCTTGCAGCTTCCCCAGCTTCAGTCAGTCAGTTCTCAGTCAGTCTTCAGTCTCTCCAATAATCATCATCTCTCCAATAATCATCATCCACAATCATCGCATTCTCTGGGACAGTCCACACTATACTCTTCCATTCACTCACGTCACCTCACACCACCCAATCATAGACGCACATATCCAAGGCAGCGTGCAGGATTGGCTGATAGAATGGTCTCCTGAGATGTTGCACTAACCTCTCGAACGAGGTACTCGTGTGCATGATTGAGACTGAGGTAAACAAGCAAGGTTACAGGGCTTTAGCACAGAGCAAAGGCGCCATCTTTGGCCCATGGGGCCATGCCCACTCCCCACAATCTCTATCTATGCTCATCAGACAAATTAGAGTTTCAATGTTCCTGTGTCCTCCACTACCAGGAAATGGAAACTGCCTAGATTCCCATCAACTGATGAATGGATTAAAAAAAAAGTGGTATGTTTACACAGTGGGATATTATTCTGCCGTTAAGAAAAGTGAACTTGGTTTTGTGGCTGTGCTGTTTCTGTAGCTGAGCAAATCATTTGTGGAAGGAAGGCATGTGCAAAGTGTGAAAGAAAACCTGGTTCAGCCATCACTCCAGATACACAGAAACACATAGAATGCCCCAGAAAATGGTTTGGGAAAGTGGAGCAAAAGGAGGAACAACAATATGAACTAAGCAGTACTAACCTGCTGTGTCTCTCGTTGCAGATGTAGCAGAGGATGGCCTAGTCAGCCATCAATGGGAGGAGAGGCCCTGGGTATTGGGAAGATCATATGCCCCAGTACAGGGGAATACAAGGGCCAGGAAGGGGGAGGGGTGGGTTGAGGAGCAGGGCAGGGGGAGGGTATAGGGGGCTTTGGGGATAGCATTTGAAATGTAAATGAAGAAAATATCTAATAAAAAAAGCAAAAAAAAAAAATGTTTAACTTTGGGGGCTGGAGACATGGCTCAGCGGTTAAGAGCACTGACTGCTCTTCCAGAGGTCCTGAGTTCAAATCCCAGCAACCACATGCTCATAACCATCTATAATGGGATCTGGTGCCCTCTTGTGGTGTACATGCATACATTATGTAGAAAACTATACATAATAAGGAAATTAATAATATTAATTAATTAAAATGATACATAATTTTTAAGAGAAAAGCAATGTTTCATCTGCACACACACAAAAAATAAGTCCTCCAGTTGCAGAAATGGAAAAAGGAAGTCTGTCAGTAAGGCTTCCATTACTTCCGGGCTACAAAAAAGGGTGTTCTTACCCTGTGTGGTAGGCCTTATTGCAAAAAGAGCAACAGAGCCTCTGGAACTGGAGTTAAAGATGGATGGCAGCAGCCATGGAGATGTTAGGGACCAAATCCTGCTTCTCTGCAAGAGCAACAAGCCCCCTCCACTATGGGGCCATCTCTGCAGCCCAACATATGGGTATGTGCTTATGTGTGTGTGTGTGTGTGTGTGTGTGTGTGTGTGTGTGTGTGTGTGTGTGTGTGAAATTACTAATGCTTTACTCTGAAATTGACATCCACACTTAGGTTTCCTCCCTCATTCTTGACAAATGTCATGGTTCTTAGACTCAACATTCCCTTAATTAATTGAAGTTTCAGAAGCTATTTAAATGTTTGAGGCCATTATTGCTGAATGGTTCTTTAGTAATTAGTCTAAACCCATATTAAGGGCAAATTGTGTTTTTTTTTTTTCTATTAAGTTTGTTGTTGAGGCTAGAGTGCCAGTTCCTTTGACACGTGAACAAGAACCCAATGGGCACTCATTAGTTCAAATGGGTACACCGGATTTCAGAGAAACACATATTATCCAAATTATCTTAAATTCAAATTGTCCTGAAATTGCCCAGAGAACAGTGTTTGTCCTTGACAGTATCTGCCAGGGTTCTTAAATATAAAAACGAATCTCTACTTTTTGAAAGATCTTTTTGAAGCAGAAAACAAAAGAAAAACAAAAATAAACCTCTCCATCCACTCAAAAGGAATACATGGCTCTGGCTCTCCCTCTCTCTCCCTCCCTCTCTCCTCCTCTGCTCCTCTCCTCCATTTCTCTCCTCATTCCTCCCTTTTGGCCTCTTATCTTATCTGCCTCTCTTTTGTTATCTTTCTTTCTCTCTCCCCTCCCTCCTATGTCTCCTTTCCTTTCTCCTTCTTCCTCTCTTTCCTTCTTGCCTCCTTTCCTCTGATTCTCTCTTTCCCTCTCCCTCTGACAGTGTAGACTTCTAGGAGACAATTTTGAAGTTTTAAATGAATTTATTCTTTTTTATTAGATATTTTCTTTATTATTCTTATAGTGTTTATCTAGGTTTGGGCCTTCCACTTTTAAATCTTGCAGGCCACTAAGAGATCAAAAAGTTATTTCCTGTTTCTGCATGAAGTGTCTTTAAGTACAAAGCACTGGATAACAGGTCAACTGCTACAGATAATTAAAAAAAAAAGGTGATGTATTTTTATTGTCTCAAAATGACTGTGGAGTACATCTAAAGTTTTAGCCTCATTTTATCTATAAAATTCTTCGATGTTTCTCTGAGATGCATTATTATTTCTGTGTCGAAGAAGGATCACAAGGGTAATGCAGAATACAAATGCTATCTCTGAGGACAAAAGACATCCTCCCATATTTTAATCAATTTGGTATTATGAAGCAAATTCATAACATGGAATTCATAATAGGACCAAGTCAGTCACATATTCATTAAAACTTGAGTTTGTACTCTTAGAGAAAGGTACATTTCTCAGAATCAATCTAAGTCAGAAGTCATATAACTCACCTCTTGAGTAGATAGATTCCTTACATGAGTACGCCCAGTGGCCACATTCAAACGCTCTGGAGATTTTTGTATTATGACTCAGAACAGAATGTGAGGATTGCTAGTCATCTCACTAATGAATATACGAGCATGACTCGTCAATTGAGTAGAAGTCCCTGCTAGATGAAAAAGTTCAGAACAGAACAGTAACATAAAATACTTTCAAAAAAGGAAGGCAAAAATCAAAACAAAACAAAATAAAACAAGCTATAGCAAAACAAGGTGGTGGAATCAAAGTCAGAGCCCAAAAGTGATGAAAACCTATAATATACTTCTGCACCAAATTACAGAGCTCGGTGTGTGTGCAGATATCTGTGTATACATGGGGGAAATTGAACAAGGCTCCTGCTATTTTCTCTGGGAAGAGCCTTAGCCCCTTCCATCCTGTGCCTACTACCTGATGTCTTTTTGCTCACAGTTACCCCAGGAGAGCATTGTAGGACTAAACCCTATAGTATTCCATGTTTCAGGAATTTTAGATACAAGTTCTAGTCTTTGCTTTGACTTCTTTTTGAAATGTTTGCTGCATTCACTTTACTATTTTTCTATTTCTTAATATTTCTTTTTTCTTTGAACCATTTGACAGTGTAAGATAGGCATCATAGCTTTTACCATTTAGCACTACACATGTCCTTCCTAAGAATAAGCATGTGATCTTACCCAGGTGTAGTTAGGAACTCAGGGGCTAAACATTTACATAACAGTTTTGTCTACGTGGCAGTCTGCATTCCAGTTTCATCAATTTTGTTTCTTATCAGCAGTGGGATCCAACCCAGGATTGCATGATGCCTGTCAGAACACTAAAGTTCAAAGATGGCTTGGCTTTTTTATGCCTTTTAAAATACTGTTGCATTTGAACAGTAGATAAGAATTACAGAATAGTTGGATATTTTCTGTTGTGCCTCATGGCTGGATTGTGCAGCATGGATGAGAATAGTAATAAGTGTGGATGTGAATAATAACAAGGAATGTTCTCTCACTGATCATCATATCAAGTGAGGTTCACTCACTAAACATCATACCCAGATGCTCAGAATGTCTCCTGCCAGTGGTGCTAATCTGGGTCACATGGTAAGATGGGGGATCCACTTTCATCCCTGTGTACTTACTGTTTTCCTTTTAGTGGTTCAAAATTTGGGGGAAGGAACTTTCAGGCTATGTTCATTCTATTCCTTATCACAGGCACCTCTCCTATATTTACCATCTGTCAATGATTCTTATGTGAACAGTTTTATTAGAATGTTTGTAAACTGTGACTCATTTAAATTCCATGATTCCTTGTACAGTTATTGTTTGTCTCTAATGAAAAAGTTGCCTGTAATTTATAATACGCCTAGCTAAAGTGCTTTTGTTCTGAACCATTTAAATATTCATTACAGATGTGGTAACTACTTTAACCAAAGTACTTGAGTTTGTATTTCTTAAAGATAAACACACGTTCATTTAAAGAAAAATGAAATCATGAAATTCACAGGTAAATGGCTAGAGCTGGAAACAATCATTCTGAGTGACATAACACAGACCCCAAAAGACAGATGTCACATGCTTTCCTCTCATTTGTGGATGTCGGCTTTGAACCTTTAGATATGTATGCTTTATTTGGAATACCCACAGAGGTCAGGTAATTAGGAGGGAGCCATGGAGAGAGAGAGCTTTCAAGGGAGGGACGATAGAACCCAGGGATAAAGAAGAGGAAAGGAGAATAATGGAACAGGAAGGGTTAACTAGTTTGGGGGATGGGAGGGCAGGACAGAGGAGGGAATATGGCTAGTGATAGCTACCACTAAAGACTTTCTGAAAAAAAAATCACACAAGTAAAACGATAGCAGCAGAAGCTTATTAGAATATGAGCTTACATATGTAACATCTCCTTATAGTTCTGGTAGAATTTGGCAATGAACCTCGCAAATCCTGAGTTTTCATTTGATGTTTCAGTTCCCTTGCTTGTTAAAGATCTCTTTAATTTGTAAAGAGGGATGTCACCAAGACTGACAACCAGAGTTTTATCCCTGCGATCTACGTGGCAGAAAGAGAGAATACATTCCTGTAAGCTGTTTTCTGACCTGCACATGTGTGTCATGGAATGTGCACAGGCATACAAGTGAGTATACAAGATTCATACATTTTAAATATTTTTATTGTGTGTATGATAGATGCTTTGCCTGCCAGCCATGTCTGGGCACCACATGCATACAGTGTCCACAAATGCCGGAAGGAGGCTTGGAATCTCTGGAACTGGAGTTCTTGATAGTTGTTATCCACCATGTAAGTGCTAGGAATTGAACCTAGGACTTCTGAAAGAAAGAACCAGTGTTCCTAATAGCTGAATCACCTCTCCAGTCCAATACACTTGTTTTGGGGGAGTGGGTTTGCTTTGTTTTTAAATACTTGGAAACCAATAGCTGGGGTTCCCTGACCAAGACGAATGCAAGATTGATCAATCAGTGTTCCATCATAGATGAGGGGAAGCCCCTCTCTAAGTAGCTATGGGCAGTTAGTAATTGTTAGGGAAGGGCTCCATGAGGCCCCACCCCTCTCTGGGATGCTATTGAAATTATTGATTACAGTGAGAGGGCAATCATTACTACAGTTGGCCATGCTCATGCCAGTATATTAAACACAGTGACTTATAAAATAAAAATGACATGAAAATAGAAGGGAGACTTGTTTGGAGAAGAGAAAACTGTAGAAGTATAAAGGGAGAAAGATAAATTGTAATGGGGTGAAATGCCCAAAATACACTGCAATATATATAAAATTATCAAAGAATGATAAATAACAAAATTTTACATTCCTATACACCAAAATATATAACACATTATATCCAGCATAATCAAATTGACTTCACCACATGGATCCAAGGATGATTCAGCACATGGAGGCCAAATGTGTGTGTGTGTGTGTGTGTGTGTGTGTGTGTGTGTGTGTGTGTGTATCACATCATATAAAAAGATTCAGGGACATAAACCACATGACCATCTCAATAGATGCTGAAAAAATCTTAAACAAACAAGCAAACAAAAATGTGTCTTATTTTTGCCTTAAAGGGAAAGGATAGAAAAACTTATTCCAAGGAAGTAGGACTAGGGGTTAATATATAGGTATCTCTATACAAGTGTCTGATAAAATAGACTTCCAACTGGAAGTAAGCAGAAGAGATAAAGACAGACACTTCATTCTAATCAAGGGAACAATTAATTAAGGATATCTAATAATCCTCAACATATATGTGCCAAGCTCTAGTTAATCCAAACGTCATTAAAAGAGTACTACTAGATTTCAAGACAAATTTATCTCTAGTTCATTAGTACTTGGCAAGTCCACTATCGCAGTTTCTCCAACAGACAGTTCACTTAAATAAACACTTAGAAGATACATCAGAGTTAAATGATATCATACATCAAATGGACCTAACAGATGTTTACAAAGTAGTCCTCACAAATACCAAAGAATACATATTCTACTCAACAGCCCATGAAGCTTCTCTATAATAGACCACATCCTGGAACACAAAAAAGTCATAACAAAATGCAGGAAAACTTAAAGTCAACAGTAAAAAAATTGCTAGTATGTACATAAAGTCACTGAGATTAAACAATGAAGTACTGAATGACGAATGGTCAAAGAAGAAATCAAGATAGAAATAAAACATTCCTGGAACTAAATGAAAATGAAAATGTAACAATAAAATTTCTAGGGCACATAAAAAGCAATCACAAGAGGGTTTTCTTTTTTTTTTTTTTCAACTTTTATTAGATATTTTCTTCATTTACATTTCAAGTGTTATCCAGAAATTTCCCTATATCCTCCCCCCTCCCGGCCCTGCTCCCCTACCCACCCGCTCCCACCCCCTGGCCCCGGCGTTCCCCTGTATTGGGGCATATAAAGTCTGCATAACCAAGGGGCCTCTCTTCCCACTGATGGCCAACTAGGCCATCCTCTTCTATATATGCAGCTAGAGACACGAGCCCAGGGGGTACTAGTTAGTTCATGGNTAGTGGAGCATGTGTCCTTGTTACCAGATGGAATATCTTCTGGATATATGCCAAGTAGAGGTATTGCAGGATCTTCTGGTAATACTATGCCCAATTTTCTGAGGAACCGCCAGACTGATTTCCAGAGTGGTTGAACCAGCTTGCATTCCCACCAACAATGGAGGAGTGTTCCCCTTTCTCCACATCCACACCAGCATCTATTGTCACCTGAATTTTTGATCTTAGCCATTCTTACTGGTGTGAGGTGGAAACAAGAGGGTTTTCTTTATCAGTTTGTTTACAAGAGTCAAAATCTTACAGAATTGCATCGGTGTTTTGATGATAAAACCAAGATGAGTTATTATTATTTTTAAAGAAGAACAAATGTCTAAAAGTTATCTTAAAGATTTATGGAAAATTTGGCTTTTCAAATATGAAATTTTGTCTTAATATTGTGATGTTTAAGATGCCAGAAATAAAACATGGCTGATTAGATGAAATAGAAAATTCATAAGTAAACAATTCTTTGTTCTTTCAGCAATTTAATATTTGATAGAAATTGTACTCCAAATCAATAAGGAAATGAGAGATTGTCTAATAAATAGCACAAAGCAACTACTTATCCACATTGAAAGATGGACTCAGATTCCTAATACTCATTATATAGAGAGAGCTAAGGGAACTGATTAAAGTCTAAAGAAGCAATACCTTCAAATTATGGAAGAAACGAAATAATGTCACATTTTCAAGATTAAGCACATTTCAAAAAACAAATATTTAAAAGCTCTAAAAATAAGTTGACACGTTAGAAAATTTTGTAGATATCTAAATCTTAATTACTCATGTAGGAATTTGTCCCTTTTACCCGTAGGAATCATAAACAAGGTAGAAAGGTAAGTTGATATCCTAGGTTATAGAACGAGGCAGGGTAGTATAGCATGTTCTCTCATTTCCATAAGAATTAGCTTATAATAAATACTTTATTAGGAAATTGTTTCCTTGGTAAAAACATGTTTGTGTTTTCTCAAGCCAATTACCAGGCCTATCCACTTCCATATTAGATGCTATAAACTGCCTTTGGCTGTTGTACCTGTTTAAGTCAATACTGTATTTAGGAGTGTATGCCATATTTATCTTATCAAAAAGGAAGATCACAAATCTCTCATTTCCAACATTAACTCTTAGAATTCAGTCCCTGTAGATGCGAAGTAATACTTAACAATTTGATTTATAAAGTTGGGCAATAAGAGAGTTTTCATTTCCTTTATTTTTTTCTTTATTTAGCAAGAGGAAAGTGGCTCAATTTAAATATACTTTTTCTGATTTTAGAATTTGTGTTTAGGCATGACAAAATGATTTGTTAGATCACAATGTAGAGATTTCAAATGAACAAAAATCTAATGTTGAGAGCTTCATTTGTTGTACACTTGAAGTCCATAAGATATATCTTTTTTCTTTAGAAATATCATTTATAATAAGAGCATCAAAATACATAAACTGCTTAAGTCATATTGAGTAAAATATGACTGATGTATTTTTATTAGATACTTTATTTACATTTCAAATGTTATTCCCTTTACTAGTTTCCTCTGAAAATCCTCTATATTCTCCCCTTGCTCCCCAACTCACACTTCCTGGCCCTGGCATTCCCCTATACTGGTGCATAGAACCTTCACAAGACCAAGGGCCTCTCCTCCCATTGATGACCTACTAGGCCATCCTCTGCTACATATGCAACTAGAGACAGGAGTCCCACCATGCGTTTTCTTTGATTGGTGGTTTGGTCCCAGGGAGATCTGGGGGGTACTTGTTAGTTAATATTGTTGTTCCTCCTATGGGGCTGCAAACCCCTTCAGCTCCTTGGGTACTTTCTCTAGCTCCTTTATTGGGGACCCTGTGCTCTGTCCAATGGATGGCTGTGAGCATCCACTTCTGTATTTGCAAGGCACTGGCAAATACTCTCAGGAGACAGCTGTATCATGCTCCTGTCAGCAAAATGTTGTTGGCATCCACAATAGTGTCTGGGTTTGGTGGTTGTTTATGGGATGAATCCTCAGGTGGGGCAGTCTCTGGATGGTCATTCCTTCAGTCTCTGCTCCGAACTTTGTCTCTGTAACTCCTTCCATGGCATAAGGTATATCTTAAAATATATTGTTGCCTGTGGTACTGGAGAGGTGGCTTAGTGTTAAGAGCACCAGCTGCTCTTTCAGAAGCCCTGGGTTCAGTTCCAGGTACCCACAGAGCAGTTCACAAGTGCCTGTAACTCCAGTCACAGAGAATATAACCACCTTCTTGGGCACCAGGTACATAAGTGTTGCAGACACACATATATGCAGGCAAAACACCCACAAGTATAAAATAAAAATAAAAATGAATTGCTGTTGTGGGAATCTCAGACTATTTAAATTGAATTGGGGTATGAAGTGTGTTCATATTTCTTCATGGTTGATTATGCTAACACTACCTATCAGGTGTCTGAGGGTCTGTTCTATTTCTTTAGAAAACATTAAAGAACAGGGCTCTTGTGGGACACAACTTAGTGTGGTGTCAGTTTTGCCATTTGGTAATATTGATATAACTCTTAGACTTATTGCTCTGTCAGAACTAACTCCATTCATGAGGGTTTTTGTTACAAGTCTTAGAAAGGTGAGATGTATCTTTTTTTTCCTTTTTTTATTATATATTTTCTTCATTTACATTTCAAATGCTATCCCGAAATTCCCCTATATCCTCCCCCCGTCCTGCTCCCCTACCCACCCACTCCCACTTCTTGGCCCTGGCATTCTCCTGTACTAGGGCATATAAAGCTTGCAAGACCAAGGGATCTCTCTTTCCAAAGATGGCTGACTAGGCCATCTTCTGCTATATATGCAGCTAGAGGCATGAGCTCTGGGGGTACTGGTTAGTTCATATTTTTGTTCCTCCTATAGGGTTGTAGACCCCTTCAGCTAATTGGGTAATTTCTCTAGCTCCTCCACTGGGGGCCCTGTGTTCCATCCAATAGATGACTGTGAGCATCGACTTCTGTATTTGCCAGGCACTAGCATAGCCTCACAGGAGACAGCTATATCAGGGTCCTTTCAGCAAAATCTTGCTGGCATGTGCAATAGTGTCTGCATTTGGAGGCTGATTATGGGATGGATTCCCGGGTGGGGAAGTCTCTGGATGGTCCATCCTTCCGGTGAGATGTATTTCTAATCTACATCTATGTTCTGTTTCATGGTTATGTATCTAGTCTTCAGCATTTGTTTAAGAAGTCCCTTTGAGCATCCCTATTCTTATAATTGTCATACAATTTTCATTTTTTCTTGATCTCACAAAAAGGCCTTTTGTCGGCCCTTTTGGATTGAAATTGTGAGTGATCTAGTTTTCCTTAATACTTTGTTGTGTGTCTTCAGGCAAGATACTCAAGTCTCTCCTGGCCTTTGTGTCCCTATATTAAAAAGATAACAATATCAGCCTCATGGTGTTCATATGGAGATCAGATTCTTTCATGGACTCTGTGCAGGTGGGATGCGAGAACCCTGGGGGAAGTGAAGAAAGCCACTCTGTACAACCGTTCATTCTCCTGAGCACACAATGTGGCAGCTGCTACATTATTCTCCTACAGGATTTCATAATAGAAAATCTGACAGCAAAGCATGTCCTTTTGTTGAGTGAATCCTGCTAATCTGTTTTCCAAATTCCAACACTTCCATTTTACCAAGATTGTGTATGTGAGGGAAAGTCATGTTCCTCAGGTTTTTGCAGTTGTGTGTGTGTGTGTGTGTGTGTGTGTGTGTGTGAGAGAGAGAGAGAGACAGACAGACAGAGACAGAGACAGAGACAGAGACAGAGACAGAGAGACAGAGAGACAGAGCTTGAAGATCAAACAGCTTATGATTAGGTTTCCCTAGGTAGGGTGCACAGGCCAGTTTGAAGAACCACACTGATTCAGATGCTCTTAGATTCATGTGTTTCTACCATGTTCCACAAGATGGTGCTATTATAATGTGAATTAAATTAAATGTTGGTTAAAAAGAAAAGATTGAAAGCATTTGGTCTTTTTGTCTCCCTCAAGAGAGTAAAGGAAGAGAGTGTTAAATTTTTTTCTAATTCAACCACAGGGCTCAGCTGCTTCTGTCCATTGGTTGGGTGCAAATACCTGCATCTGGCTCTTTCAGCTGCTTTTTGGGTCTTTCAGAGTAGTCATGCTAGGTCCCTTTTTTTTTTTTTTTTTGGTTTTTCGAGACAGGGTTTCTCTTTAGCCCTGGCTATCCTGGAACTCACTTTGTAGACCAGGCTGGCCTCGAACTCAGAAATCTGCCTGCCTCTGCCTCCCGAGTGCTGGGATTAAAGGCGTGCGCCACCACGCCCGGCGCTAGGTCCCTTTTTGTGAGTGCTTCATAGTCTCAGTAATAGTGTCAGGCCTTGGGAGCCCTGTTGTTGAATTAGGGAAGGCTGAAAGAAGCTGAGGAGAGGACAATCCTGTAGGAAGATGAGCAGTCTCAAGTAATCTGGACTCCTGAGATCTCTCAAACACTGGACCACCAAACAGACAGCATACACCAGCTGATATGAGGCCCCCAACACATATACAGCAGAGGACTGCTGGGTCTGTGTTAAATCAAAGATGATACACCTAACCCTCAAGAGACTGGAGGCCCCAGGGAGTTTAGAAGTCAGGTGGGGTGGGTGTGGGTGTGGGCATCCACGTGGAGACAGGGGTGGGGTGGGAAGGAGGTGTGGAATGTGGAGCAGTCGGAGGGTAGATGGAGGGGTGGGGAATGGAATATGGAGTGTAAAAAATAAATTAATTAAAAATAAATAAAAGCATTCTTGCATTAAAAAAAATTACAATTTTTTTTTCTAGAACATCTCTTCTGAGCCTTCATTTCCAGCACAGAACACTGTTTCTTGAATAGCCCTTTACCAAAGTCATTTAGGGTGACATTTTGCAAACATGAAAGCAAAACAAGAGCTCTTCAAATACTTCATCATTTATTTCTTTTCCATTAATTAGATCCACCATTTTAAAAATAATGCTACCCCTCGTGTTTTCAAACCTTGCATTCTGGAACTTCATATAGTTTCTTTTGGAATTAGGATACTTTAGGCTTACATTCTTAATTTTTATTTATTGAGAGGAGAGACAAATTCTTTTGTGACAAAGCTGAGACCTGCAAATGCTCTTCCAAGAAAAATATGTATGTGAAAATTTCATGGGATTCCAATATACCCTGAAGCTCTGACATGAATTATATGAGAGAAACTGTGATCATGAACTACTCAATGATCCTTTAGTCAAGACAAGAATGTGTATAACCTGTCCCTTAGTATGCTGCCAAGTGATATCTTAGCTGGCATAAGGCCCAAGGACTCTCAGTGATGTTAGCACAATTATGAAATTTGCTAAGGATGCATTTCCCAGAAAGTGTTGGTCTTGGTAAGGACTGGCACATGACCGTTATCAATCTTCCTCTATTCCCTTCAGTAACATAGCTCATCTTATTAGAAAAACAAGAATAGAAGTCTTTTTCTTTCCTCACAAATTCATGGATTACTTATTATTATAAAATATCTTAGTGTAACACAACAAATCACTTAGTCAAATAGGAAGGAATACATAGCCTTCTTCAAAGTACAAAAGAAACTTGGTAAAATAAAATACTTTCATTTTTTAATGATTTCTAGTAAAGTAGGAAGCAAAGTGGATTTCCCAAACATTTTTAGCTGATACCAATGTACAAAAATCCTAACTGGTTGAAAGGAGATGTAAACTATACTTAATTGTCAAAAATGATATTATTGTTTTTCTTAAAGTTATAAAAGAATTGAAGAGCTATTAAAATTGATTAGCAACAAAATGGCTAATTATAAAATATGTATTTACTATTTGGTTTCTTATATTCTAACAATAACCAGAAGATGAAAGAAAGTGAAGGATCAATTCATAGTTCTTGCAAACTATACATTGCTTAAGTAAAAACTTGGGAGATGAAATACAGGACAATCAGGTGTGGTAGGGCACGTTTTTAATCCCAGCACTTGGGAGGCAGAGGCAGGCAGATTTCTGAGTTCAAGGCCAGCCTGGTCTACAAAGTGAGTTCCAGGACAGCCAGGGCTATACAGAAAAACCCTGTCTCAAAAAACCAACCCCTCCCCTCCCCCCAAAAAAACCAAACCAAAACAAAAAACAGAAATACAGAAGGAAACTTACTTACACCGATGAAACATAAAACATGATCTTAAAAGGGTAGTGATCTAGACTCTTTATATACTACTTTTATTGTCCTACAGTGGTTATCAATTTTGTATATTATTATGTAGGATTTTCTTCACTTGAAAACTTCATGCTTGATGTTTATAAGAATATGTTATGCACATATTGCTTACTTTTCTGTTGTTCTATTACAATACTGTGACTAAAGCAACTTATAGAAGAAAGACAGCAAGATGCTGAGCATTCACATCTTCAATTGCGAGCACAAAGCAGACAGAGCAGACAGGAAGGTGAAACTGTAAGCTCCCAAATCCTGCCCACTTCTAGTGACATGCTTCCTTCAGTATGTAGATCCAAAACCTCCTTAAATGTGGCACAAACCAGGGACTAAGGATTCAATGCCAGGACCTATGGGGGACATTTCTTTTTTAAATCATTCTAATGTCCATTCAGAATTTTGATGAAACTATTTGCTGTGAGATACTTCTCTTCACCTTATAAATTATAATGATCTTTTTTATACTACCCCACTAGTTGAGTATTTTTATCAGGTTTCATTTTCGTGTTCTACATTAGAAAGCTAAAAGATAATTTTCCTTTTTTAGATATCAAATTATTGTATTTGATATCTAAAAATTTGAATTCAATTTTACCCAAATAATGAGCTCTATACATTAAATGGGAGCCTTTAATTTTTTTGAGAATTCTCTTATTTGAAACTCTCTGTTAAGCATTTATTCATCTAACTATCAAAGGCTTTCATTTTATCCCTTTCTGCAAATAGAGTGGAATATTACCCCAGGAAGAAGGAAGAGGCACACACTAAGGCAAACATTTTTGGTATGTATTTTGGTTTATGGTATGTTCTCTAGGGAAAAGAATTCTGCAAGATAGAACTAAATTGTCTGAACAAGTCTTATTTCTAGTTTTTAAAATTTTCAAGTTTTCATATATTTTTCTCGGCAAATTTTTGTTGTGCTGGGATTGAATCCAGACTCTTTGTATGTGGTAGGCATGGTTCTATAAAGCTATACTCAAAATATTTTAGTACATATTTTTTCAGAGCGTGGAGATACAGTAATACAGTAGAGCACATCTCAGGACCACCCTAGGTTTTAATCCAGCATTACAAAACACATTTATTTTAGCTTTGAGAAAAAAACCTCTGAAACATATATTTGTAAATGTTACATATCAAGTTTAACATACCTACTAACAGCATCTTGTGCTGTGAAATTTCGGTATATTTTTGTGACCTTTCATTGTACAAGTTGATCCTAAAATGGAATAAGATTAGATATCTATTAATGACATACCATTGTGTCTTTTACAGTCTTTATTGGTCCAGAGTCTAACTTTGTTTCATAATAGGATTCTTTATTTTTTTTCCAGAAAGGTGTAAGACTTTATTCTTTTTTTTTTTAATTAGATATTTTCTTCATTTAACTTTCACATGCTATCCCGAAAGTCCCCTAAACCCTCCCCCATCCCCCTCCCCCGCCCTGCTCCCCTACCCACCCACTCCCACATATTGGCCTTGGCATTGGGGCATATAAAGTTTCCATGACCAAGGGGCCTCTCCTCCCAACGATGGCCAACTAGGCCATCTTCTTCTATATATGCAGCTAGAGACATGAGCTCTGGGGGTACATAATAGGATTCTTTAAGTTGCATGTGATAGCATATGTTTGCAATCCTAGTGTTCCTAGTACCTGAAGGTAGGCAGAGACAAAAATTTCCAGCAATTCATAGAGCAGTCTAGCCTGATGTGTGAAATGGGGAATCACAAAGAAAGTGCAAGGACTGACACTGGAGGTTGTACTCTGGTCATACATGCTCCATGGCAGGCACTCCCTTACACACACACACACACACACACACACACACACACACACACACACCCCACACGCACATGTACATATGCATGCATGGACACACATGAGATAGACAGACAGAGTGGGAGAGAGAGGGAGAGAGAGAATGTGTGTGTGCTGACGTTAGATTCCTTTATATTTTCTTACATCTTTTACTGTTCGCTCTCTTCCCATCTTATATTCTGTCTTACATGGGTTCCATGACCTGCCCTTTTTACTCAGTTCTCTTAAGAACCTGATTTCCCTCAGAACTTGTTTTTGTCCCTTTCCCACTGTTATTCTCTCTGGATCTTTGCATCTGCCACCTGTTCTGACAGCTGGGAACTAAGATTAACTAAAGAGGAGTGTTGAGTTGCTGGAAGGGGCCCCGACACTAGTCAGCAGAGCTGTATCAAACCAAATACCACCAGCTCCACACCCTGTTTCCCAAATTTTAACTGAAGGTGAATGATTTGCTGCAAGCCTGGCAATGTAATCCAGAGGAAAGAACACTAGAGTGGCCATAATCCCTTCAATATGTTTCCTACCACAATGTAGGCATTCATTCAATATGTGACTTTTGGCAAATAACTTTCCTTTTATCCTTTCGGTTTACTTATGTGTAAAGAATTTTTAATATTATAAAATCTCTTAGAACTTCATTACTTTATGCTTTTAATATAATATCATGATTTAAAATATTTGATTAGTTCCTTGAGAAATTCACACACTGCTTTCTATCACTGTCTCCTCTTCCCCAACTCCTAACATATCCACATTCTCCACGTCAATGTCTCTATACACTCAGCAGTGAGTTCGTTTTCCCCCCAATGATTTCAGATTGTATTCCCCAACAACTGTAGGAATGGGGTCTCTCTTAATGTGTGGTAAATCTAGCAGGGGGTCACACCACACACATAAAAAACAAAAACAAAAACAAAAACAAAAAAAACATGGCTGTTCTTCTTTCAGCAGCTCTTAAATGCCAAGAGCTTTTTAGTTAATGGTGGAGTTTCATGCTCACCTTCTCCCCCCCAACCCATGCTGGGATTTTTGTCCCCCTGAGTTTGTTTAGGTCTTGTGCATGCTGTCACAATTGATATAAGTTCACATGTACACCTGCCCTGTTGTGTCTTGAAAATACTGTTACTTTGAAGTTGCTTTTCATCTCCAGCTCTGACAATTTTTCTGTTCCCTCTTGCACAAAAAATACCTAAGCTGTTTGCAGAGGGCTGTCCTATTTTGGGCTGAGCCCTCCATTATCTATCTCTCTGTGTACATTTATCAGTTGAGTGTCTCTATTCTAACTCTCATTTACTGCAAAAGCTTTCTCCTAAGCAGGTTGAGAGATACACTGATCAATATACATAGCACCCAGTCATTAGGAATCATTTACTACTATGTACATTTAGCTGAACAACAGTATTACATTTTCCCCTAAAGTTTCTGACTTATATGAGCTCAGGTTCTTGCCAAGTAGGGGCTCCATCTCACAGAACAGATCTTAGATCCAATCCAAAAGTGGTTGGTTCCTTCCATAAGATTCATGAGACTTTGATACCAATGCCATATCTTCTCAGCCCAATCGGTATTGCAGCTGAGATTGATGATTAGGATATTTTCTTCCACCATTTAATATTTGTGCTGGCCTTAATGGGAAATTATATATTTTTAGAATTTACTTAAAAGGATCATATGGATTTCAACCATTCCTTGCACTTTATATACTCTGCTGATATTATATTCTTCATAGAAAATTTCTATATACTCATTGTCTTTTTGTTTTGGGCCCAGCTTGTGAGTAATCTTTTCAAGGTACTGATTGGATCTGTATCTGTTCCTTCCACTCAAAATTATAGTTGTACCTGTATGGTGCTGTGTGCATTGTGACTAAGTAAATCAGTACACCAATTTAATTCTCTAAGAACTCGCTTATTTGCACCTGAATTCTAAGCCTCATATGGCAGTGTATTTGGGTATTGGATCTGGGGCTATTTTTCAATGTTAACTTCATTTTCATTCCTATTCCAATGTAATTCTCTTAGTGGAACTGAAAAATAATCAAATTGCATGTCTTATTTATTCATTTTACACTTGGGGGGGTTGTGGGTATACATGGGCATGCCTCTGCCAAAGTACACATGTGGAGGTTATAGGACAACTTCTGAGATTCAGGTCTCCCTTACACCATGTACACATGTGGAGGTTATAGGACAACTTCTGAGATTCAGGTCTCCCTTACACTATGTACACATGTGGAGGTTATAGGACAACTTCTGAGATTCAGGTCTCCCTTACACCATATGGTTCACAAGGATTAAACTCAGATTGTCAGGCTTGCTAATCAAGCATCTTCATCCACATATCTATTTCACTGGCTAATGAAATATTCGAAGGGATAGAGACACACTTTATTTGATTCTAATGAATTACAGAAGTATCTATTGAGATTAGAATGAAGACAATATTCATAATGATAAATGTTCAGCTGCTTTATATATTATCACTTTCTCCCTTTCTACCCAGGTTTCTTTATTTCAAGTTGACAGGGATCAAGGAGTCTTATTCATGGTATACTTCCCATGTTGTATTATCTCAAGGGAAATACTGGATGCACACTATTCTTAAACTCCTATCCAAGAACAGATTAAACAGCATTGTCCTCAGAGCAACTGATGGTATTTTTAATAGAAAGAGGTAAGAACAGAATCTATAGCCAATGTGAGCATCCTAATTACATTAAAGAGAAGTCTCATTGTGTTCAACAAACCCAGGTGACTAGGAGTAAGATTAGTGAAATCGGTGGCATTGTTACATGCCTTTCCATCTTTGCAGTAAGCTTGACAACCAACCACTCTCAATTGTGTGGAAAACCAACAGAAGAATGAGGCTAGTGTTCCTTCAAGGCTTCATTTCCACAGCATTGTCATTATTAAACATATCTGGTGGTTTGCTAGAAGACATTACTGCCTTGGAAGGCCAACTTTGTTTTACTTAACTTAGAGGTCACTCCATGGGAAATGCATTTGGCCTTTGAGGCATATGTTGGAAATATTTAGACACAATGATTTAAGTTTTCTAAAGTCACCGACAACAGATGATGCAAACAATGAACTAGCCAATAGCCTTAAAGAAAATTTGTAGAATTAGATAGAAAGAGAAAGTTTGAAAATCTATGGTAAGTTCCTGAGATTTTAGGAATCTATGTGTATACATTGATGTATAAAACTCTGGATAGTATATATGCTCAGAAAAGATCAGAGAAGGCTCTAACTTAATATTTATGGCTTAAGTTGATGCTCTCTGCAAGTAGTAAATTCTCTCTCTCTCTCTCTCTATCTCTCTCTCTATCTCTCTCTCTCTCTCTCTCTCTCTCTCTCTCTGTGTGTGCATGCATACCCTCCCACACAGTACTTTGGAAAGATTAGGAAGATTATTAGTTTCTGGTTTTTAAGAAAATCACTATACAATAATTAGCTGATCATTAAGTTTATTGAACAGACACTTCAGTGACTATATAAGGCATAGAATAGAGAGTTTGCAAAATTAGTTTTAAAGGTTCAATAAATGAAAAAACAATAATAAGCCTATAGGAGATGTAAAATCTGACTTCTAAAACATGACATATGTAAATGTTCAATATTCTAGATAAAATTATTAGGCATGCAAAGAAATAAGAGTTCATAGTGTATATATACACAAAAAATGGACTTAAAGTAACCACCTTTAAAGAAGTCTACATATTAGAAATATGTTACAAAGATTTTATTATGCATTAATTATTTCATATTAATGCATTAATGAAGTTGTGTTAGTTAAGATTACTATTGCTGCAGCACACACAGCTTATCTTCTGGACCCTGGTTTGCTCAACTCTATCACTGTTGAATTCTGTTCATGGTGGTCATCCCACAGTGTTGGTATCTCCAAAATGCTGCAGTCTTCTGGGGCAACTGGGCTATACTTTCACTAAATTCCTCTCCAGAGGTCTCTTCAGAAACTTCAACACACTGCCAAGACACTGTGTTCTCGATGACCCCTTCATGCCTTCAAAACAAGTACTACATGGGTGACTCTTACACTACCAAGTTCCATTGCCAGCCCATGGTAGAGCCTTGGCCATCTCTAGAATACAGCTCTGTGTGCTGGTCCTGAAGAAACACTTCTCCCTCTCTTCACCATTTCTTATGCTTTATGCAGCTTTGTGTTTCTCTTTTCTAGCTCTTTATAAACTAGAAAGTAGGTTAATTTCTAGTAATTAGTAAGTTTATCTTCAAGTTGACTTTATTTTATTGTCATTTATTTACGTTTTGCTTCCAAATCTGAGAAAGAATGGTATTTGTCTTTGTCTGGATTATTTCACTTAGATTACTGTACTTTAGTTCCTTCCATTTTTTTTGGAAATGAAGGAATTTTATTTTTCTTTCCAGCTGATAATTTTGCCATTGTGTGTATATATACCACATTGTCTTTATCCATTCATGCATCAATGGGAACCTACACTGATTCCATATCTTAGCTATTGTGAATAGTGTTTCAATAAACATGAGAGTGTAGCTATAACTGCTATGGTGACTTCATTTCCTCTGTGTTTATGTATAGAAGTGTAGTAGCTGAATCACGTAGTAGAACAATTTTTAGCTTTTTTTTTAATTACCATTATACTTTTGGCCATACTGCTAATGCTGATTTATATTATCATCAGATGATTTATAATATTCTTTTTCCTGTATATTCTGACCAAAATTTGTTGTCTTTTATCTGAAAACAGCTCTTATAACTGAGGTGTAATGATTTCTCCATATAATCTGATTTGTGGCTTGCTAATGGCTAGGCTTACTAATTTTCAAATATCAGACATTTGTATTAATTATAGTCTCATTACCATGACAGAATGCTGTTTGGAAACAACTTAGAGGAAGGATTTATTTTGGCTTGTTATTTCACAAGGTTTACTACAGGATCACTTATTTCTGTATGATTTGGTAGAACATTATGATACTGAAAGCATGTGGCAGAGGAGAGTTGTTCACTTCCTGGATAATAAGTGAACAGATAGGATACAGATGGTTTCATGGACAAGATAGCCACAAGGGACCCCTCTTAGAGATCTACATTCAACTAGGTCCTATGCCTTATAAAGTTTCTACAGCACTCCAAAGTACCAGCACCATCTGGGAACAAGGATATAACACATGAGCTTGTAGAACCATTTAATTTTCAAATGATAAACTTCTGCCCTGTACTTTGAAACCTCATGTCTAGTTAATGGTGCAAGATATACTTAGTTAATCTACATGAATCTCTAAAGTCTTGAGAATGCAACACGTTTTCAAAAGTCTGTCTAGAATCTCCTCAGAGACTCAAGGCTCCTTGAAATGCCTGAAAAATTGAAAGGAAAATTGTCTACTTCTAATATGCAATGGTAATGAGTAAGCAATCTCACAATAAAAAGAAGAAATGGGAGACTAACAAGGGATAGCAGACTTGAGCAATATTGAAACCCAGTAGGGTAAATATATGTTTTGAGCTCCAGCTGTCTTGAGAAGCTCTGTCCCCATGGCTTTTCTGGTTCCAGCCCATATGAGCTCTCTCTTGGACTGACTCTATTCACTGTCCATAGCATTCCTCAGCAGTGTTCCACATTCCTGGCATGTCCAACATCCCGAGTTCTTCATTGTGTAGGATTTACTTTTCAAACAATGGTCTCTCCTAGAGATCCTGTTACACATTGCCTAGCCTCTTAGGCTTTTCTTGTAATCTTTGTGCTAGCCTCTATGATGCTACTCTTTGTGTTTTCTGCATTCCTACACAACCAGCATCACAAGGATGATGTTAAGGACTGCTGCCAGCTCAAGCTGTATCTGTGCTCTGAATATCTAAAGCAGCATCTGAATGCCTAGGCTTCGGAAAATTTAAAAAAAAAAAAAAAAACTTCCCTAGATGGCCCTGTGTCAGAGGGGTACCCCAGAAACTCAACTCCTTGTTCTTAGGAAAATGCCTTTCAAGTGAATTCAGTTTTATAGCTTGGAGTCTGAAATGGGTGGGATGATTCCTGGGATGCTGCAAAGCCTCTTTACCATTATTCCAATGTAAGAGAGTTGGCTTTAACTTAATGGTGCCAATCTCTTTAAAAACAAGTCTCTACTGCAGCTGCCAGGGATCCTTCCCATAATCAGCCACCAAAATAAACACTATAGCATATGCCAGCATCTATTACGACTTTCCCTGGACTATATCGACAGAGTACCCTCCGATATGGTCACGGACCGTTTGTGCCTTCACCAACGAGTGTCAGTCGATAATCTACCTTGTGTCCTGAGGGTTCCTTCCTCGATCTCTTTCTACCCAAGGAGCTGAAGGGGTCTTCAACCCTATAGGTGGAAGAATAACATGAACTAACTAGTTCCCTCTGCGCTCATGTCTTTAGCTGCACATATGGAAGAAGATGGCCTAGTTGGCCATCATTGGGAGGAGAGGCCCCTTGGTCATACAGACTTTATATGCCCCAGTACAGGGGAATGCCAGGGCCATTATGTGGGAGGGGGTGGGTAGGGGAGCAGGGCGGGGATGCAGGAGGGTAAGGGGAAATTTCTGGATAACATTTGAAATGTAAATGAAGAAAATATCTAATAAAGAGAAAAAAAAACAAGTCTCTACTTATTCATAACATTCAACTAATTGATTCTTCTGGATAAATAGCAGCTTTTTCAAATACTTTTGCTCTGTAGTCTCATTACAGACCTGTCTAAGAACATCTAGCAATGGCCAGTCTTCAGCCTGAATACTATTCTTGAAAAATTCTTTGTCAAATTAGTGAATCTTAATAATAAAAGAAAAAAAAAAAACAATTAGCCTCACTCAAAGTTCAAGAACTTGGACAAAAAGTACACATTTTTGTGACATGAATGGATGTGGTAGTTTGAATGAAAATGTCAATTATGGGCCCATAGGAGTTTCACTATTAAGGACGCATGGCTTTGTTGGAGTAGATGGGGCTTGTTGGAGGAAGTGTGTTACTGGGAGTGGACTTGTAGGTTTCAGATGCTCAAACCAAGCCTAATGTTCTTACTATTTTCCTTTTGCCACCTGATCTAAATGTAGAACTCTCAGCTCCTTCTCCAGCATCATGTCTTCTTGAATGCTGCTATGCTTCCTGCTATGATGACAATGGACTAAACCTCTGAATTGAAAACCAGCCTCAAATAAATGTTTTCCTTTATATGAATTGCCTTGTTCATGGTATCTCTTCACAGCAATAGAAACTCTAACTAAGAAAATGGATCTAGTCTAGTGTTTAGTAGAATTCTTATTCCTTTTTGTAACTTTGTGATTCTGGCCTTCATTGCCTTTATTGGTTCAGGATTCTAGTCTTCTGAAGTCGTTTCAGATATGCTCTGATAGTAGTCAAATATTCTCATGCCTATATCTCTACATTCTTTCTTTTTTTTTTTTTCAACTTTTATTAGATATTTTCTTCATTTACATTTCAAGTTTTATCCAGAAAGTTCCCTATACCCTCCCCCCTCCCGGCCCTGCTCCCCTACCCATCCGCTCCCACCCCTTGGCCCTGGCGTTCCCCTGTATTGGGGCATATAAAGTCTGCATAACCAAGGGGCCTCTCTTCCCACTGATGGCCAACTAGGCCATCCTCTTCTATATATGCAGCTAGAGACACGAGCCCAGGAGGTACTAGTTAGTTCATGGCTATTCTTCCACCTATAGGGTTGAAGACCCCTTCAGCTCCTTGGGTACTTTCTCTAGCTCCTTCTTCCTTGGGAACCCTGTGTTCCATCTAATAGCTGACCGTGAGCTCCCACCTCCATGTTTGCCAGGCATTGATATATTTTCCCCCGAGACAGCTATATCCGGGCCCTTTCAGCACCATCTTGCTGGCATATGATATAGTGTCTATGTTTGACTGAATGTGGGATGGATCCCTGGTAGCCGCAGTCGTTGGGTCCATCCTTTGGATTCAGCTTCACAAATGCTCTCTTTAACTCTTTCAACGTGTGCTTTGTTCTTAATTCTAGGAAGGGGTGACATGTCCACATTTTGATCTTCCTTCTTCTTGAGTATCATGTGTTTAGTAAATTGTATCTTGGGTAGTCTAGGTTTCTGGGCTAATATCCACATATCAGTGAGTACATGTTATGTGAGTTCTTTTGTGAATGGGTTACTTCACTCAGGATGATGGCCTCCAGATCCATCCATTTGCCTAGGAATTTCATATATTTATTGTTTCCTCCCAGAATCTAGTTCCAATGATTTAAGACATTATAGTGAAGTGTAATCACAACAGTGAACCAGTCCTCTGATACCAGTTTTCTGTGTTAGTCAGCTTATCACAGGTATAATAAAAAATATTTGAGAGAATAGATTAAGGGAAGACATTTAGCTTAGCTCATGGTTTCAGAGTATTCTGTCCATAATGAATAGGAAAGCATAGTCATGTCACTGTGATCAGGAGACAGGGAAAAAAGAGAAGAAAGAAACAGAGATAAAAAACTCCCAAGGCTTTACCCTCAATGATCTACTTCTTCCTCTTGTACTGTTCTACTGACTGATAACATTGTACATATTTATGTGCTTATTAACCATTTGTTTAAATTCATTATATAAATACCTATTTGAAATTTTGTTGATTTTGAAGTAATTTCTTTTTCATTGTTGAGAGATATGTAGTAATATATTTTGAATACTGGATACTTATCAGACACATTATTTAAAAATACCTTTTTCAATTCTGTGTTATCCTGTTGCTATATTGGTAATGTTGTTTGAATCAAAAATGTTTTTAATTCTGATGAAATGCAATTTATCCATATTTGTTTTTGCTGATCTTTTTGCAGTACCATTTCTGAGAATTCATTGCTAAATACAAGGGCACAAAGATGTAGCTCTGGGATTTCTTCTAAAAGTTTTATAAATTTAACTCTTACTTATAAGCCTTTGATCAGTTTTAAAATAAATTACATAATGCTGTATTATTATTTGAAAATGAAACAGGTTCCATGCATTTAGAAAAAACCATATCTAGAAACCTAGTGCATTATGTAATAACTAAATGACATAATTAATTTTTAAAAACGTTTGAGGGGAAGTACCCTGCAAGAACTGATAATGCTGCTCCTAGAAATCATAGGTCATTACACAAAAAACCTTGTGCTTAAACAAACAAGATGCGAAACAGAAAAAGATGTGTCATATGTGGAATATCTTCCTATCTGTTGTTGGCATGTCCCCAGAGACTCCAAAAGCAATGTTTTACCAGAAAATTCTTTCCACTGTTACAATAGTGGCATAACTAACCACTTTCTCATTGGATATGAAGAGCAATCCTACAAAGAGGATACATATCTGGTACTGTGAATCTGGGTAAAAACTGATAGCTTAGGGAATCACAGTTCCTAAGGACGAGACTACTCCTAATGTATTGTGAAATGGACACGTAGATAAAATATCTTTGAAATATTTACATCTATACTGCTAGACAAATGCTGCTGTTAGACAAATGTTGGCTACTGAGAGAGAAAGGTATCTAGAGCCTTCTACAAAAGTGAACTATACAAACCACAAAACCAACTTAGTCAAGATTTGCCCACCTGTGCAATAGAGGCACAAATGCTGTGGGGGTAGCCAGTCACCTTCTGATTGGATCTGAGCTCCATTGTACAAAATGGAACCTTTACCTGTTACTATAAGCCTATTTTTTAGGTATGTTTCTTATTTTGGCAATTGTGTGATGGTCATTAGATGAGAATACAAGAAAAGAAAACCTGGGTGGTTTACATTTCTCTGTACTATTTTTATAACTTTAACTTTTTTTATTATGTTTTTTTTTATCTTCCCAATTGTTGTGAAATCCTAAAATTGCTTTGAAATAGGATTGAAAACAAAACTCTGTGACATAGTATAACATTACATAATATTGATTTGTGTTAGAGGTAAGCATCATATAACATTAAATTCATCTTAAGGATTCTTATACTATGCAGGTTAGTGGATTTCAGCACATTTACGTGCTCTCCAGCCATCATAGCTAGTCTTAGAGCATTTTCATCACCTCCAAAAGAATTTTCTGTACCATGAAGCAATCATTTTCTGTTTTGTTCTCCTCTCCGCCTTTGGAAACCACTAAACTGATGATGGATTTGCCTCTTCTCTACGTTTCATATATATTGGATGGAACAGCATGTGCTCTTTTCTACTTTTTTTTTTTCCCTTTGAGTCTTAGGTATACACTAAGGAAAATTAAAAACAGATGTTTTAAAAATTTGTACACTAGAGATTTATTTTATTTTTGTATCTTTACTTGGTTTAGGTCAGCACTAAATACATATACAAATGAGCAATGCTTAATGGACTCCACAGCTTGCATTTACATGTACATATGTATGAGTCTTTGTAACAATAATAATTAAAGAAGGAGACCTTATGAAGCTGAGGAGTAAGGATACATAGGAGGAGTTGGAGGAGGTGAAGCTAAGGTGGAAATGATACAAATACTGTATTCCTGTATAAAGTTCTCAAATAAAAATAATAAAATAAATGTTATAAGTTGTGCAAAATGATCATTAGTTACCTAAATCATACCTGAAATCCCAAACAGCTGAAGATATTAATCCACTGATTAAAAGTATTGAATAGACATACAATGGGATATTTAAAAGGTTGAAGTACATGGTGTAACGTGGGTAAACCTTAGAAATGTTACTCTAAATTGATACATAGTAATTAAGTTGCCGTATGCAGATATGTTCTAAGGCTTTATATAATATAAAAAACTTTAGCAAAACGACTGAAATAATTGATTCAAAGGTACAAAAAATAGTTTAATATTGAGTTCAATATTTTGTCTGTGTCCAAATTTTTGTAAATGTGACACCCTCCATTAAACTGTATATGTAATGTATATGATTATTTGTATGTATCATGAAGGGTTACTAAATCAATAACATAAATGTATTCTGCAGAAAAGTGACCTTTTAGTATGTGTAGAAAATATACATAAAACAATCTCTAAAATTTTACATGTAAGATTGTAATTTTTGTTTTGCTTTCAGGAATTTGTGCTTTATGAGAATTAACACAAGTATGGGAAGATACAATAGAAATATAGAAAGTAAGAATGTTTGTTCAATTTTTGGTCATCTTTGTGCATTGAGTTCTCATCCTTTTAAAATGCCAAAGACTACATAAATGTTCACATATGCATAAAATGGCTTAAAACGACACTAAGCTGTTAACACTGGTTACCTCTATTAAGTTGTTAAAGAGGGAAAAGTTGAGAAAATTTTTATTTAAAACCCTATGTGTTTTGTTGCTTTGTTTTCTCCTGATAATTACATGATTTTTAAGTCTCTTTACTTTGGGGGGTGTCGTTCAACTTACTGTGGTTCACACAGCAGGATTAGATACTATGATTTTGCATGACTCCCTTAATTTTACACATTAGGAAATGGATTCAGAAAATGAAGTGGCTTATTCAGGCACAGCCTGTACTAGAAGCACTTTGGGGAAGTAAATCCTCCAGACTCTTGGAGTTCTTTTTCCATTCCCCCACACCTGTTCAGTTACATTGCCCATTCCTATGAAATATAATCACAAAACCATCAGTCATTCCAAATGTTCCAAGGATGTTTCCGGAGTGCACGATTCAGAACAGCAATGGAAAGATTCTCACAGTACAATATTTGTCTGTTACCATAATCCTAAAAACGGCAATCACATTTCCAAGAATGAAAACAGATGCAAATGTATAAGCATTTGGAACTGAAGCATAGGCATGTGTTCAGAGGCCATGAATAGCTTCTTTTTCCTCCCTAGACATAGTTTAACGATGTGATCTTTTCAGCTTTCAGAAGAGCAACGGCTGAGATTCCAGCTTAATCCTTAGGTAACAACCCCCATTGAGGCCAGTTGGGACTGTGCCTAGTATCTTATGTAGGGAATTCTGTATTAATGGTGTGGCTGTTGGGGAGGAAAGGGGTGTCATAATGACCTTCAGACCTAGTAACTACCTGAATGTCTGGCTGATGAGATTTGTGCTGTGAAAATATTCAATAACTACATTGTTAGAATTTAAAATACAGTCTTAACATTTTAGAGCCATGAAGATGATTAAAGTATTTTATCCATATTATAGAAGATAGTGTCTTTTTCATATTTAGGATAACAACCGAGAAGGAATTGACCAGAGTTTCCACTGCTTTATTTACTCAGAGAATTTCAAAGCATGGTTCTCTAGACCACCAGCAGTAGTGAGACTTGTATTTAAATTTTGCTTTTTAAAAAGACAGACTGTCGTCAGTCAAAATGAGAATTTTCACCAGTATTTGTAAATAACTATTTGCTGTATATCTCCTTTGAACCAAGCTCCGTGCTAGGTTTGTCAGTGTATATTGTAACATTTAATTTTTCAAGCAAGGCATTTTATGTACTATTTACTTAAGGTTAGCACTTAAAGCCAAAGCACTGATCTCCAAACTATAAAGGAGGTGACCTAGTTTTCTTTTCTGCACTCTTCCATTTAGCCCATCCACTTTATATTATTGCTGCCATGACACTACTTCTACATTTCTAACATTTTCATGTGATAGAGAGTTAACCATCAGAATTCTGGATTCATCGCTTACTGTGTGACTCCAGGTAGTACCCTTCCTTTGGGCTTCAGTTTATTTGTGAAATGAGAGTGCTGTATTTACCTTTGACATTTCCATCAACAGACCCTCGTATATCCTTCATGCATTTATTTTATTTTAGTTTATATTTTTCTAACTTTTATCCTTAATTTAAAAATAGATATTCCAGAGTTTTAAGTTTTACACAGCATGTTTTGATTATATTCACCTCCAATGTTTCCCAGATTCATGCAGCCTGCCTATCTACCCAACTTTGTGTAATTCTCTTTTAATTCCTTCAAGGTCTATGTGTGTCATAAAAAATACTTTTGAAAGTGTGATCTTCCAGTGGAAAATGTTTGACTTATAATAGGATACACACTTAGAGAAAACTGACTCTATTTTCCCAAAAGCTAACAATTGTCTAGGAGTAAAATTGTTTGTCCTGCTCTCCCATCCAGGCTAGAGTTTGGTCTGATATGCTTAGACAGAATTTTATGCATCATGTCCCAACCACTTTGAGTTTATACATTTAGCTATCCTGCTATATTTCAAAGATGTCTCTCTGTAGTTATTCACCTTCTCTGGCTCTCAGACTCTTTTTCTGCCTTCTTTCACAATTATCCCTGAACCTTTGGAGGGTGAGTTGCAATAAATTTATTCTCTCTATGGATGCACATTCTTCAGTCTCTTATTCTCTATATATCAGGTAGTTATGAGTTTCTGTGTTCATCAATCTGATGCAAACAGAACATTTTTTTTTCATAATGATGGAACTTTTTTTCATAATGCATGAGGGACAGACGTACTGCTGCATGGGTATGATAATTCCTTAGAAGAAATACCATGTCTATTTATCAGCAAAGTAGTAGGGTTTTTTCTAAGGCCTATGACCTGTCTAGACACAGGTGTTTGGTCCAACCAAAGTGGAAGGAATGGGTTTCATCTTGTGAAATAGGAATTAAGTTCAATCAGAATGTGGTCAGTTACCCCATGACATTCACGCTACTATTGCAGCACTGGCCACATTTTTGCCAGGCAATCACAGTTGTAGCTTGTAGAATCCACAGCTGGATATAATTGAAAATTACTTTTCTCCTCTGGGAGCTTACATTGAACTTTCCAGTACTATAAAAGCTAGCCAACAGGGATGAGGCTTCTAGGTTCATTTGAGCTTTTGTTTCATCATATTGTATGACGCAAGTATGTGGTATCTTCAGCTGTATGGATTTTACCAGCAAGTTCTGGAGGGTAACCAAGAACAATACAATAACCTGTAATGTTGGGGGGGGGGTATATGAGACCTCATTGTTTAATGACTCCGAAAGAAGTACCATTACTGGCACTGGGCTGTTGGCTAACCTCTGGTATCTAGTAGGGACATTGTTACCCTGTTATAAGGTAACTAAATTTTACCTCTTTTGATGTGAAAGTATATATGTATTAGGAAGTTTCTATAGTGATAAATTTCCATATGGTTTTTTGAAAGGTCTTAATAGCTGAGTAGTATCGCACTGTGTAAATGGGCCACATTTTCTGTATCCATTCTTCTGTTGCGAGATATCGGGGGGTTGTTTCCAGATTCTGGCTATTATAAATGAGACCACTATGAACATAGTGGAACACGTGCCCCTGTGGCATGGTGAGGCATCTTTTGGATATAATCCCAAGAGTGGTATAGCTGGGTCTTCAGGTAGATCTATTTCCAATTTTCTGAAGAACCTCCAGATTGATTTCAAGAGTGGTTGTACCAGTTTGCAATCCCACCAGCAATGGAGGAGTGTTCCACATCCTCCACAGCATCTGCTGTTACCTGAGGTTTTGATCTTGGCCATTCTGATTGGTGTAAGGTAGAATCTCAGGGCCATTTTGGTTTGCATTTCTCTGATCACTACGGACTTGAACATTTCGTTAGGTGCTTCTCAGCCATTTGAGATTCCTCCATTGTGAATTCTCAGTTTAGTTCTATAACTCATTTGCTCACAAAAATGTAACTAGCACGGCTGCACTCTGGGAGATCCAACAAGCAGCTGAAAGAGTCAGATGCAGATATTGGCACCCAACCAATGGACAGAAGCTGCTGACCCCTGTGGTTGAATTAGGGAAAGGCTGAAAGAAGCTGAGGAGAAGGGCGATCCTGTAGGAGGACCAGCAATCTCAATTAAATCAGATCCTCGAGATCTCTCAGACACTGAGCCACCAATCAGGCAGCACATACCAGCTTATATGAGTCCTCCAACACATGTACAGCAGAGGACTGCCAGGTCTGGGTTCAATCAGGGATGATGCACCTAACCCTCAAGAGACTGGAAGCCCCTTTAGAGGTCAGGTGGGGTAGGAGGGTTGGGGGTGAAGACATCCTTGTGGAGACAGGGGGTGGGGATGTATAACAGTCCAAGGGTGGACTGTGAGGGGGGAAGAAAATCTGGAGAGTTAAAAAAAAAACAAAAATAAAATAAAATAGAAAGTTATTGGTTATTGATTAAAGATCTTCACATATTTGATCTTAGATTTTTTTTTGTCACTCACTCCCTTGCTAGGATTAACTGCAAATTAAGTGCCATTTTGAGAATATTTCTACAGTAACTATTCAATGATTCAGAATGGTAAAAGACAGTGAAAGATACATGCAATTGGATATATGTAAAGTAGGTCTGCAGAAGAGATAATCAAAGAGAACACTGGCAAAAAAAGTATTTGGCAAATTTAGTGAAATTTATGAAGTTACCAATTTATGAAGTTTGGTTAATAATAATTGGGATAAGCCGGGCGGTGGTGGCACACACCTTTAATCCCAGCACTTGGGAGGCAGAGGCAGGCGGATTTCTGAGTTCGAGGCCAGCCTGGTCTACAAAGTGAGTTCCAGGACAGCCAGGGCTACACAGAGAAACCCTGTCTCGAAAAACCAAATAATAATAATAATAATAATAATAATAATAATAATAATAATAATAGGGATAAACTTCAATCTTTTTTATCATTATAAGATTGCTGAAGTCCAATGAAAAGGAGGAAGTATCAAAGCATCCAGAGGGAAAATTTGATATAATTAGATGAAGGTAAGAATGACAGCAAAATTCTTGTTAGAAACTATGCCAGTAAATTTTGAGAGTGAAGTTCCCTCACATAACGTGAGCGAAAGTATTGAAAGGTTCTGTGTAAGCCACCAAAAGAAAAACAAATCAATAGTCCTAATCAGATATAAAGTCTATAAATCCCAACAGCAGACAGTCTGGCAAGATGTCCCCAATGGTACAATAGTAGAATTTTTATCTTGTAAGGAATCAATTGCTGTCTAATTTACCAAAGGCAACTCAAATGGAGGAAGTGTATATGTTTCTGTAAATGCAGTCAACCACCCATGGCTGGGGAGATCATATAGCCTTGAGGAAAACCTATTTACTACCATTTTCTTAAATAAATATAATTTCTATATGTATTCTGACTACTTATTTTTACACTCACAGATAAGTGTAGTTCTTATACTTCATCAAAAAGGTGCTTTTTGCAGGTGATGAAGCCTATTGCAGAGACCTATAACTGGCCAAAATGCAGAAAATAAGTGAATGTGGAGTACCCAATTCCAGTTGGTGCATCTATGATAAAAACACCAACAACTAAGATTTGGAAACATTGCTGAAGATGGAGCAAAAAGAGTGAAAGATCCTGAGGACCATGGTACCTACTTCAAGATAATGTTTTCTAGACATTACAGGAAAGCTGTGCCCTTTAAATTTCAATAATATGGTTGCCTAAACAAGACCTTTATAGTAGTTGGGGCTTTAGCTCAGTGGTAGAGCACTTGGGTTCAGTCCTCAGCTGTGGAAAAATGAAACAAAACAAAACAAACAAACAAGACCTCTATAAATAACAGCACCAGCCAACAGGATAGTGTGGGTGGTGGGGATTTTCACCCTAAGCTGGAAGGTATGGGAAGTCAGTGGCAATTGAAAAAGGAATAGAATTTTTTTCAGGCGTGTGCACCCTGGTAGGTTGACCAAAGGCAAGTTATATTCCCTAGTACAGAGGAGCAACACTAGATGTACTCCACATACACACCCCACCCACATGTAAAGGAGAGGTCATGAATTTGAGAACTTAAGGGTCATGAAAGGGATTGGAATGGGAGATGGAAGAATAGAATTGATATAAATATAGTATTTATTTATTAAATTCTCAAGAAAAAAATTAAACAAAAAAATTTTAACAATGCTTTACCTGCTGGAAACAGATAGAAATATAAGTAATTTTTTGAGACAAACAAAAGCTGAGAGAACTTTTTATGAGTAGACCCAAACTAGAAAAAACATTGAAGGAAAACGTTTTGGTATGTGAAAATTTATACAAATGGAAACATGAGTATTCATTTAGTGAAGGAGGAAAACAAAAATGTAGAAGCATATATAAAACTCTATCTTTCTCAGTCATAATACAGACTCATGGATAATTGGCCATTTAAAACAATATTGATGAAGATAATAATAATACATTTTGGGTTTTATCACACATTTATAAATAAAATATATGATGTATGATATATGATATATTACCAAAATGAATGAGAGGTGGGAAATGGAAACATGGTATAAGATTATTGCATTATTTCTGGATTGCTCTGATATTGTTTGGTTGTGGACTTGACAAATTAAATATGTATAATGAATCATATAATAAATACTAAAGCCCCACAAAATATGTAGATAATCAGTCAATAAAGAAGATGAAATGGAGTAGAAAAGCATACAATTAAAAAGAAAACAGAATATAGGACAAATATGGGGGCTGGAGAGTTGGCACAGTGGTTAAAAGCACTGACTGTTCTTCAAGAAGCCCTGAGTTCAATTTCCAGTACTCACATGGTCGCTCACAACCATCTGTAATGGAATCTGATTCCCCTTTCTGGTGTGCATGAACAGAGCGGACTCATATACATTAAATAAATAAATATTTTAAAAACTAATATGCTGATAAATTAATTTCCAGACACATTGACTACTAGCCTAAGTGTTAATAGGCTAAATGTTCCATTTAAAGAGAACAGATAAAGTGTACAAAAATTTACTACTTTATAGTTTCTGGAATGAATATGCTCTGAAGATCAATCTCTAAATCCATTTAACTAAGTGGATGAAACTAAGCAAAACAGTCTTTAATCAGGAATATAAATGAAGTTATACTTTATTCTCAAGTAACTTTTAGCTTAATTACTAGAAAATAAGATTATTTCTATAATTGAACATGATGTTTCTACATTTTATATTTTATTTTATGAGAACAAGAGCCTTTCTACACTATTTTGTTCACTTAAGCAAGCAAAAATTAATAACAGAACAATTTTTAAAATGTATACCAGATACACAGTTTTTGCATATTCCACAGAATCCATTATTTCCTTCATTAAAATACAAGGGCATAGAAGGTTAGGAGGGGAGATATGGGAGAGGCTTCAGGCAGAAATGGCAAGGGGGTGTGATGTAAATTAAATTTTAATTTACAAACAATGCATGGTTGAAATTGTTCCTTTATTTTAGCAAAGTAGATAAAACAGATGTAAGGCAGTAGTGCAAAACAAACCTTAGCTTTCGAAAAAGAATGTAATAGAGAAACAATAAATGCAATATGTGGTCATTGGGAAAAAACCCAATGTCTTCAGGTTTTCTATTGAGAGACGTCCTATTTGCTGTCCTCAGAAAATTCATGGATGAGCATGCATAAAAGAACAAATATATTTATGCATATGTGTAACATTATTCTACATTCTTGCCAATATACTTAGGCATTCAGATTGCTTGTCAGAGGCTTTTCTGGCAAGTATTGTTAAATACGAACATTTGAGCTCTGATCTAACTTGTAATTCTGTATATGTCTATGGTGTGAGAAATGAGACAGTATGTATACAATGGTCTGAGTCTAGAGGAGACTCATTTAATTCTGCCTAGAGAGTGTGGACAGCAAGAAGACTTTTCAGAAGAGGATGCAATTTATAGGAATCCAGAGAAACAAAATATATATATATTCCTCATCATTAAGGTTCAGGAAGAGGGCAGACTATGCACAAATCAAGTAAGGAATGATGACAAAGAAAATATAATTCACTGAAGGAAATGAATACAATATATTCTGCTTAGTGGAGAGATCTGTAGGTGAGATGTGGTTGAATGGAAAATATTCCTTTCTCCCACTCCTTCCAGTTACTACTTACTAAGTGCTTAAAAGCATCAGACACAATTCAATGCTTTATGTAAATCACTTCATTTGAATCTTGCAACAGCAC
Organism: Mus minutoides; assembly: GCA_902729485.2. Taxonomy (NCBI): domain Eukaryota; kingdom Metazoa; phylum Chordata; class Mammalia; order Rodentia; family Muridae; genus Mus; species Mus minutoides. The sequence continues at coordinate 229,767 of LR753512.1, read as the reverse complement.
TGTGTATTACTATCATGCTAGTTGTACAGAATCAACCTGCTCAAAGGTGCTGGACAATAGGAAAGTCTTATTTATGGTATTTAAGTTATCATCTTCAATCGATTCACCATGGAGAAAATACTTTCTTTTTTTCTAATTCCCTTTTCTAAAGAAGCATAGCCTAGGCAGTAGAAGCAAGATGACTAAGGGAATGTCATTCCTTGGAAACCATCAGAATAAGAAGCACACACTGTGCTGCTGCTGTAGTTCTAAGGCCCACCACCTTCAGAAGTTGACCTGTGACAAATGTGACTTCCCTGCCAAACACAAGAGAAAGTATAAAAGCAGAAGAGAAGTGTAAAGGCTAGGAGACAAAACATTTCCTGGACAGGGCAGATGAGGCACCTAAAAATGTCTATCACGGATTCAGACATGGATTTTTGTGTAGGGGCAACACCTAAATTCAAGAGGGTAGCTGTTGCAGCATCTAGTTCATCTTGAGGATTTCAATCAGTCATAAAATAAATGTTTTGGTTTCAAAAACTCTGAAAAAAAAAAAGCATACTGGGTTAAGTTGACAAACAGAATGTCTAGATAGGCCCTTGTTCTTGGTTACCCTTCAAAACTTGATGTTAAGATCCTATTGCTAAAGACACCATTAAACTTTTGTCATAGGCTATAAAACAATCAAACTCATACTGACCTAGGCATTTCACTACTGTTGCCTAGCTTTCATAATGCTAGAAGGTGCTATCCATGTTACTGGGGGAGAAAAATATCACTAGTCTTACTCAGCTGTGAATCCTGTGAACTACAATATAAAACTGACAAGATATATCCATTGATGTAATAGATGTATGAATGTTATGGGTGTAACCATATAGTCTTTGATTGGATTTGAAGGCCATTTCACAAGATGGAATTCATGCCTAGTACTGTTACTTGGGCCCCAAATCCACAGATGGCTACATCATAGGCTCTAGGGGAGAACCTACTACTGTTATTCTGAGAAATAGACAAAGCCATAAATTGCTCCATAAATTCTTATCTGTATATGCATAGAATAGGTCATTTCTCAATCAATGTCAGAAAAGCCTCTTTTTGTAGTAGACAATAATTAGTACAGACACCTACAACTGGCCAACATGCAGAAAGTAAGAGACTATGACATGTTCAGCATTAAACAGGACAACTATGTTATACCCCCTACCCTCAAAACTTAGGGATCATCATGGGAAAGCTGGTGAAAAGGATTTTAAGAATCAGAGATAGTTGGCATCTGCAGTAAAACTAAATTTTCTGGACACAACAGTACTCTTTCATATATGGACTCACAGAAGTTGTCACTGCATGCATGCACTAGACTTGTACAAGGTAGAGCTGGCCAAAATGCCAGCATGGATCAGGGAGGGACTCTAATTTTGACTACTGCTGAGGAACTGTTCTACCAGCAAACAATGGCTTCTGGGAAAAGAAACGTCAATTTCCTTCAGGGATGAGTTTCCTGAAAGGTTAACATGCTCCAGTAAGTGATCATACACCCATTACACCAAGTGGAGTCAGTTTTTATAAAGAGCACACAAAATCGAGATATGTGTGTATAGATAGTGGAGAAACTGAATAAGAGAAAAGGAGGGTGTTTGATCAAAATGTATTACATGCATGTATGAAATTCTCAAACAATAAAAAAGCAACAAAAAATTAACAAGACAGTTGGACATCTTAGTTCCTTTCAACTCTGGGATTCCAGAAAATTTAACATCATATGGATATGAAAAAAACATATATATTAGGTTGTTTTTCTAATTTTGAAATGAGCATTGACAAAATGCAGACATTGGGAAGGAAAAAATACCTGGGAGGTAGAAATTTTAAAGTCAATAACTCAGAGAGAGCCTGGAAACTATCTAAAAACCCACGATACATGTGGCTAGAGATCAAAAATACCAGGGACTTGGAAAAAAATAAACAACCGCAGCATAACTACCTGCCTAAATCAAAGAGGCTTTTGCAGTGAGAGTATGTATCTTTCAAAGGCTTGAAAGTCCAAATTGAGGGAACAGGGAAACACACAACTTGTACAGATTGGGGAAATGAATTTCAAAGAACCCAGACTAGGGTTCATGGGGGGAATACTGAGACTTTTTGATGAGGCATAGCATTTAAAGGTATCAAGAGAAATTTTACAGTGGGAAAGGTGGGTGCTTGACTATATACTTTGTTTCATTATAAAGGTTTTTAATCATTTCTCCACCACCAAACCCAAGTGTGTTACCCTCCAATTTCTCTCTTATTCTTAAAAGGAAAGTGTATTATTATTTTTTCATTTAAGATAGCTATTTAATTTTCCAAGCTTATAAAAACAAAGGACTAGAACTCCTACTTTTTCTTTGTTTTTATTAGATAATTTCTTCATTTAATTTCAAGTGTTATCCAGAAAGTTCCCTATACCCTCCCCCCTCCCGGCCCTGCTCCCCTACCCACCCGCTCCCACATCTTGGCCCTGGCGTTCCCCTGTACTGGGGCATATAAAGTCTTCATGACCAAGGGGCCTCTCTTCCCAATGATGGCCAACTAGGCCATCCTCTGCTATATATGCAGCTAGAGACATGAGCTCAGGGGGTACTAGTTAGTTCATGTTATTCTTCCACCTATAGGGTTGAAGACCCCTTCAGCTCCTTGGGTACTTTCTCTAGCTCCTTCCTTGGGAACCCTGTGTTCCATGTAATAGCTGACTGTGAGCTTCCACCTCCATGTTTGCCAGGCATTGGTATAGTCTCCCACTAGACAGCTATATCCGGGCCCTTTCAGCACTATCTTGCTGGCATATGCTATAGTGTCTATGATTGGTGGCTGATTGTGGGATGGATCCCTGGCAGCCACAGTCATTGGGTCCATCCTTTGGATTCAGCTTCACACATGATCTCTGTAACTCCTTCAATGTGTGCTTTGTTCTTAATTCTAGGAAGGGGTGACATGTCCACATTTTGATCTACCTTCTTCTTGAGTTTCATGTGTTTAGTAAATTGTATCATGGGTAGTCTAGGTTTCTGGGCTAATATCCACATATCAGTGAGTACATGTTATGCGAGTTCTTTTGTGATTGGGGTACTTCACGAAGGATGATGGCCTCCAGATCAATCCATTTGCCTAGGAATTTCATATATTTATTGTTTTTAATAGGTGAGTAGTACTCCATTGTGTAAATATACCAAATTTTTTGTATCCATTCCTCTGTTGAGGGACATCTGGGTTCTTTCCAGTTTCTGGCTGTTATGAATAAGGCTGCTATGAACATAGTGGAACATGTGTCCTTATTACCAGATGGAATATCTTCTGGATATATGCCCAGTAGGGGTATTGCAGGATCTTCAAGTAGTACTATGTCCAATTTTCTGAGGAACCGCCAGACTGATTTCCAGAGAGGTTGAACCAGCTTGCATTCCCACCAACAGTGGAGGAGTGTTCCCCTTTCGACACATCCACGACAGCATCTGCTGTCACCTGAATTTTTGATCTCAGCCATTTTTACTGGTGTGAGGTGGAATCTCAGGGTTGTTTTGATCTGCATTTCCCTGATGATTAAGGATGTTGAACATTTTTCAAGTGCTTCTCAGCCATTTGGTATTCCTCAGTTGAGAATTCTTTGTTTAACTCTGTGCCCCACTTTTTAATGGGGATATTTGGTTTTCTGGTGTCCACCTTCTTGAGTTCCTTATATATATTGGATATCAGCCCCCTATCTGATTTAGGATTGGTAAAGATCCTTTCCCAATCGGTTGGTGGCCCTTTGGTCCTGTTTACAGTATCTTTTGTCTTACAGAAGCTTTGCAACTTTATGAGGTCCCATTTGTCAATTCTTGATCTTACAGCACAAGCCTTTGCTGTTTTGTTCAGGAATTTTTCCCCAGTGCCCATATCTTCGAGGCTTTTCCCCACTTTCTCCTCTATAATTTTCAGTGTCTCTGGTTTTATGTGGAGGTCCTTCAACCACTTAGACTTGACCTTAGTACAAGGTGATAAGAATGGATCAATTCCCAGTCTTCTACATGATAGCTGCCAGTTGTGCCAGCACCATTTGTTGAAAAGGCTGTCTTTTTTCCACTAGATAGTATTAGCTCCCTTGTCAAAGATCAGGTGACCATAGGTGTGTGGATTCATTTCTGGGTCTTTGATCCTATTCCATTGATCTACCTGTCTGTTGCTATACCAGTACCATGCAGTTTTTTATTACGATTGCTCTGTAGTACAACTTGAGGTCAGGTATGGTGGTTCCACCAGAGGTTCTTTTATTGTTGAGAAGAGTTTTCGCTAGTCTAGGTTTTTTGTTATTCCAGATGAACTTGCTGATTGTCTTTTCTAGATCCTTGAAGAATTGAGTTGGAATTTTGATGGGGATTGCATTGAATCTGTAGATAGCTTTTGGCACTATAGCCATTTTTACTATATTGATTCTGCCAATCCATGAGCATGGAAGATCCTTCGATCTTCTGAGATCTTCCTCAATTTCTTTCTTCAGAGACTTGAAGTTCTTGTCATAGAAATCTTTCACTTCCTTCGTAAGAGTCACACCAACATATTTTATATTGTTAGTGACTCTTGTGAAGGGTGATGTTTCCCTGATCTCTTTCTCAGCCAGTTCATCCTTTGTATAGAGAAAGGCCATCGATTTGTTTGAGTTAATTCTAGGAGTTCTCTGGTGGAGTTTTTGGGGTCACTTATATATACTATCATATCATCTGCAAATAGCGATAATTTGAGTTCTTCCTTTCCAATTTTTATCCCCTTGACCTCCTTTTGTTGTCGAATGGCTCTGGCTAGGACTTCAAGTACTATATTGAATAGGTAGGGAGAAAGTGGGCAGGCAGCCTTGTCTGGTCCCTGATTTTAGTGGAATTGCTTCCCGTTTCTCTCCATTTAGTTTGATGTTGGCCACTGGTTTGCTGTAGATTGCTTTTATCATGTTTAGGTAAGGGCCTTGAATTCCTGATCTTTCCAAGACCTTTATGATGAATGGGTGTTGGATTTTGTCAAATGCTTTCTCAGCATCTAAGGAGATGATCATGTGGTTTTTATCTTTGAGTTTGTTTATATAGTGTATTACGTTGATGGATTTCCGTATGTTAAACCATCCCTGCATTCCTGGGATGAAGCCTACTTGGTCATGATGGATGACCGTTTTGATGTGTTCTTGGATTCGGTTGGCAAGAATTTTGCTGAGTATTTTTGTGTCGATATTCATAAGGGAAATTGGTCTGAAGTTCTCTTGCTTGTGTCTTTATGTGGTTTAGGTATCAGAGTAATTGTGGCTTCATAGAATGAATTCGGTAGTGTACCTTCAGATTCTATTTTGTTGAATACTTTGAGAAGAACTGGAACTAGGTCTTCTTTGAAGGTCTGATAGAACTCTGCACTAAACCCATGGGCTTTTTTTGGTGGGGAGACTATTAATGACTGCTTCTATTTCTTTAGGAGATATAGGGCTGTTTAGGTCATTAATCTGATCCTGGTTTAACTTTGGAACTTGGTATCTGTCTAGAAAGTTATCCATTTCATCCAGATTTTCCAGTTTTTTTGAATATAACCTTTTGTAGAAGGATCTGATGGTGTTTTGAATTTCCTCAGGATCTGTTGTTATGTCTCCCTTTTCATTTCTGATTTTGTTGATTTGGATGCTATCCCTGTGCCCTCTAGTGAGTTTGGCCAAGGGTTTGTCTATCTTGTTGACTTTTTCAAAGAACCAGCTCCTGGTTTGATTGATTCTTTGGATAGTTCTTTTTGTTTCCACTTGGTTGATTCCACCCCTGAGTTTGATTATTTCCTGCTGTCTACTCCTCTTAGGTGACTTTGCTTCCATGTGTTCTAGAACTTGCAGATGTGCTGCCAAGCTACTGGTGTAAGCTCTCTCCATTTTTTTTTGTAGGAACTCAGAGCTATGAATTTACCTCTCAGGAATGCTTTCATTGTGTCCCATAAGTTTGGGTATGTTGTGGCTTCATTTTCATTAAACTCTAGAAAGTCTTTAATTTTTTTCTTTATTCCTTCCTTGACCAAAGTATCATTGAGTAGAGTGTTGTTCAGTTTCCATGTGAATGATGGTGTTCTGCTATTTATGTTGTTATTGAAGAGCAGCCTTAGTCCATGGTGATCTGATAGGATGCATGGGACAATTTCAATATTTTTGAATCTGTTGAGGGCTGTTTTGTGGCCAATTATGTGATCAATTTTGGAGAAGGTGCCATGAGTTGCTGAGAAAAAGGTATATCCTTTTGTTTTAGGATGAAATATTCTGTAGATATCTGTTAAGTCCATTTGTTTCATAGCTTCCTTAGTTCGACTGAATCTCTGTTTATTTTCTGTTTCCAGGATCTGTCCCTTGATGAGAATGGGGTGTTGAAGTCTCCCACTATTATTGTGTGAGATGCAATGTGTGTTTTAAGCTTTACTAAAGTTTCTTTAATGAAAGTGGCTGCCCTTGCATTTGGAGCATAGATATTCAGAATTGAAAGTTCCTCTTGGAAGATTTTGCATTTGATGAGTATGAAGTGCCCCTCTTTGTCTCTTTTGATAATTTTGGGTTGAAAGTCTATTTTATTCGATATTAGAATGGCTACCCCAGCTTTTTTCTTCGGGCTGTTTGCTTGGAATATTGTTTTCCAGCCTTTCACTCTGAGGTAGTGTCTGTCGTTTTTCCTGAGGTGTGTTTCTTGTAGACAGCAAAATGTCGGGNTTTGGTCTTCTCATTGTGTCCTGGATTTCCTGGATATTTTGTGTTAGAATCTTTTTGCATTTAGCATTTTCTTTGATTGTCTTGTCTATGCTCCCTATAGAATCTTCTGTGCCTGAGATTCTCTCTTCTATCTCTTGTATTCTGTTGCTGATGCTCATATCTATGGTTCCTGATTTTTTTCCTATGGTTTCTATCTCCACGGTTATCTCCTTTTGGTTTTTCTTAATTGTTTCTACTTCCATTTTTAGGTCCTGGATGGCTTTGTTGAATTCCATCACCTGTTTGGTATTGTTTTCCTGTTACTCTCTAAGTTTTTCCTCTTTAAATGCTTCTAGTTGTTTATCTATGTTTTCCTGCATTTCCTTCTTATAGTCCTCCATCATCATCATGACCAGTGACTTTATATCCATGTCCTGTTTTTCTGGTGTGCTGCTGTATCTAGGACTTGAAGTAGTGGGTGAGTTTGGATCTGGTGATGCCAAGTACCCTTGGATTCTGTTGCTTCTGTTCTTACTCTTACCTCCTGCCATCCCTGCCCAAGGAGACCTGGTGTTGGTGCAGACCAGAAGGGAGCGTCTGTCCTGTCCTGGGCCTTTATCAATCTCCCGCTGGTGTCTCAGGTAGCTTGCGATTGGGCTGGAACAGATGCTGAGTTCAGCTGCTCACCTGTGGTCCCAAGATAGCCTGGGGAGTCCCAAAGGGGCCTCAGGGAGAGTGCGCAGAGCCTGTGCCCAAGCCCTGAGTTGGTGTGGAGTGCACTGGACTGGACCTGAAGGAAGAGTCTGTCCTGCTCTGGGCCTTTATCACTCTCCTGGCTGGTGTCTCCTGCACCTAGTGCTGGAGCTGTGTGGGCCAGAAAGGAAGGGCTCCGCTGCCACCCTGTGTATCTCCCAGCTGCAGACTCAGGTCCCATGAGATTGGACTGGAACAGATGTGTGTTCCTCTCACCAGTGTTCCTGAGTTCGCAGTGGTCCCGAGATTGCTAGGAGAGTCCCGCTGGAAACCTGGGTGGGTCCACAGCCCCTGGGCCTTGCGCCCTGCGCTGGAGCGGTGTGGACCGGAAGGGCTACTTTTTCTTCTTTAAAGACTTTGTTAGTAAAGATGACCTAGACTTATGTGCTGATCCCTGAATAAGTTATTTAATTTTCCTTTTTTAGTTAGTAACATGTGATAGAAAAATATTCCCATTGCTCCTTATTTTAGGACTGCAGCCAGGCTGAAAATATATTCCATGGTAGTAGGAAATAAGAAGGAAAATAAAAGACGTAACTTTCTTTATAGATCCATTTAATTTTTATTTTACATACATTGGTGATTTGACTGCATTTATGTCTGTGTGAGGGTGTCAGATCCCCTGGAACAGGAGTTACAGACAGTTGTGAGCTGCCATGTGGGTGCTGGGATTTGAACCCAGGTCACTAGATAGTGTGCTCAACCACTGAGCCATCTCTCCAGCCCTCTATGTACCTCCTGTATTCTTAGTAGCAACAGTAATTACAGGGAGAAAAAAGTCTTAAAGAAGCAGAATTATCTGCTTTTGAATTATGATAGAGATAGAAAGGTATTTGAAGAAGATTCACAAGAAATGCTTCACGTGCCTGGAATGAGAGGACTCAGCAAGCACTTATGGATCTGCTACAGACCTGTTCATAGTTTTGAGTTGAGATAGTTTTGAATGGTAACACCTATACAGCTCTATTTTTGGAGGATATCCAGTTCTGAGTTCCTCCTTCACTTAAAACTTCCTATAAAACATGTACTTTTATAATTAATAATTGAGAAAATCACTTCTAAAGAGGAATTGAATTATTACAAACAAATGTTTTCTATTAGTAGGATGTCTTAGATAGAATGATAAGATGGCTAATGCTGATAATTAAATTATGACTGGACATAGCTATGTGACATCCCCAAATTTATTTATCAAATTTCTTGCTGGAATGCTTGCTATTCCAGTGATAAATGACTCACCAGATGTTGGAACCTTGTAGTAGACTGGAAAAGCCTTGTCATTTGAGGTTTCTTTATTTCTTTGACTTGTGGTAATGCATTCTTAGATAAAAATAATGATCAACAAGTCTTGAGCATATTGCCCTCAGGATTTGACATTTGTAGGTATTCAAGGTCAGATAGAGGCCATTCCATATTATCCAGCTGTTGGAAGGGAAGAATGGAAACTATTCTGTTCTTTCCAGCTGTTGCAAGAGGTAGATAATTTTTCTCAGAAAGCTTAGAGGATAAGCTATGATAAAGTGTGGGAATATATTTATCAGTAAATATGAGATTACTCAATACTTCCAATTTGGCACTAATGTACCTAAGTTAGGACTCTTTAAAAACAATTTCTTCATTTTCACCTGAAAACTATGTGATATGTTTTACTGTTCCTAATTATAAAAACGTCATATATTTAGATTGAAATGTATAGATTACAAAGAATGTTCACTTTTTGGGAGGTTTTACTTGATATTGCCAATGGTCTTTGTGAAAGGGATGTAACTGTCTTCATTTGACAAATGATCGAGTAAGGCTTGGAGAGATTAAGTGACTTTCTTGAGATTTCACAGCTGTGAAGAAGTAAAGCTGGATGTTATTAAAACACATTTTTCCTGGCTCTAAATCTAGCGTTCTCTTGCAGGTATTACATTTCATCCCAATCAATAGTAAGAAAACTCTGAATGTGAAATGGTCAGAACATACAATCTGACACAAATACACACAGAGAGAAAGGAGAGAGAGAGAGAGAGAGAGACAGAGACAGAGACAGAGACAGAGACAGAGACAGAGACAGAGAGACACAGAGAGACAGACAGCGAGAGAGACAGAGAGACACAGAGAAAAAGAGAGAGATGGAACGGGAGAGGGTGAGAGGGGAAAGAGAGGGAGAGTTCTCTGTCTGAAACTTCAGTGAACCTTTGCTCCAACTTTAAATGTAATCCTAACTTCTCTACAGTCTCTAAATCCTCCCCTACATTTGAATAAGAAACCATGGTGGAAAATTAGCTTCACTTGTACCTTGTGTTTCCAAAGACAAAGCAGGGACACTTTAATCTTAAGTAAGAAGCAGGGAAAAGTGAACAGGGAGAATGAAACACAGACTAAAATCCCATGATTTCTCAAATGTCCAGAACTCAGACAGAAAATAAGACTTGAAATAAAAGGAGATGCCCTTAGGAAGAAGAGGACCAACTGAATGAGAACAGCATGAAATAGTAATTGGAGGAGAGTGAGTAAGATCAAAGTTCCAAGTGCATAATAGTCCTAAATGAGAGTGTGATAAAGAAAAAAATCATTTTGTGCAATGAACAAATGCTAATAAATTTGAATAAGAGAAAATTACTGTTAGGAAGTGTTATTGAAGCTGTTTTGTGACAAGGGTCTATCTATCCGGTTATCATGGAAATAAAGCCTCTCAGATACTGGAAGGAAGGAGGAGTCTAGACCACTAGCCCATCAAGTTCTCACTGAGTCAAGGATTGTTCCTCGGTAGCACTGAAACCCTTAGAATTTTTTAAACAGTGACCGTCTGAGAAGACATCGATTTGAGAGGACTTCAAAAAGCCTGAAACAGAGCACTGTACACTTTTGAATGGGGACACTGCTTGTATAACCTGGGTCCAAGCTCACATAAAGCTATCCACTGCCACTCTAGCTGAAATCCCAATGCAACTCTATATTGTTAGGGACCAAAATGTATCCTTGGATCCCAGATTACATGTCACTTGTTAGACTGCCTCTGTTTTCTATTGTTAAAACGTGTAACTATTGATTTGTTTTTACCATGTAATGTTCATGTCTCCTACTAGACTCTTCAACAGGCTAGCACATAACAAATGCTTCCTATTTATTGAAGGAATATGTAGATTGATAGCCATAAGAATGAAAGACATGGTATTCATTCTGCTGTTTACTTAGGTTTATCTTCCTCTTCTGTAATCTGCTCAATCTCATTTTATCACCCCTCCCCAAAATAAAAGTAATAAAGAAAACATGGCAACCAATAAAGAAAATGGTTGAATATCTCTTCATCTGCCTATGCAACACTAACCTTGAGACTAGATTAAAGAGGCTTAGTAAACTGCTTGCTGGAATTTACTGGGAGAAAAACCAAGAACACAATGGAAGGTCTAAGAACTAAGACAAAGATTAGATTATTGAAACATGATCTTAATAACTGATTCACTGAGCATTTTCTCTATGCCAGCTGTGGTACTGTATTGGATGCATCATCTCACTTAATTGTCACAACTCAAGGGATTTGTTCTTTTACATTCACAGACAAGGAACCAAGGCTCAGGAAAATTAACTTTGCCTTCTCAAACCACGGCTAGGGAATGGCAACATTGAGATGAATGCATGAATGAAACATCTATGGTATTTTTTCCCCAATATTTTTTTCTTCAGCATTATTGAAATACTTTTAAGGAACCATAAAATTCACTTATTTAAAGTTGGAGTTCAATGTTTTTTTTTTTTTCATATATTCACAGAATTGTGAATATTGTAACATTGTCCACTATTTTATTTTAGAGCACATTTGACACTCCCCAAATAAATTCCATACTCATTGATGATAATAGTTTTAAAAATTCCTGCGATGCAGAGATAGCTCATTGGTTAAGAGCATTGAGTTCAATTTCCAGCAACCATGTGGTGGCTTACAACTATCTGCAATGGGATCTAATGTCCTCAGATGTGTCTGAAGATAGCTACAGTGTGTGTTATGTGTTTATGTGTGTGTGTATAATATATAAATAAACAAAATAAAACTTTATGTGTATCATTTTCATGTGAATATGTGATATATTGATCATATTTCACCCCACTGCTTTCTCTTGTATCCTCTCATTTCTCTATGTACCAAATATTTTGTTTTTTGCCTTTATGTCCTTTTAAAATCTATAATCTGCATATGAGCAAAAACATTCAATATTTGTCTACCTGGTTTATTTTGCTTGATGTTAGTATCTCAAATTCTGTCTACTTTCCTGAAAATGACACAGCAATAGTCTTATTTGTAAATAATGATCATATATATATATATATATATATATATATATATATATAATGCTTAAATAATATATACTTTCCCATTCATTTTCATTACCTGTCTGCTTAACTTGTCTTCATTCTATTATTCTATCTTAATATCGCTATTAATTTGACCATTTTCAATATGTATCATCAATGTGACAGTGCAATTTTGGTCTTTGGTGACTAGCTATATCAGCTCTCAGCGTATAAGAGTTTCTATCTTTGTTCATCCTGAGTTGTATATTGATTCTTGATTCTGTTCTATGAGTAATTTTCCACAGTATGCATATTACTTTTGTGTTGCTGTGAATAAATACTTAAGAGTTCGTCTTCTTAAAGTAAGAAATTATTTGATTTAGCTCAGCATTTCAGAGGTTTTAGTTCATAATCTTTGGTTGGTTTTTGTCTTGTCATAAGGTGGAAGATCATGGTGGTGGAAGCAAGTGACAAAGGCAACTTACCGCGTACTGGACAGAAAACATGCAGTAAGGAAGGAGCTGAGGACAAATACTAACCTCCAAGGGCACAGGGTCCCTCCTTCCTCCATCCCAGATGGTAGCTACCCCCTTTCCAAATAGCTCCCCTAGCTAGGGTCCAAAAATTCAACACATGAACCTGTAGCGACGTTTTGGTATTCAGAGCATACCATTTTCATTTTGTCTCCTAACGGCTCATGGCCAGCTAAAAATTACACTTCATCTACTCTCAAAGTTCTTAACATTTTAAGACTCCCAACATTGTTTCAGCATCTAAGTATTGAATGTTCTCTGAAAATTGATAGTTAGGGGTACCAATAAAACAACAGAAAACTGATGCAATGTCACAAAATAAACATCCCCATTGCAAAAGAGGATGATAGGAAAATAGCAAGAACCAACTCTGCTAGAGCTAGACTGAAATCCAAGATGCTGGACCTCCTGTAGTTCCATTTCTAGCATCCAGGTCATAATCTTACATGATGGGAGTTCCTGCAGGCTTGAGACATCCTTGCTATTGTGGCTTTCCTGGCTTCAACTTTCAAAGCCTTTCTCTTAGGTTGGCTCAAATCATTCACTGTTCTGAAAGTTTTCATCATAAAGAAATTACAAATATTTTTTGAGGTACATATGTTTAGCCTAATTTGAACATGATGCAATATATGTGTATAGTATATTGTGTGCTACATCATTAATATGTACTTTGTTATGTTTTATGTATTAATTCAGATAAAATTTGAATTACAAATAAAAATGAGCCAGGTTTTATGATTCATGCTTGAAATCCTAGCATTTTGGATGGTGAGACAGGAAGATCTTCTCTTTAATAGACCAACCTGGGCTATATAATGAGTTCCAGGCTAACCAAGTCTGTTGTACAGAAAGCTCTTTTCCCATAAAAGGAAGCAAATAAATAAAACCAACCAAACAGAAAACCCAAACAATGACATATCCAGAAGAAATGTTTTTGAGTTGGGTCTTACTATTTGACTAGCCTGGGACTCACTATGTGAACCAGGTTAGTCTTGAATTAACAGTGGTCCCCCTGCCCCTTCGTCCTTTGGGTTGGAATTACAGATATGTGCCACCAAAACCTGATAGTATTGTGAACTTTTAAGTGTGATTTTATTTTGACTTGGCTCTGATTGGGTTTCCCTCCATTCCTTCAACACAAGCCAAATTTTATAGCAGGAGGTGGTATTAAAAATACAAGTTGAAATATGGCAATTCCTTTCCGTATTTACCTTTGTGGAACTGCCTTTAATTTATTAGAGTTTAGTCAGCTTTTCTTCTAATAATCAGCAGAGCTTTGCTGGCAGTGCAGCTGGCTCACTTGTTACCTATTATGTGGTATCTGTGGTATAACTGACAGGGGGAAAAGCAACGTGAAAGACTAAGAAAAACAGTTAGCTCAGCTATAGCATTGCAGACATTCTGTTCTGTGTGGTTGTAAAATTTCATGCTTTCTTTTTCTCATGTGAACTTTAGGTTGCCAGATGTCCTGTGAACATATGACTGCTCTGTGTTTCTGTGCCATATTCCATTTTCATCCGTATCAGAATACATAATCGTCCCCCCACTTGAGCCAAGTCAGACACAGTTAGTTGACTACTGTTGGCATTTGTTCCTGTCTCCTACTCCCACACCAGTACGTTGGACTATGTCCCACATTCTCCAAACTCATACCCTTCACCAATTTTCTCACACATCTGAGTTGCTGTGGAACAGAATAATAACAGAAGCAAGGCACTATTAGTCATGATAAATCATGATGGCAGTTGTTTCCTATAGACATTATAAGTTACTCATGGGCTGGTACAGTTTGACTGTTTAACTTTCTATTATTTTCACATAGAAATCACACAAATTGTAAATGAAAATTGTCCTGTTGGTTTCAAACTTTTTGTTGTTGTTTTGTTTTTTAAGACAAAGTTTCTCTGTGTAGCTTTAGCTATCTTGGAACTCACTCTGTAGACCAGACTGGCTTTGAACTCAGAAATCTGCCTGCTTCTGATTTCCAAGTGCTGGGATTTAAAACATTCACCACCACTGCCAGGCCAGTTTTAACTATTTAATGTAATGCCTTTTGGTAGAGACAAAGACTAGACTAAGTTTTTCTGATTTGTTTTCATTAGGTTGTACTGAATAGATGAAAATACAAGCTCAGGCTAATTATACTAAGTTATCATTTAGTTATCACAGCACAAATAAGGACTGAGATGTCAGATAATGTAGTTAATAGAGCACTAGCACATATTCCAATGATTTGGTTGTAAAAATCATAGTTTAATACAATAATTTTATCAAAATGACTTTAATCTTTCTTTAACCAACCCAAGTAAGTACCTAGAACCTGGAGGTCAAGTCTGTTGAACTGAAGTGTGTTTAAACTGTCATCTTAGTATCTTGAAGTCGTTGACTGTCATTATAAACATAATAATAGATACTATTAAATAATACTTTAGCTTTCAGAACACCTTTGTAGCATTAGCTTTCTTATTTGATGCTTTTGCTAAATGAAGTATGACGAGGAAGTGGCAAACCCAGGAATTTAATATTCGACATCTAGTAGATTGCTAGGTATCATCATTTATTACAGTAAGCATACATTTTAAGAATTATAATTCCATATGTAGTCTTGAAAAGGGAAACTTTTAAATTTTGTAGACTGCTTAAGAACTGGATCACAGGGCCTAGAGAGATGGCTCAGCAGTTAAGAGCACTGACTGCTCTACCAGAGGTCCTGAGTTCAAGTCCCAGCAACCACATAGTGGCTCACAACCATCTGTAATAGAACCCGATGCTTTCTTCATGTGTGCCTGAAGACAGCTACAGTGTACTTATACACATAAAATGAATAAATAATTCTTTTAAAAAACCTGGATCACAAATGACTTCTGTGGAAGGACCATGACAACTTAAGAAAGAGTTTATTATCATGAAACATGAGCTATTTGCTATAATTATTAAAAAAGAAGGTACCACAAAATGTAACAAAATGATTTATTAATGTTTAAAGCTAGAAAAGTCAGCTGGAGGAAAATCATTTTATCAAAATATTACAGAATTTTACAAAAATATTACAAAATATTACAGAATTTATCAAAATATTGCAAAATATTACTTCTATGTTTATGAAATCTTTAAATTAGAACTGAGAAGGCGTACGTGTGAAGGTAGATTTTAGCATACACAAGCCTTTTTCCATCACTAAATATTAAAATTATTTTTCCATTTTTTGTTTGTTATTAACATTTTTAATACTAGGAGTATTGTTTTGAATATGCCTGTGAATTTTAGTGCCTGATCATGAACATTTGAAGAAAGTTGAGACAAACTTACTTTCATTCCTTTGATTTGATAGTTAAACCATCCTCATGAAATCTCCAGAGGAAAAATGTGGCAGTTTGATCCCTTTTTATCATGTTCTATACCCTTATCAAGTTGCTAAAACATAACTGATTATACAGTTTCTAATTAAAAACATCCCAGCTTGTGAAATAGAGGACAAGGGAGGTAGGGAAGGTACTTACTATTTTTTTTTATGTTATAGATTCCTTCCACATAGAAATTTGTTGGCAAGCTGGAGAGAAAACTGCACTCAAATCTAAAACCAAAAAGTACTGTGTCCCAAACATTTTCCAGGATAAAATTTAAACTGCTTAGTTGTGCAGACAACTTTAGCCTAAAACTGAGTTAACATAGACAGTCCTTCCCTTTGTCTTGTTCCAGTGAGGGTACTGAAAGATCCAGCCCCAAATTCCTTTCTTTACAAAAGAATCAGTGCTCTCTCTCCTCTGGATAAATAGCACAACAGCTTCTTCTCCGGTTAAACTGTGGTGAGAGCAGTAACCATAGTTACTGAGTCATAGTTTAGAAATAGGTGTATCTCCAATCTTTTCCTTTCTCTTTCTTTTCTCCTAGGTCTTTGCTTAACATAAGAAAACGTTCAAAGTTTCTTTTATGAGTTAATACTTAATTATAATAATTTAACAAATTATTATACCTTTCAAGGGCAATAGAACCCATATCTAATGAATCAATATCATTATGTTGGCGAATAGAGTAAAAGTCACTCATCCTGTGAATTGTTACACCCACACTCCTGGTTTGCTCACTCTTTAACTTAAAAAAAAACTGAGGGACTTACACAGGCTTGGACATGCTAAGTGAACACTTAGCTTTGAGCTATATGTGCATCCCTGAATCCCAGCTTTGGAAGGAGACAGGAAAAATCTGAGAGTGTGGAGATGCAGAGGCCAGAGACTGAGTTGGGTATATCTTCTCTCATTCTCTAGCTTATTTTTAGAGACTGGCTATTTCACTAGTTTTACAAGACTAGCTGATCAGTGTGCTCCAGGCACACTCCCGTTTTTCCATCCTCAGCTATAGGATTAGAGTGCTGGTTCTCTGAAATCAAGTCCTCATGCTCATACAGCAAGCACTTTATGGACTGAGCACTCAGCACTCAGCATGTTCATTTGTTCACATCCTTCAATTCTTGGTAGCATGAAACCTAACAAGGGATTTTGACTCAGTAGGCTTCATTTCTTTGATTTTATTTTTCTAAAATATTTACAGTGGCAACAGGTCAAATGACATTATCTTATCTTGCAAAGTATTTAGGAAAATCATGTTTTAAGTCCTCATGAATCATTTAACAATTATTTATTTTATTTTTAATTCTCTCATATGCACATGTACTCTGTGTGTGTGTGTGTGTGTGTGTGTGTGTGTGTGTGTGTGTGTGTTTGTGAAGTTGCCTGAAGAGTCCATAAGAGGGCATCAGATTCCTTGGAATTGGAGTTAGAAACATTAGAGTTGTCTGATGTGGGAGCTGGAAAATGTGGGAGTTGGTGTTTTTTGGGAAGATAGTATGTACTCTTAATTGCTAAACTGTCTCTCCAGTCCCAGGTCTTATGAATTTTATTAACTGATGTGTTTCAGTTTCAGTCAATTTGTTGCTACCATAGAATTTAACATTTGATTATTCTCACTAAATATCCACAGTGCTTGCTCCCCGCCCCCACCTTTTGACCACAATATAATCCCCTCACATCATTTATTTAGCACTGCTCACACAAACTCACTCAGTGCTTACCACAGACTTGTGTTTAACTATTGGCTTGGGATACCTTCTCACCATGAAAAGAGAGCACTGGATTTGAAATCAGGATGAAAGAATAACGTTATTTATGGTAGGTAATTTCCCTTTATCTGGGCCTCCTTAACTCCACATGTAAAATTAAGGAAACAGGCTTTTTGAGTCTTTTCTAGCTCAAATAGTGTGTGATCCTGTGATTATGGTACTGATTTTTTTCTGAAATTAAGAGTTGTACTTTATAGTTAAGTAAATCTGTCTATCTAGATAGGAAACTGGACTGTTCAGGTAAGATGACCAGCGATCTCAGTTTGCCCAGTTGCAAAACTCTCCCAGTTTTGCACAGAAAACCTGGTGTTTCATAAATCCTCAGTCCTGGGGAAATATTTGGTCTTCACATCTCTGGGCAGGTGTTTGTGTGGGGGAGATAATAAAAGACATTATTTTTCTTTTGTTGCTGCTTGAAGTTGGGTCTTTCTTTCTTTCTTTCTTTCTTTCTTTCTTTCTTTCTTTCTTTCTTTCTTTCTTTCTATGTTAGTGGCGAATCTTAAGTAGAGAAAAAAACAGACAAACAAACAAACAAACATGCCTTCTTCTCTGCATGATGTTTAAATATTGAGTCAGTTGCTGTGGGGAGTCTTCTGTGTGATAGGAATTATGCTAAGCTATGCGGTCAAGGTTAGAGATATAGGTGATTCCATTTCTGTTCCTAGGGATTAAGTAGGGAACAGAAATGTAGTTCCTGAGGAAAGCTCACCACAGGCTACATGATGTTATTGTCACAAAACACATTAAACTGTTAGGGGAGGAGAGTGATTGCTAATGGTTATAGAAGAGACAATAGGCCTTAAGGTAGCTCAGAATCTAGATTCAGTTTGGAAGTGGCTAGCCAGAAAAATTGAATGGTGATGTTTTTAAGCAATGCACAGTTCTTGAACACTCAATTGTCATGGAAGCCACCAGGGAATCTGGCCTTAGTTTCAAAGGAAGCAAAATCCTCCAAGACAAGGAATAGGTGGTTTGGAGGATGACTAGTGGGGAATGGTAAAGCGAAAGAAATCTGGGAAAAGAAATTACTCTCTAAGACCATGCAGTTTTTCTCTCTTCATTTCCCCTCCTTCTCAGGGTTTCCACCTACCTTTGTGCTTCTCTAGTCTCTGCAGGCACTCACCACTGCATAGGGAGTTTGACATGCTGTAGTAGAAAAGGCATAGTGTTTGAATCTCAAAGAGGTCTCTGTGACTTCCTAGCTGTGCTGGGATTCTCCTTATTCAAAATAAAAACATACAAAACTACATCTTTTGTTTGTTCTCAGAAGTGATGAGATGATTAATGTGTGTAAGATGCCTGAAGGAAATGGGAGCTCATTTTATTTGATCACCTATGTTAGAACACTGCCATTCATGTATCTTCAAAGGAATTCCAAGGGAGAAGTTGAGAACACAAAAGAAAGTTCAAATGGACATGGGTCACTTCTTCCCCTTTTACCCAGCTATCTAATACTCCCCAATATTTGTGTGTATGTGTGTGTGTGTATGTGTGTGTGTGTATGTGTGTGTGTGTGTGTGTGTGTATGTGTAACTTAAGTAAGTCAAGACACTAACCCCTCTCATGACCACACATTCATGGGTCTTTTATGGCTTTGCTTTCTCTGTGTGCCAGGTAGGCAGCATGGCTAGCTGGGGAGAGGAAGCTGTGGATGTAGAAGAGGTGACTCCTAACTATATGTGTTAAACCCCGATCCCTGCCACTCTGCTCCTATGCTGTATTAAGGGCAGTTAGTAGGCAGGTCTACGAGGATAAGTTCTGGTGTTGTAGGGAATAAACCATGGATACCCATTTACAGGGATGGGTAGGTCACCACTGGGCTCTCATTACCTGCTCTGGTGCTCTTCTTCAGTTAGCTTCTGAAGTCTAAGACATTTCAAAGTTGCTTGTGACTCTGCCAGTGCTGTCCTTTATCCGAGTTTCTCCTTTCCCTTATCCCAGCCCCCAGAATCCAACAGTCTTCCCATTTACTCCTAGTTTCTCCAAAATTCTTTTCTCAACCTTATGACTGTTCACCCCTCCACACTTTACCCAATCCTAACACCAAGACTTCATGACTTTCTCCATCTCCCTCTACCTAAATGACCATCCCCTGAACTGTCACTCTGGGAATTCCCAGGACTTCATTCAAACCTTAAGCCTTCCCCAAACCTCTCCCTCACCTCTCCCTTCTCTCTTTCTCTTCTCCCTTCCCTTGACCCCTTCTCCATTTTCACTTCCTCTTCTTTTCCTCCCTCCCTCCTTAATCCCACCCACCCCTTCCCCCCCATTATTCCGACCCTTTCACTCTCATACTTTACCTCCCTCCCTCTCCCCTCCTCCAAACTTAGTGGTTCCATAACCCCTTCCTCAGCTAACCCAATAAATGATTAACAAACAAAAGTAACACTTCCCATTGTTTATTGATTACTGAAAAATACACTTGAAAATTGCTTTTATTGAAAAAAATCAGAAAATATGTGGTAAAGTAATTTTGATTAAAAAATAACAAAATCGGTCTAACAACTACAGTTTTCAGTATTAGTTTCTAACATCTATTCGCATGCATATCATTAGTGTGAATTGTGATTAAAAAAAAAAAAAACAGCCCTACATAATGCAGGGTTCAAAGAGGGAGGCATGCAAGGTTGGTGGGGAAAAGCAGCTAAAAGTCGTCAGGTTCAGTCCATCATCCAAGAGGCAGCGTCGTTGTACAGGTAGCCTTCGTTCATAGCCAGAGGTTCAGTGAAAGATTCAGAGAGCAGCAAATGCTGATGACAGCTGAGGTAACAGAAGACAGATGGCCAGAAGTCACTAGGACCCACCATCTAACCAGCTATTATTTCATCACGCCGTCTTCGATTCCACCTGTGTCTGAAGCAGTTGTAATGACAATAATGCGATGGAAATGACACAGTTCGGGTACTCCATTCGATGTTCGGGTCATGAGTCTCAAGCCAATGGATTCCAAGAATCAGAGGGTAGCGTGGTGCATGAATAATGTCAAACTGGAGCTCTTCAACGTGGTTTCCAATTTTTACTTCAACAGGTGGGGTTTCTTTGGTAATGGGTCCATTAATCAGAGGACGCCCATCAACTGTTTCAAGCATGAGAGGGAAGATGTTATTGCGGATTGGTATCTTCTCTCGAAGAACCACAGAACGGTCGATGCTGTTTCTGTAGGAGCCTGAATCCACCATTGCTTGTTCAAAGAATTGCCGTCTTCCAAGCCTAATCTCGACAGTTAGCCATAGGGTACGGGACATAGATATGGGAAGAGAGGGGGACGCGTATTTGTAGATTGGCCCGCCCGGGATCCCCCTTACCGCCGGGCCTCCATGTTTCCCGCCTGCTGGGCACGATGAGGCTTGACAGGGCAGTCTCTGGCAAAATGACCAGGGTGGCCACAGTAGAGGCATAAGTGGCCTTCGCGGCGCCTGGCCCGTTCGGCCTCGCTGAGGTGGGGGCGATTACTTGTAACTTGAACAGGTTGGTTTTCAGTGGGTGGACCCTCGAACCCATTTTCTTCTTCAGAAGATGAACTGGAATCAGCCCCACCACTTGCTTTCTCTTCTAGGGTGACACACTCAATGATCACATCTGATAGGTTGGTGGCTGGACTTGTGCAAGACAGTTCATTTTGAATAGAACTGGCCAGCTCTTCTTGAAATTGGATGCAGAGCGTGCTTTCACCCAACTCTAACTCTTGAGCAATGAGATGGAAGCGGGTTGAATACCTGGGAGCAAGGCCTTCCCCTTCGAAAAGCTGAGGGAGGCCCTGGTTAGCAACTTCCAAACTTTCTGGATTGTCAAAAGTATCTTGGAGCGCTCGCAGGAGCCTTTCAAATTGCTCCACCAGGGGGGTTTGGCTATCTAATAAGGGCTGGAACAACCTTCCCACCTCACCTGAGAAGAAGCTGCCAACAAAGCTCACTAGAGCCGCTTCAGTGGGATACCCTCTGCTTCTCAGGTAACTGTTCAACTGAACTAAAAACTCAGAGAGTTTCTGAAAATCCTCACTGAAGGCCAAAGGGTACTCTAGGGGCAAAGTTGCAGCCTCTAATTCACACTGGGCCTGTTCTGTTCCTGTTCTCACAACTACCAGACCCTCTAGGGACTCTTCAGGTACTGAGAGTTCTAGAAACTCCTCGGCATCTGAGGGGTCCAGGGGCTCCTGGGGCACCCGAGGCTCCAGAGTCTCCTGGGGAGGTGGATGCTCAAGGGGCTCCAGTTGTGATGGGGTCTCCTGGTATTCTGGAACCGTCTGAGACTCCTCATCATTTGTAGGGTTGTGGAGCTGTGGATTCTGAAGCTCCTTGAGGGCTGGGGTACCCTGGTTGTCTGTGGGCTCCGCCTCACAGACTGCTGGGAGATCATAACCCCTTGGGGATGCCTGAGGTCTCTGGGTTGCTGAGGACTCCAGAGCCTTCTGGATCTCCTGGGGTTCCTTGACTGCTGGAGGCTTCCAGGCTGTGGAGTCTGGGGCCTCTGGGGGCTCCCAGGATTCCTTGACCTTTGGAAGCTCTTGAGGTCCCCAGTACTCCTTGGACTTTGGGGATGAATGGGGCTCCTTGATCTCTGGGGATCCCCTGAACTCTGTGATGGCTGAGGATTCTCCAGACTCATTGGTCTCTGGGGGCTCCTGGGGCTCCTTGATCTCTGGGGGTCCCCCGAGCTCACTGATGGCTGAGGGTTCCCTGGGCTCTCTGATCTTTGTGGGCTCCCCGGACTCTGTGATTGCTGGGGGTTCCCAGAGGTTTTGTGACTCCCTGGCTGCTGGAAGCTCTGGGGACTCTGGGGGCTCTTGGGCCTCTGGGGGCTTTCGGAGTGGTTCATGCTCTTTGGCTGCTCCGGATTTCTGGAGCTCTGGTATCTGGGCCTGGAGGGCAGCATTTTCTTCCATGAGCCTCTTCACTTGAGCCTGCAGAATTTCATTCTCCAATTTCAGAGTAATATAGGAAGCTGCTAAGTCCTCTACCATCTTTTGAGGAAACGGGCCTGGTTTGGCAATTTGCTACCAAGAGAGATTGAGTAGCTGCTTGTGAGGTCTTTGCTGAAAGCAGCTCACAGGCAGACAGACGTCAGGCTCCGTGACTTTTCCAAGGGGTGGGGATTTGGACCCAGCCAAGGCTGATTACCAAGAGGTCACTGGGAGCCTTAGAGCTCAGCACCGGGAGGTGTGAGGCACACTGTGAAGAGAGAGGGAGCTGAGGATCAGAAACTGTGGAAAGCACTCATTCTATATAAATCAACAAAATCTGACTAACTCTGCTGGCTTTCTTTTACCACAAGCTCATGTTCATGAACTGGCGTATACATACTTGCCCTGACCTCATGACATTTTACAAGCACATGACCCAGACTGTACATGTCAGTTTGCATTTTTTTGAAACTTCACATTATATCAGAAACAATTGCCCCATATGCCTTTGTTTTAAGTCGTTTTAAATTTCTAGTGTCTGCCTAATATTTCAATGTAACATTTGGATGTTAGCAGCTGCTTTCAGCGACCAAATCAGATGTTTAGAGCGCTATGGGGATTTTAGGTTTGGAAGGACTAATTCAAGAGATATTTTGAGTGACTAGCATAGGAATTGGGGGTGGGGATGCTCTTTCTCCCACCTCAGAAATCATACCACACAAGTAACCATACACAATCAGACACGGGAGAAAGCAAGCAAAAGTTGAATAAATAAAT
Organism: Mus minutoides; assembly: GCA_902729485.2. Lineage (NCBI taxonomy): Eukaryota > Metazoa > Chordata > Mammalia > Rodentia > Muridae > Mus > Mus minutoides. Next base: position 206,722 of record LR753512.1, on the reverse strand, counting down.
AAATGAGCATACATATATACATATTCATCAGACACATGCATATTATTTATAAAATGCCTCAAAATAGTTAACAAAATCCTCTTTATAGATGTACATTACCATTTAGAGATGTAGGGCTGGAGCTCTGCTGTCTGCGTAGCCATCGCTGAGGAGAGAAGTGTGTGAATGGCTGTGGAGGCTTGCCTTTTCTGCACACACTGAACTCAAACAAACACACCCACTCCCAGAACACGTTCCAACTCTCCTCTGTAACGTAGCTATTTTGAGTATGGAAGAGTGTTTTTTTCTCTCTCTCTCTCTCTCTTTTGACAGTACCTCACAGTTCAGAGCTAGAAGGAAAGTAGGATGCTGCGCCGATGTGAGGCAGCTTCGTGCACTCAGTCCTTGGTTACTTTAATAAATATTTGGTCAGGAAATTGGGAGTAATACCACTGCCCTTGTGAAAAGTTGCAAACATTTCTGAATGACCGCAGTGGTTTGGGACTTGATTTTTTTATGTCTGTTTCACGTAACTTACCCGTACTCTATCCACACTGGGACGTTTGTTTAATTCTTACTTAGAGAGCAAACTACACCCCCCCCCCCAGTCCTTCCTCCTGTCTACCTACTCAGTCCCGAGTGTCCCACCTTGAAATACATTTTAAGAATCTTCACCATGGACAGATCTAGGAAACTTGTAATAGAGTAAGGATCCTGGAGATTGATTGGCTATCTTGTAAAAAGCACTTGGCTGATTGTGAATATACCTGCCCAGGGTTCTTCCGCCCACCTGAGCTGCTCAGGTAGCTCCTGACAGCACAGGGATGCCCTACTTTTACTGGTCTCTTTGTTTTCTCATGCTAAATCATAGTTTTATGCTAGGCATAGATCATGTGGCCATTTAAAGCAAGGATCAGTAACAGCTATTTTAATTGCAGTAATGAGTTATATAAGGGTACTTCAAATCACACAATTCAGCCATGGTCCCAAGTCTCCTTTAACCATCGTCAGTTCCACTTATTAGCATAGTGGAATAAATCCTGGAGATGGAATAGGCCTAAACCACAGAAAATTGACTGACTAGGTTAGGTGAATCTGAATATAGAGGCTTTAAGAAGAAAGTAAGTCATGTGCAGATCTAGTTTGTTCTGTACCTATCTTGCAATTATTTTAAAAGTAAAACATACATAAAAATATCATCATTATCAGACAATTTATTCTATTTGTGCAAAAATTTTCAGAAAACTGAAGCATTCTTTCCCATTGAGAAGAAGAAGAAAAAAGAAAGTTGATAATGTCTTCACCAAGAAACAGAGAGATAGTTATAGTTATGACATTTGTTTTATTTTCTTATCATTAATGAGCGGACAGTTTGAGACACAGAATAAACTGTTTAAGTTGTCTGATGGCCATACTTATACAAACTAACTAGTTTTACTGCTGTGATGTTTATATGGCTCTGATAGTTATTGGGAATTATAAAGCAATCTATACCCAAACTAAGGTTCTTCCAAGTGCTATGCTTTCTAGAATCTTATATATATATATATATATATATATATATATATATATATATATATACTCATTTGCTATTAAATAATCATCCACACCATTACCTTTATGCCTGTCTACACTACACTTGCACAGATTTAATTTTTTTTAGTCCTTCTAAAATTTAGAGTTCAAACCTCAGTTTATGCAACTGTGAAATGGAGCCAATAACAGTATTAAACTTTGTAGGAGTGATGTGAATAATCACTCAAATATCCAAATATTATAATCCACATATTCAGGAAACAGACACAGCAGTATCAGCCATTTTCAGCTACATAGTGAGTTCCAGGCCATTTTGGGTTATGTGAGAGTCTATAACACACACACACACACACACACACACACACACACACACACACACACACCAAACAATGAATAAATGAATGAAATAATGTGTGTAAAATGTTTATCGTAGCATAAAAGATAATCACACTTAATAAAAGTTAAGAGCAATAATAAGTCCTATAACAGAAGTAACAATTTTAATTTATTGTTTGTAATCATCTTAGAATTATGGAATTTAACAGGTAAACGTTCCAGAATTGTTTGAGCAAGGACACTTCATATGAAAAAATCTACAGCTCATAGATTTTACAGCATTAATTTTTCACCACTCTGGAGCTTTTATCTTTCCTTCCTGGTTGGGTCATGGATCATTTACTTTGCCAAATAATTCTCTTGAATTAGATCTGGAGGCACCTAAGCAGGAAGATGAGGTGATTAACATGGGGATTGTCGAGCAGCCAAGATAGATGTTTAAAAAGTCCACGGACTAAAGCACCAAACAGTGCCTTGCCTAGCGGCATATTTATTCAGTGGGTAAACACAGGGACCTTTCTTCCCTGACTCCCCTTCACTAAAGAGCAAAGACCAAATTTCAACGTCCTTAAGTGCAAGTTCCAAACTGCCTAAACATAGAGAATTATTCTTTTTTGAGTGATTAAAAAAAAAAAAAAAAAAAAGCTACACTGACTTTTGTCCAAATGCCTAAAGTGGTTTTACTATCCTGAATTATTCAAGTAAGAATAGGAAAGTAAGAATAAGGAGGTAATCACATGCAAACGTTCATCATGTTCTCTTACATACAGTTTAATCCTTCCTACACTCACAACATGATGGAGTTTATGGAGTCTTTAGGATGGTTTTGAAAACATTTTAAGTAAGTGAAGTTCTATAAACTAGGCAAATTAATATTTCAGGAAAAAAAGACAAATCTGTTCATTTCACAGATGTACAAAGCCTGCACAGTAATAAAAAAATGTTCCTGCTCAGTTATGTTAATAAGTTGCATATGTTGATTGTTAGCTTGGGAAGAAAGAGAAGGGAAAGGTTGAATGAGATGAAGTTCTACTTTGTACATTCCTTTGTGAAGCATGATCTTATTTTGTTGGTAAATGCACAATCTGAAACATTTTAGACCCCTGCCAGCCCCTTTCTCCTTCAGGCTGGCTGATCTGCAGCTTTAAGCAACTTAAGTTCCTGCTATTCTCTCTATTAACCCCGTATAGAACCAACAGGGCAGGTTACCCCACAGGTCTCTGGCACAATGCCCAGCTCCCCTTGGGGGCAGTCCCACCCCTGTGACTGTTGTGTTAAACATGTTATTTCTATGGTTATGTTAGAGCTTGCAGCACTTTCTTAAATTTAACCCTTCATGTTCAAGGAACAAATTAAGGCCTTCCTTTTGATTTTCAACAACACACTGATTACAGTATGTTAACACCAAGACAGTTATAATCACTTACTCCTTTGGCTGTTGAAAAGCCAAAGAAGAATTCTTCCTTAATATGAAAGGGATTCTGAGCATTTGCTCATAGGGTGGGGGCAGGTTCCATCTTAGGAACACTCTGAGGAAGTCAAAATTTGTTGTATCTCATCTTCTCATTTTATTTCTTGCCACACACATAAGAAAACTTTTATTCTGATCAGATGTCTGTCACCTGTGGAAGAGAAGACCCAATGTGGAAGTCTTTAAAGTGAGATTTCTTGAGTAAGCTATCATTTTTGTAGTTTATTTTGAAAGAATGCCAACCCTTGAAGTTTTTTTCTTGTTAGGAAAGCTATTGTAGGGTAAAGAGACCACTATAAAAGGCATGCATACAAGCACCACTGTAGGACCACAGCCGGCTGTACTTATGTATATGTAAAAGTAATCAAAGAAAAAGAGACCATGAATCTGAAAGGGGACAAACACAGGAAAGAGGGTTGGAGAAAAGGGGGGAGATAGTGTAATCATATTTTAGTTAAAATTTAAAAGTTAAGAAAAAGATGGATGTAGTATAGCCTTAGCATTAGTTAACATACTTCCTTTGTGATTTCAGTCGAATGACTTCACTAAACTCTGGTGATGGCTGACCTGGGTACAGCACTGCAGGAAGGTTTTCTATATGCCCACTCCTGAGAAGCCTATAAGATGAGGGTTTGACCTTCTCCATTTGCTGCCATCTTTCTGCTTTCTTGTGACATTGCTTTGCCCAGAAAGTAAACCAAGTCCACACAAGACCAACGGGAGAGAGGAGTGGAACAAGAGGGAGGAAAGGGAAGTAAGGAGGTGGTAGGTATATGAATGGACAAGGAGAGGTGGTTGGGAAGGAAAGGAGAAGAAAAGAGGAGAAGGAAAGTTTAGAAACAATCTTTTAAAAGTCAACAAATGTATATTTTGTCACTTAAAGACAAAATTGTTAATTTTTGCAGTTTATTATTTTTTTAAAGTATATAAAAGGAGACTTTATTTGTTCACTGGTCAGGATTGCATGCAAAGAGCTTAATCAGCACATTAGACCTGTATGCTAGTTACAGGTTTGCAGGATATTGAAAAAGAGGTGCTAAACTTTCAATGATGCTGGAGGGGAAGTAGGCATTTAGGAGTGGAAGGTCAGTGAAGGAATGGGGATACCCAGCTCTCTCTGTTTTGCTCTGTGAAATGTATTAAGTAGTAGCTGTGAGAGCACTTTTGAAAAAAAAATGTGCCGTTGGAAAGAACATAGGGTTTGAGGTAAGGCAGGTCGACATCCAATTCTCGGTGCTGCCTTTTTTTCACCAGCTGTGTAATTTCAGGCTAGTTATATAGATTGTCTGAGATTCATTTTACTTGTCTGGAGAGTAGGAGATAATAATTGGTAATTACTAAGTTGCTATGAAGACTGGAAACAATGCTAATATCTAAAAATAGACATTTGCTGAACTGTAGTAGAAGATAAAAATAATATTTCTAGTTCAAAGGATCGTCGTTGATTTTTTTTGTCAGCTTGTCTAGTGTAGTTAAACAAAGTTCCCCTCAAATATTTATATATAAACCAAATACGTGATTACTCCAATATAATTTGCTTTCCATAGTGTAAATCCACATTTTTCTTTCCCACTCTCTTTCTATAAATAGTTATTGAAAACTCAGGCAGTTAATTATGCTATTCATCACTTGTCTACATACATGCATTTCTCTCTCTCTCTCTCTCTCTCTCTCTCTCTCTCTCTCTCTGTGTGTGTGTGTATATATATGTGTGTGTATTATGCATTTTATGTATATGCTATGTGTGTGTGTGTGTGTGTGTGTGTGTGTGTGTGTGTGTGTGCTGGATGCCGGATACAAAGATAATCCTACTTGGAGTTTTCTGTTAAAGAGCTCACAGCTTAAGAGAACAAAGTATATACTTTGGTATTCATATGTAGCTATCTGTTGTTACTGAATGTTCAAGTGTAGGGACAGAAAGTAGATAGAAATGTTTGGGGTATTATTGCTAAAGGAGGTAGAAAGAAGTGTCAAGGAGATTCAGGGGAGACATTATAAAACAAGCTTTTGGGGTAGATTTTAGAAGAAGGTGAGATTTGATCATGTGGGGATAAAAGCAAGATGGATGAAAACAAGAATACTCTTGATGGAGAAAAGAGTTAAAAGTAAGGCGCAGAGGTTGGACACTGTAGCCTGGGAATAGAGAAGCAGGAGTCCAATTTGGATGAAGTGCAGAGTACGTGAGGGAAGTGTATGAGTTCACAGACATAATGCGATACAGAGACTCTCAAAGGGAAATGTGATATTTGGCAGGGATGACGGTAACATGCAAATGTTTTAAATATGTTTGGTCAAGAAATATGTGGTCCTGGCAATTTTTAACTTCTCACTATATCATAATTTTCTAAACTACTAGCTCTTACTAGCATTCATTCAAAAATGCCAGATAGATTTTTTAATCTGCAGTATCAGCCGTTCTTCTCTCAATATTTTTATGAGCTTTCTAGTGTATGTTTTCTTAACACTCTGTGATTCTGGATCTGATTTTCTCATGGCAAATGTAGCATAACATGGTCCTGTTGGTTTAATTTTTTTCATCTCAATCACTTCCTCTTGGACGTGTTTGCATAACTAGTTTCCATTTCTCCACTTCCATTCCATCCCTGCCATGATTTTGTTCTTGTCATTACTCTATTTGATTTTCTAGCCCAGCTGTATCATCTAAACTAAACGTTGTTCTCTGAGTGCACCATGACAGAAAGATAGGCCCCCCTTCTACACTCTGATTATTTCTTGGCTGAAAGAATGAAGCAGAAAATATCATTAGCAAGGAGTCACATCAGATTCCTGGGACATTTGTACTTTTTCAGTGCGTGCCAGCATGTGCAAATGGGGAAAGAGTGCACTGATGAGTTAGTTCTTTATCAAGGATTGAAAATAAAATGCCATTTTGGTTTGCTTAATTTTTTAAAGAGAATAATTAATGAAAATAGTCCATAAAAGAGAATTTGAAAGAGAGCAATGGCAATGAGGGGTATATGGGAGTGTTTGGGACAGACGAAAGGGAAGGGAGAAATGATATAATTATATTATAATCTCGAAAAATTGTATTGCAATTTCTTGTTCTTGTTGTTGTTGTTATTGACTTTAAACAGGATACACAGTACCTATGGGGAGGGACACTTTCTCTTTCAGCATGTGTGTAACTGGGTTATGGTGCAATATAATCATGGGGTTGCATTGGTGTGACTGCATTGGATGACACAGTCATAAAATAAATATTGGTATTTAAAAAGAACTTCATGGGAGCCATTTTTGACAAGTTTCAGAAGAAATCATTAATGGTGGATACTCTGAGTAGTGAAAATAGAAGGACCTTTCCATTTTCATTTTGCATTTTTCTGGAGCAACTGGATTATTCATCATATATGAGTAGGCATTTCTTTCATGGGAAAAAAAAAAAAAAAGCAACCCTAACCGCTCTTTGTGTTAGAATATCTTGTTATTCAAAGCACTCTAGCATGTAGTCCCAACCTGCCTCTATAACAAGGCTTCCTTCTCACTACTGTTGTGTACACCACCCTTCATCGGGACAGTATCCCCCATGCAGTGCTCTGTCCTTACATTTCTTCTCCTAGCTATTCCCCCGTGCCTGGTTTTCCACAGCCACCTTTAGAATTCTGATTCTCCAAGTAGCTTTCCATCATTTCCCTATCCACAGCTGCCTCTTTCTATTGTTTGGTGCTAATGCTGCAAATGTAGCGACATGGCTTGTGATTCTTTTTGTTTGTTTGGTTGGTTGGTTTGGGGGGGGTTGTTGTTTTTTGTTTGTTTGTTTGTTTGTTTGTGTTTTTTTTGTTTTGTTTTTTTCGAGACAGGGTTTCTCTGTATAAGCCTTGGCTGTCCTGGAACTCACTTTGTAAACCAGGCTGGCCTTGAACTCAGAAATCTACCTGCCTCTACCTCCCAAGTGCTGGGATTAAAGGTGTGTGCCACCACCGCCTGGCAAGACATTATTTCCTGTTTTAGTATTCCCAGGAGCTGTATGATTTGGGGCATGTTCCTCCTCAGTGTTCAATGATTTCATAAGTGCATTTTCACTACTTTTTAATTTTTGGTTTTGAGACTGGGTCTTATTATATTGCCAAGGCTGAGCTGCAACTTGCTAGGTGTAAACTACTTTGAACTCCCAATCCCATTTCAGCCTCCTGAGTGCTGAGATTTACAGGTACACACTTCTCTTTTACAGGTGGTGACTTCCGTTTCTAACAATCAGGATTATCCTACTTGTGAAAGAACTTTCAAAGATGTTAGGGTTACCCTTTTCAAATCCCCCCCAAGCTCTTACATTACTACACACAATATTTGCATTTCTGACAAACTTTGTATGAAATCATTTTAAAGTTTAATCTGCTTCTTTGGTTTGAACTAAAGTCCAACTTTCCAGGAAATAAAAATCTGGCTTTCCACTGATGAGGAACACAGATTTCAACATTCATCTTCTGTTGGCAGCAGCATGTGTCCTTTTGGAGAAGAAAAAAAAAAAAAAAAAAACACCTGAGCGTATCTAAATTGAATGCAGATTTGGTGTTATCAAGCCTGATATTTGTAAGTGACCTGACATCATATTTAAAGTAATTTGTCCTGAGGAACTTAACTTATTAGAAATGATAAAGAGTATTAATGTTCCCATACATCATCCATGGACGTAATAACAACAGGATAAACAACTATACTCTTAGTCATTTGAAATGTATTAGACACTATACTAAGTTCGTTACATATGTTAGCTCATTCAGTTTTCCAGCAACCATATGAGGCAGCTACTTTCAGAAATGAGAACACTGTAGCCTGAAAAGGCTAAATCATGTGCCGAGTGCCTATGAAGATGGCACTTCATTTAGTCATCTGTCTTCATATTCTTTGTTCTAAATTGCACCAGGCTGCTTTGGTCTGCACAAACAGTAATCATGGCAAATTCCTTCCTTTTTGATTCTTATTTCCTTGAATGTATTTGGTGAGGTTCTGTTAGAATTTACAAAATGGCTTTCAATGGCTCATTATTTCCTGATGTTTTAATCAATCAGAACTTATTTTAAGGTTTATTAGAAGTACAGAGGTTGCTGGGTGTGGTTGCACACACCTTTAATCCCAGCACTTGGGAGGCAGAGGCAGGCGAATTTCTGAGTTTGAGGCCAGCCTGGTCTACAGAGTGAGTTCCAGGACAGTCAGGGCTACACAGAGAAACCCTGTCTTAACACCCCCCCCCCAAAAAAAAGAAGTACAGAGATTCTATAAAAACAGTCCAGATGGCTGATTTCTCTTGAGAAGCTGGGAAGGCTGGATTTTTTCAGATCTATATTCCTACATGACAAAAATCAACAGGAGCTTGAGTAAACAGAGGCTAACTGCTTTAGCTTTGGTAGACACTTCAGTTTTCAACACTTTCCCCACTTGTAAGGCGTTACCCATGCCCACTTGTTCTTCTGCTTTCTCTGACCCCTTCTATAGTTAGTGTCTGAGTTCTAATCCACAATAGTTTTTTAAATTCCCTTCAAATCTCTACATTTAAGAGTTTAAATTGTAGCATACTTTATTATAGTTGCTACCAGTACACACAAAGAATGTAGGTGAATCCCAAATGAAAAAATCCAGAGACAAAGGAGTAAATGATATTATTTATATGAAATTCAAGAACAATACTCAATCAATAGTGTTAGTGCTACATGTCTAAATAGTAGTTACCTCTTGACAGGAGAAGATAATGACTAGGAAGAGAAACAGGTATCGCATGTGGGTGTACTTAATATATTGATCTGAGTGGCCATCACATATAAATATCACTGAAAATTTGTTCTTTGTAGCACATACAAATCTCACATTGTATTTTGAGGAAAATGCCAGTAAAACATTTTTAAATCTTCTTACAAATTTCCTTAAAATAGAATTCTGAGGATCTAAGGAAGCCCTAATGCTCCAGGGCCTTTGGATGTCTAATTTTTAACATGCACTGAGACCTTTAGGAAGGAGATACATCTGGTAACTTGTGCTTTTTTCTTTTTCTGACACTTATATAGACAATTTCGTATTGAGCCAAGTTGTTATGTAAGTGGGATAAAAGGAAGAGAAACTCAAGCTCAACAAAAGCATTCTGAGCAAAAGTGGATTTAGGGCTTGATTGAAAGTATGCTCATGGTTAGGAGAGAGGTGTATTTAATTGAAGAGAATTAATTATTTGGAGGATATTGTTGAGAAAAATGTTGATTTTAAACATTCATTCTAACTCTTTTGCAGAACAGATCAACACGTTTGAACAAGTGCCATTATGCTAGATTATTTAAAGACTAATAGGGTATGAATTGGTCAAAAAACTCAACTTCCTTCTATTGGGAGAATCCACTTTTTGCAAATTTCTGCTTTGGATATTTTCTCCTGTGTGGTAGCTCCAGCTACTATCCATACCCTTCAACAGCACACAACCATTCTTGCCATTATAAGTCAGTAACAATTTCTGCTGATTTTTTCCAGTAATAACTTGTATTTATCTATCTGTCTGTGTGCACACATGCTCACACTTGCCATGTGATATGTGCAAAGTTCAGAGGACATCTTTATAGATGAAGTTTTTTTCTTTCAGAGTGGAACTAACCTCTCCAGACTTGGGTAGCATGTCTTTATCAGCTGAGCTATTTTCCTGGGCCATAATTTTCAGTTTAAAGGGATTCTTAGAAAACAGTCTTTATTGCTTACCCCCCCCTCAAAAATCTTGGGTTGTGATAGTATCTCAGGACAACTGCTACAGGGGAAGTGGAAAGAGATTTTACTATAAAATTATTTTGAGAGAAACAACTTAGGATTTTATTTTATATTACTGTATTTGGTATGGAAGTGGAGAAATCTATCTTCTTGTATCTCATTTCAGAAGCTTAGTAACCCAAGAGATGCCTACTGGAGTAGCTAATGAGAATATAGGGAAAGATTTTTTTTTTTTGCCTGAATACATAAATATAACCGATTCAATCCATAAAATACTGCTTCTATGTGTATGTTTTCAGGGCTGACTATTTGCTATTGTATAATCAATTGGTATGGTCTTCCCTGGAAAAGACTATTTTTCCTGCTTTGAACATTCGTTAATTGCCTCTTTGTAAGGTTGACTTTGTATGAGCATTTCCTCTTCCACATTAGCATGTCTTTGGGTCGTATGTTGGTACAACTTCATGAGTATAGCTTCTGACATTACTAGGAAACAGAACTTTATAGCAAACTCTTTGCTCATCTAACTCTACAATCTTTCTGCCCTATCTTCTGCAATGATTCCTAGTTTTAGGTGTAGGAGTTACGTTGTAGATTTTTTTTTTATCTGAGAGTAGACTCCACATATCTGCATTTTGATTGGTTGTGGCTTTCTATAATGGTCTTCATCTGTTGAAAAAAGGAAGTTTCCTTAATGAAGGGCATGGGCTACACTTACCTATGAGAATAGGGACAAAAATTAGAATGTAGTAAGGGACCATGTAGCTTAGGAAATTGAAACTTGTAGATTCTTTTCCAATATCCATGACTTCACTAGCCCTGGCCAGTTAGCTAGGTTTTCAGTACCAAACATGATTTCCCTTTTTTCAAGTGAGTCTTAAGTCTAATTGGAGAGCTGTTGGTTACCACCAAGGTATGTACACCACTACAGCATTCTTAGAGTTACAGTGCCATACTGATCATTGTTATGGTTCATAGACATCATAGCTTGTTAGTACTGTTGGTTGCATCCCTCCTTTGGAAGCTTGCATGATTCCTTCTGGTACCATATTTATGTATTTTATTTATATGAATACATTGTAACTGCCTTCAGACACACCAGAAGAGGGCATCAGGTTCCATTACAGATTGTTGTAAGTCACCATGTGGTTGCTGGGAATTGAACTCAGGACCTTCAGAAGAGCAGTCAGTGCTCTTAAACGCTGAGCCATCTCTCCAGCCCTATTATATCATTTCTTAAGGGCTCACCATACTCTGGACATAGTACTCAGTCCTTTACATGAATTATATAATGTGATACACAAACTATATATTTGATGTAAATACTGTTATTGAGCTCAGGTTTTCAGTTTAGAAAACTGAGGATTAAAATTGTTATTTAAGCTTGCATAGTTAGGAATTTTGATCAGATATGGTACCCAAACAGTCTTTATCCAAATCATGTGCATTTAGATTCTAGAAACAATCTAGAATGTGCAACTTAAAAACAAAATTTCTATATTAAGTTAAAAGCCAAACTAAAATGTAAACATACCATAAATATTTAAGGAGTGTTTATGATAAGTTACACTTAGTGAATAGTGAATACAGTATATTGGAGCTCTGTTTAGATTATTTTATAATTTGCTCCAATTTCTAAAGTAAGAATAGCACTGAATTAATAATGTTGGCCATTACCATACATCAAAGACTGGTCTGTGTGAAGCAGACATTAGCATGAGTGCTTTGCATAAGTTCCTTCATTTAATAATCACAATGAATTTATCAGTCATGGACATTTATTAATCACAGTTTACAGGAAGAAAACGAGGGGCTGGGGGTTAGAGGTTGCACAGGCACACATGGTTTAGTGAGGGTCAAGTTGTAAGTCTAGTATCAGCATGGGAATAATGTTTCATAGAAGAGCTCAACATTGGAGTCCCTAAACTCCTAGGTTGCCACAAAGGTGAAAATAAAGGTGTATAATTTTCAGGTTTCAAAAATCTTTACATTTATAGATTAAATAAAGCTTCAAGTTGCATTTCTTAAGATACAAAATTAACTCAGATGATGTATTTGTATGCTTTAGAATGCATTTGTGGGCTTTTGAATGATTATCTTACAGAGGGAGATGAGAGAGAGACAGAGAGACACATTGAGAGAGAGAGAGAGACAGAGACAGAGACAGAGAGAGACATTATTTTTAGAGAATAAAGTTCTGTTTTATAAGCCATACTGTCATAATTTGTTACAGCACCTCTAGGAAACAAAAATTGCTTTCTACAGTGACGCTGGGTAGACCAGTGCACTGGGTTGAAAGGTAGTAATGACTAGTGGGCAAAGAGATTTGGAACAGAAACTAGGGTAGGGAGAGGGAGGACAGCACATTTTGCTGATTACACAATCATGGATCAGCTCTGGGGGGAGTAATCTTGGAAGAGTCCTTCCAATGCCCCTGTTCAGGCCAGCTTTCTGTCTTATAGCAATACAGAATCAACAGTGAGCAGCTGTCTTCCTAGCTAAGTGTTCAGGAACTAGGAGTTGGAAACAACTTGCACACCCTGGAGACATGAGCCCTGCCCAATGTTTCCCTTCTCAGAAATCATCACTTGTCCTTCGAGTGATTTACATGAGTACTAAAAAGGTTGGCAGGCAAGGCAGTGCTCCCTATGTGGACCCTATTCCCCCATCAGAACTGGGAAATTTGTTATTATCCTTTAAAAATTATCTTTAATGTTTATTTGTTTTGGTTGTTTGCATTTTGAACACTCATCTGGCCATTTGTCTTTCTCTCCCTCCCCTTCTTGCCTCCTGCACATCTTCCATTGGCAATGTTTCACCGAGCTTGACTAAACTTGGCTGTTTTCTGCATCAGGTGATGTTCCATTTCGACTCACCCCCATGGGAGTAGGGGTGAGCGCGGGTGCTTAGGCTTTGCTCTGCATTTTACTGATTGGGCCAGAACAGGATGACTGGTTCCAAGTCATTTTACAGTTTAGATTTGGCCTAATTTGTTTCCTTGGGAAATGCTTTTCATGTGTATGTCTTTGCACATCTCCAATGTTTCTACCTTGTTTGAGCACTGGGTTTGTTGGTAGATGTATCAAGTATACATATCTGACCATGTGGTGTGATACCTAAGTTTCATGTCACCATATCACAGCCCTTAACTTCAGGGTGCACCTCTGCTTACCTGGAATAGTGTTTCTAAGATCAAAATATTTGAACAATACAGATCTAAGCAATAGGCAAGCTGTTGTTGGGGTAAGAAGGGTCTTCAGATGCTTTTTTCTATCATCAATTAATGATTTGTTAATGGTTGATCTAATAGTAGCAATCACAGCATGCACAGGTCAGTCTCACCTTCTCTTTGTTGTTGTTCTATACAAAATCTATGAAACAATAATTTATCTAAGAACATAGGGTAGCACACATTCCTTTACTTTTTAGATGATGATTATACTTTTCTTTTGTTATTCTGACACAGTGTCTCATGTAGTCCAGGCTAGACTTGTATAGTCAAGGTTAGCCTTGACCTCAAGATCCTCTTGCCTCAGCTGCCCAAGCATCAGGATTACAGATTGTACTACCACATCAGATTTTAATCTCCAAATATTAATTTAGACTTTTATTGGAATCCTGTAATACCTCTTAGCAAGAGTGAACAATGTTGATGTCTCTCTCTCCCAATCTGTTTAATGGATATGGTACTGGTTTTCCACTCAAAAGATATCCATTTCAGTAACTATAAGGCACATGCTATTCAACGATGTTATTTTTCTTTCCAGAATCTTTACTATCTAATGTTGGATGAAGAAATGAATTTCATACATTGTATGAAATTCTCAAATTCATGAATTCTCAAATTCATGCAATCATTCATACATTGTATGAAATTCCATGTCATTTTTATATACTATAACTATTTCTGATTTTAAAACATTACAGAGCCATAGTAGTTAAATCAGCACTGTATTGGAACAAAACTGCCACATTAACCATTGGAATAAAATATAGGTCCCAGATATAAATTCATGCACCACCAGTGACCTGGTTTTTGACAAAGTCATCAAAAATAGACACTGAAGAAAAGACAGCATATTTAATTAATGGTACTGTGAAAATTAGGTATCTATATGTCGAAGAATGAAACTTGTTTGTTCTTTATACCCTGCACATATATCAATCCCAAATGAATCAAAGATCTCAATGTTACAACTGGAACATTGACACTCCTAGAAGAGGGTGAGTCCAATTCAGGATAAAGGGTCAGATGTAAACTTCTTTCTCAATTGGACTCTAGTTACCGAGGAAATAGGACTACCACGTAATCAGAAAATGGAACTTCATGAAAATAAGAAAGATGCACTATCTATCGTTAACCACCAGGGAAATGTAAATCAAAACTAGTTTGAGATTTCATCTTACCCCAGTCAGAATGACAAAATTAAGAAAACAGAAAGCAGCTAATCCTCGCAAGGGTATGGGGAAGACAAATCTTCAGATGCTGCTGGTAAGCTTATAATTTTGTGCACTCTGGTGGAATTATGGTAGAATTTCTTCAGAAAACTAGAATAGATCTACCATGTGGCCTGTGCCATTCCTGAGCATATAGCTACAGGACTGTATTTTTTCTTTTTTGCATTATTTTATTTATTTATTTATTTATTTATTTATTTATTTATTTATTTATTTATTTATTTATTTATTTGGTTAATTTTTGAGACAGGGTTTCTCTATATAGCTCTGGCTGTCCTGGAACTCACTCTGTAGATCAGACTGGCCTCAAACTCAGAAATCCACCTGCTTCTGCCTCCCAATTGCTGGGATTAAAGGCGTGTGCCACCACTGCATTATTTTTTATTAGATATTTTCTTTATTTACATTTCAAATGTAGGACTGTATTTTCTATTACAGAGAGACATGCAAATCTATGGTCATAGCTACTCTATTCACAATAGCTAGGACATGTAAACAGCCCCGTTTTCCATCATCTAATGAATGGATAGTGAAATTGTAGTGCTTATGTGCAATGATGGACTTTATTCAGTTGTAAATAACAGTATAATTTTGAAATTACAGGTAAATCTATGGAGCTGGAAAAAATTGAATTGAAAGAGGTACCCGAGACCTAGGAAGAAAAATGTCACATGCCCTACACACATATATGGAGTGCTGAATCTTTAGATTTGTGTATTTAACTTGGAGTTCCCATAGAATCCCCCAGAACAATTACCCTTTTATTCAGTATCTATTTCTTCCGATAAAATGTAACCTTGTCAGAACAGAACAGTTTTGATCTCCAGTTTTGCTTGTACTTAGAATGTTGCCTGACATTTATTATGAGTTCAGTAAATACTTGTGGGTCAATGAGTAAATAATTAAAACTTCAGAAAGCCTTCACTTTATCAACCCTAACAAACACTCTTTTGGTCTCAACATAAGCTTCTTAGGAATAGAGAATTCATCTTTCATACAGATAGTTTATTTTATTATTGCCAGAGATATTTTTCCTTCTGTTGAATTAAACTCTCCTTTCCAATAATGTTTTTCCTTCATCTTTATGTCTTTTATTTCTGAAGCTACATTAAATAAGTTTAAATTGTCAATACACTGTACTTTCAACTGTACTGTCCTTAAGTCTTGTATAGATAAAACAGCACTGAACTGTTCCTCATAGCATACTCTTTTGACTACCTCTTGTTATTTTGATATTATTCTTATGTATGTCCCAGCACTATAGTCCTTCTTAGGCACAATGTTGCAAGGAGGCTCTCTTTGGTAGATGGAAACACTTTCATCAGCAGTTTGTGTATATAGCTTTCCAACATGTTCTAACCCTAAATGTCCTATGTTTCACTCCACACTTCATCATTCTGTCCACAGGATATCATGAAAGACCTTATAAAAGAACTTGCCAAAATCCAGATATATTTGGCCTATACCATTCCACAAATCTGATAGCATAGCAAAGCTATCCAAAATTGAAATGAGGGTGATCTACTTAGAAAAGCAATATTTGTTCTGCATGCTTCCCATCCACTTTTGAATGCTCATAAACTATTCAAAATGACTCCTGCAAAAAGTGTTTGGAAAGGTTTTAAAAAGTTTTAAGCACTCGAGAATTTAAAATGATCATTGCTATCATTCTTAACTTTTAATATATTTTGTATGTGCACATCTCTCCATAGTTGCACATACACTATGTAAATAGATTCACATTTATGTATATAATTTCCAATATGTACATGAAATATGTGATGTGTGTGTTTTCTATATCTGTGGCTGGAGAATCTGTGGGTAAATAACCAGTAATACTGCTACTATTTATAATTAGAATTTTAATCCATGCTTCATCAGGATAAGTTGGTGAAATACAAACTTCTTTCTGTTCACTGTTGCATTATGGCAAGACATAGATTCAAAAATGTAACAGTGCATTTTGTCCTATTTGGAACTGTTTTTTTTTTTAAAGAATAACAAAAAACCCCACTTCTTTCTATTTTTTCCCTCTTGTAAAGCACATATCCAAAAGAATGTAATCTGCAGGAAGTCTGGAGGAAGACCTTCTATGCTCAGGGTCCTTGCCCTCCCCAAGCTTCTATTGTTTCAGGTAAAACTACATTCTTTTGTATGCAAGTGAATAAAACATATGGCATAGGTTCACGTGGATATTTCTGTCTTTCCGAGACAGGCAGGCATAAAATAATCCTGTGTCTGAGACTGAGACTAATTAGCCATTTAGTTTTACCCTGAAACCCATGACTCCACAAAAAGACCAGACTTAAGTGCAAAGACTTTCAGAAGCTGATAAAAATGCATATATATATATATATATATATATATATATATATATATATATATATGACTATATATTCTATTTCAAATAATGCACTAGTATTTGCTCCAAATGGAAATGTTTCCTTTCCAAGTCATTTGCCAATTTGATTAGTAGGTCCCTGCCAGTTTAAAAACTCTGGTTCATTAAGTACAGTCTAAACATAACAAGTATTGTATTATTGACTATAAAGATTTAGTAAGCTCTGTTAAAAATGTACATCTTGTTTCCTTAACATCTGAATTTTATTGAAAGTTAGCTCTCTTTAAGCTCAAATTTTGGACAATTTCACTGCTTTCCTATACCCTCCCAATATTTTATCACTCTGTTGCTTACAATTTTTGTTTAAGTTAGCTGTCTTGAAGCTTAAATTTTCTATTTTTAAAAATTATACAAAATATCATATTTCTTGACATCATGAGTGGGACATGCTTGATAACGTTAAATGAAATTTGTGCTTGTATTCTGTAATCACTACAATATGTACAAATCACTGTCACTATGGTTATTTAAAGGCACACTGTGCCTTCTGAAAGTCTTGATTTCCTGTAGTCTTGATTTCAGTGCCTATTCTTTTTTTTAAATATTTATCCAGAAAGTTAATGTTCTATTATTATACAGACTCTAGGACTTACTTGGATCAATTCTACTTAGTGTCATATATATTTGTATGATTGTAGAATGGCAGAGCGCGTGATGAGTAAAAGAATTTATTTTTTTTCTCATTACAGTTTTTCCTGCCCCAAAGATGCTATGCAAACTTTGGAATGTTCTTCAAAGTTCAGTGATCTACTAGACACATCCTTAATATGTTCTTGAGAAATTCCTTTCATTTCATCTTTTTCCTAGAACTAGAATTGAACATGAGAAAAATAGATTGAAAATCAAATGTAAAAGCAAGTAGATTTGCAGAGGTAAATTGAATTGTGGCAGACATGTTTGGTTTCTTAAACCAGCTGAAATAATAATATTCGGGGTACAGCTGGAATTCTGTTGAACTCTAGCACAGTTTGGTCTATTTTATGCATATTCTGGGTGATTAAATTTCATTTAGCCTAAGAACTTTATGTTGATCCCACAAATTCTTACAGTAACTCTTACAATGATCATTACAATTTCTCTTACAATGATCACTAAAACCTTTGATTCTCATGCATAAGAGTCAAAATTTGGGCCGGGCAGTGGTGGTGCATGCCTTTAATCCCAGCACTTGTGAGGCAGAGGCAGGAGGATTTCTGAGTTCAAGGCCAGCCTACTCTACAGAGTGAGTTCCAGGACAGCCAGGGCTACACAGAAAAACACTGTCTCAAAACATAAAAAAACAAACAAAAAAAATGTCTTATTGTCACCCTACGCATCATGGAGTGACAACATGGCTGATAGACATGATGCTTTATTTCAGAGAATATCTATGGAAAGAACAACATCAAAGGCTTTTATGCCTTCAGTAGTTAGCTTTAGATCACTGGACAACAGATCTAGATGTACTGAATGTATAGAGTAGTGGTTATCAACTGTAATGTGTATCCAAGTTATCCTGAGGGTTTACTAAAACAAATCTATGCCCCACCCCCTAGAGATTCTTACTCTGTAGACCTAATACGGGCTTGATATTTTACATATCTAGAGGCTCCTGAGTGATGTTGATGCTATTAGTTTGAGAAATTACGAATTACAATTTCCCCCATATATGTTTGAATCGTTTCACCACATTCAAATGAGATAACATGTGAATCTAGTATGCATGCGATAAATTAAAATTCAAAACTGGCAAGAAGGGTGTAAATAGTTATTGAAGATCTATTGTGTGTAATGCCTTTCTGGATGCTATACACTGACAGTTTATTTAAATACATTTTAACTTCCATTATCTCTATTGTTTTTTAATTTAAAAATGAAACTGGTCAAATTAACTTTCTCAAGATAAAACAATTTATTAGACATCAATTATGATATTCAAATCCAGACCTTTGTATCTTCAAAGCTCACATATTTTCCATTACATCACATTGGTATATATATGCTTGGAGAAACGGTGTCAAGTGAAATACAATGTTCTCCCGTATCCAGGAAATCAGGCTCCATTCCTGACTACTGTTAAAATTATCCATTGATCAATCAGTTCATGAAGCTCCACCAATTCATGTATAACTTTATCCATAACCCAGCAATCAATGAATTTACTCATTTGCTCATTCATCATTTTCTTGAACATTGAGTATTTTAGCCTAATACTTCCTTTTCTTTGTTTTCATGTGTGATGTGATGTGATGTGTGTGCGTACATGCATGCGTGTGTGTTTTTGTGTGTGTGTGTATGTGTGCGTGTGTATATAGGCACATGTGTGCCCTGGGACATGTACAAACATGAGAGGACAATCTTAGGTTTCCCTCCTTACCTTTTTTCTTGCTTGAAACAGGACCTTTTTGTTTCCCTGTGTATATGCCAGGCAAGCTGCCTTGAGAATTTCTGATCATCTTCCCTCTTTGTTTCCCATTTTGCTGCAGGATTTCTGGCATTCAGCAGCTATGTGTGGGTTATGGGAATTCAAATTCTGTGTGGACTTTCCCAGCCAGCAGTTTACCAACTAAGCTGCTAATCTAGCCAGACTTTCCCTCTTTAGCTTTCGCTTATCCTGAAAGGGCAATGAGAAGTTCACACTACATGATATTTAAGGTTGATTCTATTCTTTGAAGCCAGATGATGCCTGAAGCTTTTCCAACTAATAAAAATTAAAGACATTTTTAGGCCAACAGACTAGGCTATCCCTCATAAAGTTGAATTTACAGGAAAATTCCTGTAGAGTTACTGAGGAACATTGCATGCGAAGGAAAACAGATTTTTCCGTTAGTATTGCAAACTGAAGAATATTGAAGAGCATGGTAATTAGAGTAGGGATGTTAAACATTTCATGAAAATAAGAAAAACCAATTGAGAAAAATTGAGGTTCTAGTAATTTTAAGGATCTTTAGGCATGTATACTTAATAAATGCTTAAAATCAAATGGAGAATTTGTGACCATTGTTGAGAATTTAGAGTTTGACTTTTCAATTTTTCAGATTAAATGGAGCAATGTTTTCTTCTTTATGAATAGATATTTTCATCAGACATTTAAAATTGCCCTTTGCTCTAATCTTTAACTATACTATGCACTTTAAGGAAACTTGTGAGAGATTCACATATATATAAAAAAAAAAAACCAGAGGCAAAACAACAACACAAAGCAATATAAATGAAAGCATGTGAGTGGGGATTGTGAAATGACAGTGATAGTCAAGCTTTGCAAGTGAATGCCAGATTTGTCTAGGATTGAGTTACAGTGTGAAATTACCTCATTCTTCACACAGACCTTGCATTTTGGGTTAGGTTTGGCAAAGAAAGACTATGTTTTTTTTTAACGTATTAAAACTAAAGTTTTTCTTTTACCACACTTATGTCTGTATCCATTAATATGAGACTTCAAAGATTTACCAGTTATAATTTAGATCCTTAAATATTTTCTATATGTGAAGAAAATAAATGCTTATCAAAACTCTCATACTAGTCAGCCAAAGATGACCCATTTCTGAAGTAATTTTGTATTCCACTTTATGTATAATAAGATAAGAGATTCATTATCTGTAGCATTCCTAAAACACGAGGGAATTGTAAAAGCTTTTGCATTTTATGTCTTCATTTTTAATACTCTTTCCCATTGCTTATATTTATGGTAAAAGGACAAATTAAACCAGAGATGTGGCAGAGAAGTCTATTTACTTTGTATAGAAAGTATCTTTTGCTTTGATGGATTTGTTGCAAGAAACAGACACCACTAGCTTAGATTCTTGGATGTCACCAATTCTTACAGAATGTTCACAAGGTATCCCTAGAGGAAGGCTTGTTATCATCAACTGACAGCTATCCTGGATAGTATTTCTTCTTGAAGGCGAAATGAACCTTTGTTTTGGTTAAGAAATGTATCCCCTCACCTGAAAAAATGTCCAGGCTCCTGTCATGATAACATAGACTTGAAAAAAATGTTTTAGTATTTGAGCTCTTTTCAATATTCAATGATAGTGGAAGGCAAATAACAAATTTGCTTTACCCTCAAAGGAAAAAGTTGGCAGCACACTAGATATTCTGTGTGAAATGAAGCAGTTGAAGAAACACCATATTCTGCTATTGGTTCAGTTTTGATAGCAGCTATGATTTTCAATAGTTATAGGAGACCAAAAATGCTCTGCTGACTTTGGAAGAAAATGAATTGATTCAGCTGTTCAGTGAACAGCAGATGACTTGGCGAACTGCTTTTCTTTGCTCAGATTCACAGATATCACTGTACTTTATCTGAGTTCTCTATATGGTGAAAAACAAGTGGCATTTTCCGCAGGTAGAACAATGAGCCCCTTTAGACTTCAACTTGTTATCACAGTTAAAAGGTATTACAATTCTAAAACTGAACCAACTCACTGGAGACAAGTGATTTGACATAGTTTGGAAATAAAATGATAGATTTTGTCCAATATGGAGGATTTAGACTGCAACCCTTAAATATCAGTTATCATATTGATTCCTGGCCACGTCTTCATCAACAAGCCTAACCTTATTTTTTTTCTTTCATATAGGTTTTTTAACCTCCTTTTTATTCACATTTTTTATTTGCTCGATGAGATAACAGACTGGGACTATGTGGTTTGGGTAGGACGTTTCCAACAGTTTCTGAAATTTGTGCTTTTAAAGGCATGCCTGGATCTGTCCAGGAATTTCATAATTATTTTTGCTAATGGTAAATGAAAACATGCCGTGATGGATTTGGTTTCCTTCCAGAGATTCTAGCATGAATGCCTGCATTTCAAAAAGAAGATGATTAAACTGACCATAAAGAAAGCTTCAGTTTCAAATTCAATGTGGTGTCATGGCAAAAACATTCACTATTGGACAAATCATCTAATTTTCTATGTCATAGTTTTCTAATTTGTCAAGTAGACTGAAGAACCTACTCTCTATCTCCACAGATATTATAAAGAATAGGAGAAATTTGAATATGTTTTATAACATATGAATTCTACTCATCTAAAATTATATACTTTATTAGTTTCTAAAATAGAGGTATTATTTTAGTACAATTTCATCATTTTACAGATAAAGAATCTGTGTTTTTTGAAAAAAGCACTTTAAATATAGACCACCAACCAGTAAGTTGCAAAAGTAGATCTAGAACCTGAGTGATTTGTTCCTTACTCTAGAAATCTAAAAATACAGAATTATTCAGACTAGTGGACACAAAACTATAAGCAGTATGTATAGTGCTCTAACATAGTTTTTATATACCTTAGAAAAGTCTACTTTCTGGTTGATCGGTTCTGTGAGTGGAAAACTTCTTAGAAGGAAGCATTCAGTTGGAAGATAGTCATAAGAAAGTTAACATTCCATATTTCTTCATAACTTTTACATACTGATTCTTGATGATTGAAGGTAATATGCACAGTTCCTTTTTATCTTACAGGCTTTGAGATATTTGAGCATAGTTATTCTCTATTTCTACTTATTATACTTTTTTTTCTTTTTTATTGGATATTTTCTTTATTTACATTTCAAATGATATTCCCTTTCCCAGTTTTCCCTCTCCCAGAAAACCCCTATCCCATCCTCCCTCCCCCTCCTTCTATGAGGATGTTCCTCCGCCCACCCACCCACCCACCCACTCCCAACTCCCCACTCTGGAATCTCCTGCACTGGGGCATCTATAGAGCCTTCATAGGACCAAGGACCAATCCTCCCATTGATGCATGACAAGGCCATCCTCTGCTACATATGCAGCTGGAGCCACGTGTACTCCTTTCTTGATGGTTTAGTCCCTGGGAGCTCTGGGGGATCTGGTTGGTTGATATTTTTCTTCCTATGGGGTTGCAAACCCCTTTAACTTATTCAGTCCTTTTTCTAACTCCTTTATTGGGGATCCCACACTCAGTACAATGGTTGGCTGTGAGCATCCACCTTTGTATTTGTAAAGTTCTGGCAGGGCCTCTCAGGAGACAGCCATATCAGGCTCCTTTCAGCATGCACTTCTTGACACAATAATGGCTGGGTTTGGTGACTGTATATGGGATGGATCCCCAGGTGGGACAGTCTCTGGATGGCCTTTCCTTCAGGCTCTGCTCTACACTTTATCTCTATATTTGCTCCTGTGAGTATTTTGTTCTCCTTCTAAGAAGGATCGAAGCACCCACACTTTCTTCTTCCTTCTTATTGAGCTTCATGTGGTGTGTAAATTGTATCCTGGTTATTTGGAGCTTTGGGGTTAAAATCCACTTATCAGTGAGTGCATACCATGTGTGTTCTTTTGTGATTGGGTTACATCACTCAGGATATTTTCTAGTTCCATCCATTTGCCTAAGAGTTTCATGAAGTCATCATTTTTAATAGCTGAGTAGTACTCCATTGTGTAAATGTACCATATTTTCTGTATCCATTCCTCTGTTGAAGGACATCTGGGTTCTTCCCATCTCCTGGCTATTATAAATAAGTCTGCTTTGAACTCTACTGAAAATTCTTAGGCAAAGATAACTTAGTTCTTTTTAGCTGTTCTAATTTAAAAAGTGATAGTTTGCTTCTCACTTGACATGAGCCAGGCTTTATGCTACATGCTGAAAATGTTTAGGTGGATAAGATGCAATGCTTAATTTGGACAAAAGGAATAAAAATTTAATATGTGCTGTAACACCACTTAAGTATTGGTCTGAACAAGAACAAACTACAACCTGGAATATTTTGAGAAATAATCTTTAGTTCATTAATAAGTAATATTGATGAAAACAAGAATTGTTTGTGGGTGCTGGGCAGTGGTGGTGCATGCCTTTAATCCCTGTACTTGGGAGGCAGAGGCAGGCAGATTTCTGAGTTCGAGACCAGCTTGGTCTACAGAATGAGTTCCGGGACAGCAAGAGCTATACCGAGAAACCCTGTCTGAAAAAAAAAAAAAAAAAAAAAAAAAAAAACCGAAAAAAACATTGTTTGGGGCAATTACACATTGACAGCAATTTTCAGTGGTGTGGTGACACTAAGCAGCAAGTCAGAAAAGACACAGCAAGCTTTCTGTGTATGTGTTCATGTGTGTACATGTGAATGCATGTATGTATGTGTGTGTATACACATGGTCCTAAATCAAGCCTCCCCGGACCCTGTTCTCTTTCAGTTGACTCCTTGTACCTGTGTGCAAGATTCTATATTAATTCTGATTTGAGTTTTTCACAATCAATTTTGTTTTAAATTATATTACTTATGTGTGATTGTGTGTGTATGTGTGTGTGGTATTCTGAAAATATTGAGATATGATTTTTTTTTTGCTTCATCTAATGAGTGATACTGATGAAAATAAGGAATGTTTGGGGCAATTGCATGTTGATCAGCAATTTGCAGTGGTGCCGTGACTCTAAGAAACCCACCAGAATAGGCACAGCAAGCTTTCCTGATATGCATGCATGTACCTGTTTGTGTGTGCTGTGTGTGTGTGAGCACACCTACACTTGAATGCACATGTGGAGGTCAGAGGTTAGTACTGGGTATCTTCTTTGATTGTTCTCATCTTTAATTTTTTTTTCTTTTGAGAGGATCTGTCACTGAAACTGGAGCTTAATGATTTGGGTAGACAAGTAGGCAGCAGGCCCCAGGCATATTCCAATGTCTATCTCTCCAGAACTGTGATAACAAGTGTGTGTGTGTGTGTGTGTGTGTGTGTGTGTGTGTGTGTGTGCGTGCGTGCGTGCGCGTGCGTGCGTGTGTTTCCTGACCTTTTGTGAGGTTTTTTTTTTTTTTTTTTTTTTTTTTTTTTTTTTTTTTTTTTTTTTTTTTTTTTTTTTTTTTTTTTTTTTTTTTTTTTTTTTTTTTTTTTTTTTTTTTTTTTTTTTTTTTTTTTTTTTTTTTACATAGGTGCTCAGAATCTCAACTCAGGTTCTCATGATTGTGCAGCAAACATTTTTCTCACCAAGCCATCACATGGACAGTGTCTCATATAGGCAAGACTGGCCCCCAAACTCACTGTGTAGTGAGGAGTGAACTTGAACTTCTGACTTCTTCCCAATGCTTACCTTGCATTATATCCTATTTTATTGTGGTGTTGGTAATCAAACCCAAGGCCTTGTTCCTGTTAGGTGTCCACTCTTTCAACTGAACTACATCTCCAGCCTTTCCTGTTCGATTTTATTCAGTGTTTCTGTTAGAGATCTTTTTGATCTCCATTCTCTCCTTGAATATATTTATTTGCCCTTGCTTCATGCCTTCTATGGCTTTTTAAATGCTGTGATAACAGTAATTATATTTGGGTCAAAATTCCCTAAGTTTTCAAAGGATACTACAGGGCTAAATACATCAACTGTTATTTTGGTAATGTTTTCCCCATCAGCTCTTGGGGAAAAAGGGCTACATGTTTATTTGGAGTGATGGGGATATTTGAAATCCAGGGAAAATAAAGTAGCTGTTTCTGAAAACTTCTATTATAAATCGGAGTGAAGGCTATATTTTAGAGTGTGACCTTTGAATCCTCATCCTTCTATTAGTTTACTTTCTAAAAAGTCAATTTCCTCAGCTCTGCCATAGCTTCATTTTCAACTAGTATATTTGACAAAGTACAAATCATAAACAAATGATCACATAAATTGTTCACATATACCCACGAGTTTATCAAGTAATTATACCTGTATGGGTAAAATGAGAGTCAGTATAGAAATGATGAAACTTGAAGCCTTCTGGCCTTTGTCAATAGAGTTAACCATAAAGACATGTTTTATTAGCACAAAGCATGAAGGGATATTATGAAGGATGAAGTCCAGTTACTCCTTTAAATTCTACCATGTGAGTTACAATTTGTGCAGACACTACACAGAGCCCAGCTTTCCCCATCACCTTGGAATGGATACTCTTGGAGTTTGAAGGGTCTCTGGAGAATATCTAATCCAACTACCTCAATGTTTAGGGCACCACATGAGAAAACTAGTTGAAGTTGTGGTTTTTCAGACAAGTCAAACAGTTTGATTAGCTTTAGATTTTTATCATATTCACAGAATTTATAACTACCGGCTGGAAATCACTTGGGTCAGGTAATCTTACTTTGAATAATATTGGTCTTATGACAGACGACAGTACAGGAAGGCTTGAAAACAAACGGAAAATTTCTTGTGTCTTGCATGTTACAAATAGCTTAAAAGAAATGAGCAAGAATTAAAATGGCAGTCTGCTTCAGTTTCTGCTTGTTACATGTACTTTGGTTTTGTAAACCAACTAGGCATACCATGCATAACTGAATCCCAAGAAAGTAGATTCTCTATGCTTAGGAAACCAGCTTTTTCTTTTCTTTTCCTTTAAACAGAGAAAAGAAAGCTGAATTTGTTTCTGAAGATGTCAGTTCACTGAGTTAGAGAGACTCTCAAGCAAACAATCTTTACTTGTATACTGGAGTGGTGTGTAGTCTGAAGTATATAAGGATGGGTAACTCATAGCCTGTTTTTACCAGCTACAGTATGTGGGCTGATTTAGTGGTCACTGCTGTTACCTCAGCAATGTCTCCACTGTAGTTCACCAGAGTTGATTGTCTCTTCTTTTAGCCCTGGCCTGCAAGAGTTGATAGTTATATATATTCTTTCCTGTAGATCTTATCCAAATATGTTCACAGGTTATCAGTCTGCTTTAATCCCGACAAATAGGCAGAGCCTTTGTTGGGCTTGCAAAGATAAAGTACCCTTTGTTTCATATGTCCAGAGACATTTATTCACATGGGCTTAGTTTCCTCATCATGCTATGGTGTACATGTTGTACTCCTTCAATACTAGTAAATAGGTGAGAAAGTATAGACAGACAGTAGATGATTTGTCCAAAGATACCCAACTTGTTAGTGGTAGAGCTAGTATTCACATTCAGGTCTGTTTGATCTTAATGTATAATTTCTCAATAAACAACCTGTTGGCTTTACTTTGGAGACATTTATAAAATGTGGCATTGTAACTATAGCATCTACATTTTGGTAGTAGATGAAAGAAAAGAAGTAAGAGTCCCATAAGCTTGTTGAAAGACAAATGAAGGGCTGGAGAGATGGCTTAGCAGTTAAGAGCACTGACTGCTCTTCCAGAGGTCCTGAGTTCAATTCCTAGCAAACACATGATGGCTCACAACCATCTGTAATGGGATCTGGTGCCCTCTTCTGGTGTGTCTGAAGATATCTACATTGTACTCTATACATAGAATAAATACATCTTAAAAATGAAGACAAATGAAATAGAAAGGACTCGGGTTCTTGAGACCTTGATTAGAATCCAAACTCTGCCAGTTACTAGCCATTACTCCTAGTCATTTACCTCCTTGGAGCCTAATTTTTCTTAGCTGTAAACTGACAATAAATATATTTACATCACAGAGTTATAATAAATACTAAACAAGATGACTTTTTAAGTTTTGGGAACATCAATGATAAACTTTGAGAACTATAAATGTAATTTTGTTTTATCAATTTGAGAGATAGACTGAATATGGGGTGTAGAATCTACCTAGCAGAGTTTACTCTGCATTAAGATTCCACATACATTTTACAGAAAAGCCATTTTCTCCACCTGTCAGTTATTGCTTGGGTACAGAAATTTGGAGACTTTACAATAATTTGAAGAAATAAAGTTTTTGCTATGAACATGGCATTATGTGGGATTCAGAGAAGTGCACAGTCTAGAGAAGGATAGTATTGCGGCAATTTATATGGTCCTATTGCATCCTGTTCATTTATCCAACACTTGGTGGGTAGCTCTAGTATTACTGGAATTCTACTATTACTGAATGTGGTTAAGTTAAAAAATTAATAAAAGAGATGTATGAGATCTTAGCTCCTGTTTCATAGACTTCTATAGTCTAGGTTGTTAGAGAAAAGTACCTTAACAGAGGTCTGGAGTTAGAGAGATGGCTTAGTGATTAAGATCACCTACTGCTTATCCAGGGGACCCCAGTTTAGTTCCTCACACCTATGACAGAAGATTACAACAGCCTGTAACTTCAGCTCTATGAAATCTGATGCTTTTGTCCTCTGCACACACACACTCCTGCACTCACAAGGGCATATACCCACACATAGACACACATGTACACATAACTAGAAATAAAATAAATCCTTTGAAAACAAGATGTGTGTGTATGGGGCAATAGGAAACCAGAAAAGCAAATGATCTCTTGTTGCAAGGAGTGAATGTAGTGTTATGAAATACAAAGCAGCAGTGGCAGAAGTAAGTGAGTACCTGGTGGGCCCTTGAGAAATCACATCATGTGACAGACCTGATAAAAGGGAAGTTTATTGTGGCAGAAGGGAAGGGAATGGGAACCTAGAAAAAGGGGGTAGGCAGAGAAAAGTAAGGGGATGGGCAGAGGGCAGAAAGAGAGGCTGCCTGAAACACTTGGGAACAAACAGGGAAAGAGAGTAGAAAAAGGGGGGCTGCGATAGTGAGCAGTTCTCTTTATATGCTGCTACATGTGGTTCACACCTGTCAGACAATGGTTGTTGCTAGGTCTCTGTTGGGAGGAGTCAAGTGGAACTGTCTGTAGGCCAACACGTAGAAGGCAAAATTTCTAGAATTTCGGGGGAATCCTAGTAATTGGAAAATAAGATAGGAGGTAATTTTTATTATTCTTTCTAAAACTAATATAACTTTTTTTTCTGTTGAAACACACCCACCCACACACACATATATACATTACCTACTTACTTACCTACATACATGCACACATACACATGTGGGCCAAATTGACTACATTTAAATCTGGATTTAACCACTGTGACTACTACTATTGTCTATTTTGTGACTTGAGTCTTCATCTTATAAATGGGGTAATGACAGTGCATTTCGTGGGATTAAATGAGATAAATGCACATAAAGCACTTATTATGGTAAATCCTGGCACACATCAACTGTTCTAAAAAAAAACCTTAGCTGTTTATTATAACATCATCCTTGTCATCCTTACTATGGTTTTGGTACTCATTCTGCTTACTTATTTAGCCTTCCTATCATATCTCTGTGATATAGTCATGAATCACTGTTTAAAGAAAACTGCTCTAATGCAACAGGAGGGGAATGAGCTGAATTCTGAGACAAGAGAGGTTTCCTAGTTTCTTTAGTAAAATTGTGGCAATGACCTGTATGAGGAGTCTCATTTGTACTCTTTGAAACTCAATTTAATTCCACATTTGGCATGCAGGACATGCTCAGCACATTATTGTAAATAATTTTCTGAACAAAATAATTCGAGTTTTATCACTTCCTATTGAAGGGGGTGTTTTAAAATGCCAGATTTGCTCAAATATGAGCTGCACTTTTCTGAAGTGATTCTCCACATTCTTACAGTAAAAATTCCTCAGCAAGCCTTTGAACTTAGACTGAAACAGCATAAAATGAAAACATTTAAGTTAACCTCTCTGCCTTTCCAACTGAAATGAGAGAGTCAAAGGATTACACATCTCAGTTTGACTTTTTGAATCTCCCATTTCTACAGCAGTTCATTTGAAAGATGGAAGGCATAACATAACTTCATATTTCCATTGATTATTTAGTCACTCATTAGTGTAAACAGCCAAGAGTTCTAGTTTCAAAACCTTTTGTCTCTGTTCTCTGTTTGGAGGTTATTCAGAAAATGTATAAGCACCAGAGCAACTTGTTTGT
This sequence comes from Mus minutoides, assembly GCA_902729485.2. NCBI lineage: Eukaryota > Metazoa > Chordata > Mammalia > Rodentia > Muridae > Mus > Mus minutoides. The sequence continues at coordinate 177,222 of LR753512.1, read as the reverse complement.
TCTTAGAGACTGGGCAAAGGAACACAGCCAGTGAAAAGGATTAATCTCATGTCTTAATATGGTACATTCAAAGGGAATTTTCTGTCGTCCAAACAAAGGAAGACAGAAAACCCTTCTATTTTTTTTTTCTTTCTTGGTTCTCCCCAAACAGAGGCATCCTTGCTAGTGTTTTAGAAACAGATGCAAGGAAATGCAATTACTATTGATTATAAACTTAACAGGAAAATTCAGGGAAAATTATAAACAGGAAAATTCAGGAGGTCTGGATTACTTCACTATCCTCATCACCTGACTCCACGTCTCTCCGAGTTAAAGGCATTTGCTGGCTAATTCATGAATGGACGAATGCGTTTACCATGCAATGCTTCGCTGGAACACATGTCAGTTGTGGTATGGTAAAGGGAGGACAAAATAGGAGGGAAAGTAGAAGGGAAGGGAAGGAGCCCACAGAGAAGAATTGAGAGTGCTGACATCAAACTTGGCTGGCGTCCACTATTTAGTAGAGGGCTTGCAGTGGAGAGGCTAATTAATTGCTCTGGTATTGCCTGTGAGCATCTGAATAGAAGAGCAGGCAGCAATGAAGTGAAAGATCTAATAATGTGCATACTCTCCAAACACAAGCAAACCTTTCAGTTTAATTTCTAACCCATTAGACTTCCCAGCATCCCTTTAGAGTATGTTGCTTACAATTCTGAAGTGCTTTATTATTTTTCTCTTTCTCTCTTTCTGTTTCCAACATGGTCTAGCAGTGATTGCCTTATAACACTTCAACATTTTTCCCTTCTCATTTCCTCTCATCTTAAGTCACTTTAATTCTAAGCAGGATTTAAGACTCCAATTTTCATGTGTCACAACAAACAGTGAAAATTCTTTTCTTTCTGGCTTATGGAAAATTGTTGACTTGGACAACACTAATGCTTTCCAGCTGTGGTAACTATTCATGTGCTAAACGGAGGATGTTGATACAAATGAGGCTAGGGTATCCTTTCCCCAAAGCTGTTGGCCAGGATTTGCAGGAACAAGCAAATGACTAGGCTGTTAACCTGCATTTTTGCCTTTGTATCCATATAGGCCTATTGTTTTTTCTTTTGCGGAGAGAAAGATAAAGGTGAGAATAATGTATAAAACATGACTCTATAACATTTGCAATCTGGTTACACATCTTGCCATCACTTACCTCTCTTTTTATAGTTGTGGATTTATTTCCTGTCCTCTTGGGTTTTGGGGCAGCTGTAGGTACCACTTTCTATAAAGGCAATTGACCTAGCATATGTCTGAAACTCTTTCAACATACCTCATTAGCTTCATATTATTTTATTCTTTGCCAAAATGCTCTGCTTTAACAGAGATTGATGTTCACGGCTGACCTGTAATGTTCCGGTTCTATCTCTTCACTTTTTTCGGGGTGGGCCCTAGGCCAACTTGTAAAAACAGCACAGTTGGGGCTTAGTCCAGCCTTTCCTTTAAGGTCCACAATGATCTCATACTCTTGCTGTATTATCAAGATGGTCTTTCTGTAAAGAATATAAGAAACTGACATGCTCTGAGATGTAACAAAGGAGAAAATCTTGCTGGGTTATCTCTTGTAAGAATGGATTTACATTTTCTCAGAGGCCTAAGCCTTAAGTCAGGAGAATGACTTGCTAATGCTACAGCTTCTATTTGGGGAGGATTTTTCACCCTCACTCCCACCCCTGGAAGGCATTGGCAGTTTTCTTAATCTGTGTACACAAAGGACTATTTCCAACTGCTGTGTGCTCTGTTCCTTTCATTTGTGTTGAACCTAATTTCTGACTTTTAGTTGTAACTTGTTAGGCTTTGGTTTTGGTTTCTCTGTGTGTCCCTTTCAGGAAGTGCAGGAGAATTTTTTTTTTAACTTGGCTGGATGAGACTGGAAGAAAAATGATTGCTTGACTTGGAATCAGGATTCTACCTTTGGACAAAGTACTCAGCCTTTCTGTATCTGAGTCTCTCCACCTGTAAAACTGAGATTAAATCTCAGTTAATCTGCCTCATAGACAACAAAAAATAAAATTACATAAAATGTCTATAAAAAGAATCAATATTATATTAGTGATATTAATTATTTTGTTATGTTCTAACATTACATTTTCACATATTAGAATAATTGAACATTATAGTGCACAGAGCCTTTTAGATTTTTTTTTTTCAAAGACAGGGTTTCTCTGTGTAGCCCTGGCTGTCCTGGAATTCACTCTGTAGACCAGGCTGGCCTCGAACTCAGAAATCCACCTGCCTCTGCCTCCGGAGTGCTGGGATTAAAGACATGTGACACCACTGCCTGGCCAAGAGCCTTTTAGAGAGAACAGCAAATATTCCTATATCCTGTGTTCTTTCTCAGCTACTCAAGCCCAGGGTCATTGCTATTTCTTTTGTCCTTTGGTTTTTTAGGAATGTCAAGCCCCTTACCAATTTTGTGCTTTTCCTTATTCTGAATTCCAAGAAACTTGTGTCACTTTTTTTTTTTTTTTAGGTCTTTCTCCGCCGGCCTTATTTAGGATTCTTATTAATTTCTCTGGTTCATGGGATAGTAGAGCACCATTGCTGACTCTTGACCTTATTAGTTATTTTAACTAGGAACTCTTGTGTCAGCATCCTAAAGTACGTAACAGAAATGTTTCTTCTGTTTCTGTCATTGATCAGTAATTAACTTAAACAACTGAAGAAGGTTCCTGATTGCATCATTTTTCTATGAGAAACAACACTAGGATTGGAATTATACCTGGAAGGCATATTGTTTGGAATGTAGTCAGTGTAATCACTTATCCCAGTGCTTTGACCTGTAGGTTCCTATAAGAACTTACTGCTTTGTCAGAGTCCATTTCTTTCTAAAAGCTTTTACTAGATTTTGTTTGAATCTTTCTGTAGTCAGGAGTCTCTGAAGTTTTCATGAGGAGGAACTATTTTTCATTTCATTGAAGACATGTGCTAACTGAGTAAGGAAAATAGAAATTCAAATAGGAAATTAGGTTACTATTAAACATAAAACTTCCTAATAAAAAGTGTGTGTGTGTGTGTGTGTGTGTGTGTGTGTGTGTGTGTGTGAGTGTGTGTGTGTGTGTGTGTGTGTGTGTGTGTGTGTGTGTGTTTTATACTGGGAGTCCCAGAGAACATCAAAGGGGGGCAGAGTTAACCTGGTTAGAGTTGTATTTGTACAAGTTCGGTTTTGATATCCATGCCCCACAGAGTGCTAGTATGCCATTTGTAGCATTGGTGTTGGAGAATGTTAGCTAAAGTTCTCTACTCCAAGAAATATTTAATCTGTGAGGTGACAGAATTAACTTCTCACCCCATTTCTATGTCATTGGACAGGATGTTCACCTAAACAAGGGGTAATTTTTTTGTTGGCAAAAATGGAACCATCACTAAAAGCTGGAAACTAGCAGTTGGAAAATCTGTACATGGAAAAACAAACGACCTTGGGCAGCAGAAATTAGTTACCTTGGCAGATACCAGACATGTCCCATACACATTCAAGACATACTTAATGTGAAACTCCAGCTTGTCCTAAGCAAAGCCATATGTTCATTATGAAAGACAAGCAAAGTTAAACAACATTTTGAAAGTTAGAATGGTAATCAAGAATGGATATCAAATGTTTCCTGAATATGAATAACAGTTGAATGAAAATATATACATAGAAAATATTGACAAAGAAGAGTGAAAAAATTAAGACACTACGTTTCTTAACATAATTATCATATACATACACATGCATCAGCAAGGCATCAAAATGAGATCCCGAGACAAGGAGGATTAGTTTAATTCACTAAAAATATATTCCATGAAAACAAATATTTATATTTTTTCTTTTTATGATAATCTATTTACACTATTGCTGAAACAACTACACAAAGTTTTAAATGAAATTAGACAATTGTAATTTAATTCAGATTTTAGACAGTACATGAAAGGCTATGTGGAAAAAATATTAAGAAATCTGTAAAGTTACCAAACTATGAACATGTAACTTTCTCTTAAAAAGTCTCAGAAAAATTAATAATAACAAAAAACACAAATATCAAGTGAGAAATTTGGATTTAGTACTTTCACTGACTTTTATTTTTAAAAGAAAATCCTTTTATAAGATGGAGGAAATGTGCTTTTTCTCTGTAGTTCTTAAAAACAAAGCCATATCCATAATATATAAAATATAAGACTTTGAAAGATGAACAGAAACAGCAGACCAGCTGGGGACTTCTGAAACTATATGATGCTGGGTTCCCTATTTGATTTTAGACTCATTTATGTCAGACTTGTAGAAACAGGCGAGTTAGAAATGACAATATGGAGAGATTAAAAAAAAATAAACCTCAGATAAAATTTGCTTTTTCTAGCCAAGGACTAACAAAGGGACACGTTCTTAAATCAGGACAGTTTGAAACATATTCCTTCTATTCTCATCAAACATCAGTAAATAACTAAACCAAATAAAAAAGAACACAGCATTTTAAGCCTGGTGAGGTACTTAAGTTTATCTACCTGTGACTTTGTAATGAGGATCCCTAATGCTAATGATGTCATAATAATTCAAGTAAGAATCCAAGATTTCCCCCAGTGCATGACAAATGTCTCCTGCTTTGGTATAAGTGAGACCACTTGCAGAGCCTAGTCTGTCACTCTCACACATGGCAGCATGAAACATTCTTCTACTTCCCTGTTGGGCTATTGTCATGTAAGGCAGAATAATGAGTTAAATTCTTCATCATTGTGTGGTCGGTGGAGACTATATGTACAGTCAGTACACCCATACTCTCCAAGCAGTTAAGAGGATTCACACTATTTATGTACAAGAAACTTAAATGACTTTCACTTGACATTATTAATATATACCCCATGAACATTCTTAATTATGTGTATGTCTGTGTATGTGCATATGCATGCAGGTGCCTATTGTGGGATCCTCTGGGTCTGTAGTGGCAGTCAGGTGTTATCAGCTAGATACATATGCTGGGAACTTAACTTAAGAACACTGATTTAGCAGCGCAGTGGTGGCGCACACCTTTAATCCCAGCACTTGGGAGGCAGAGGCAGGCGGATTTCTGAGTTCGAGGCCAGCCTGGTCTACAAAGTGAGTTCCAGGACAGCCAGGGCTAACGAGAAACCCTGTCTCAAAAAACCAAAAAAAAGCCGGGCGATGTGGCGCACGCCTTTAATCCTAGCACTGGGGAGGCAAAGGCAGGTGGATTTCTGAGTTTGAGGCCAGCCTGGTCTACAGAGTGAGTTCCAGGACAGCCAGGGCTACACAGAGAAACCCTGTCTCAAAAAACAAAAACAAAAACAAAAACAAAAACAAAGAAGAACATTGACTTAGAGTTGACCCTGCTAAGATAAAACACTGTGATCAAAAGCAACTTGGGAGGAAAGGGTTTATTTCATCTTACACTTTGTAGTCTATCATCCATCCAGGGAAGCCAGAGCAGGAACTTAAGGTAGGAAATGATACAGAGACTATGGAAGGATGCTGTTCACTGTCTTGCTCTCCATGGCTTACTTAACTTGCTGTCTTATCAACTCAGGGGTGATATTATTTATCATCTGGGAATTCTCATACTAATCCAGACAATTCCCTGCAGATTTGCTTACAAACAAATCTTATCACACCATTTTCTTAATTAAGATCTCTTGTCAGATATGTCTAGGTTTGTGTCAACTTGAAAAAAATCAAACAGCACAAACAGCAAGTCCTCTTAACCACTGAGTACCTTTCCAGTTCCTAAAATTAAATATGTAAATAAGATCCAAAAAAATCTTAAAACACAAAAAGGCTCAATTCTCAATCAATAGTCCCTTTTAGTATGACAGCTACTAAGTTTTCTAAGTAAATAAAAATATATAAGGAAGGTTAACATCAAAATCACTGAGATGTTAAAATATCTCCTATTTTTAAAAATGAAACATTTACAACAAAATAGGGAAATCTGCTTTTGTTATATGTCTTCTTCAAGAAAGAAGAAGAATCTTGTTGTATCTTTTCTTCAAAAAGCCGTGGAAGTAATGTACAAAAATACATAAAGGAAGTCTTTGAAGCAACAGTAGTTTTCTTTTCAGAAATATCTTTAAATGCTAAAGGGAAAATTATAAATCCAGAAATCTACAGGCAGCTGAAATTTCCTTCAGTGATGAAGGGTGGTCAAGACATTTTTGGATGAAGAAAAACTATGCAGAAAGACAATGATTCTCTAGGTCTTCTTGTATTCAGCTCCCTCTTCTAAAATATTCCTTGAACCTTGGATAGGTTGATAAAAGTGTCATGTTCTTAACACTTAAATGTCTACAACATTCACCATTCACTGGAAAAAGTAATATCTTTGATCAAAGCTTAGAGCAGCACTAATGTATTGTTATAAGCTTAAGTATTTTAAAGGCACTTTGATAGTAGATTTCTCCTGTGGCTTATGATCTCCATAACTACAGGTTCTTAATAAGGCTTCAGCTTCCAATCTTATCTGAAAGTGGTGAGTTTCCCCCATAATAGTCATGCCACGATTGCACCATTAGGCACATATCACTTGCAGGCTGTTATTGTGATTTGGGTATGACATGGATCTTGCACTTATGAACTCACTGCAACTGTATTCATCTGCATAAGATTTGTTCAAGAATGGACCCATCAACACCTTAGATGGGTCTTATGGAAACCCCAGCTTGCTCTGTGAGACTATTTAAAGCTAATTGTTGTTGGAGGAGATGATGTCATTTCCTTCTGTAGTGATGCCACTGTGAAGTTAACCATGCTCCCATAAATTAACCCTCATCCACATTCATGCAAGTAACCCTAATTAAAAATCAGTGGGTCACAAAAAGACATCAAACTTGTGGGGAAACTTGTTTGTATGAAAAAGGGTTTCAGTGTGTGAAAGAGGAACATAAAAACACTGGGAAATGAAATTGACCAAATTATTTTTTTTTAATTTTGAGAATAAATTTAAATTAAATTTCAATTAATTTAAGAGTTAATAAAGGAGGATATTTGAAATACCCAGGAAAAGACCAGGTAAAATTAAAATGTTGATTATATAACAGGCTTTTCCTCTCCTAGATTTCATGAACATTTTGATGGTTAAATATAGCACTCTGTTGCTATTCTCATACATATATATATATATATATATATATATATATATATATATATATATTATACTATATGCATATAGAAGAAATATTTTATCAAAATATAGTGTGAGTAATAGCACAATATTAAAGATATATTGCCCACATACTTTATTGAAGTGCCAGTAGACTTCAATGAAGTTGTTACATAAGATTTAGAATAATAATAAAGAAACATGACAGAGACACACACTAAAATGAATGAAATGACCTCTGAAAATGTTCAAGAAACAATACTAATTCTTTTTTTTAAGGGAATAAATGTTTGTTTTCTCACTATGCTAAAAAGCTACTGCTTCACTGTAAAAACAGTAGCAGCCAATGCCGCACATGGTGAACACTTTTCTGCATTCACAGGCATTTCTAGTGGGAAGATACATTAAGTCTTTTGACCTAAATCCAGGAATGGGTGTAAGTGAGTTACAATATTACGTAAGACTCACATTGTTATCCTGGAATATTGGATTTTTTTAACCACTGGCACGGAACTTGCTATGTAGATCAGGCTGACCTTGAACTCACACATATCCATCTTCTGAGTCTTTGGATTCAAGGGTGGTATGTCACTATACCCAGGCTTCTAAACACTTTTCCCTATAGATAATTTCATGAATTATGAACACCAGAACCTAGGCCCTAGTCTAACCCCCTAACCTAGGATATTTAGTGTTTATATAAACCCATTAGGAAGTTGATGAATTTTCCTCATTTGAGAGTAGTCTCTTTCATCAGTATTGAGAAAGTTGTTTCAAGTCTTCTATCTACTACTAATTTAAAACAACCAAGCTAGAGCAAGTCATTCTGCATTGTTTTCTTTGGCGAGTGCCAATTTCAGCCCTCAATGGATTTCATATTTATGACTTCTGTGTCTTCACTCATTAGTTCATTCAGCTCTGAAGGGTCACTGTTATCCTGATCAGCCAACCATTTTCATAACAGGATTTGTCAACGAGCCCCATGTTTGTTGTAAGTGCTTCACTGACTTCAGTTACTGCTCATGGCAGGAGAATTACTAGAAATGTTCATGTTCTCCAAAAAAATATCAAACTCCATCTATCTGCAGAGTAGGTTTTCGTGTGGCTCCCAGGAACACAGCTGGGAGTCTACCAGGGCAGTGGGCAGGCTACAGGCTGTGGCCCAAAAGCCACACCTAACATCACGATCCAGGAGTTCCAAGGTCCCAAATTCTCTAAAGATATTAAAAATAGAAGGAATTCTTACACCTGTATCTACAAAGCCAACATAACTAATAACAGGGAAAGATAAGGCCAGGACAACAAAAACAAATATACGCCAATATCTTTTATGAACAGACACAAAATTCTTCAACAAGATATTAATGACTAAACACTAGTAATTAAAAATATTATTCACAGTGTTTCAGGACTTCATCCCAAGGATATAAGATTGGTCAAAGACATTCAAATAATTTAATAATGAAATACCATATCAACAAAGAAACCTAATGTCCTCTCAATTGAAACAAAAAAAAAGTTCAACTGCATTCAACATCCTTTTGTGATAGCAATGCTAAAAGTCAGGCTGACACAGTCCATACCTCAACATAATAAAGACCATCTATATTAAGCCAATGACTAACATTTTATTGAATGGGGAAATGTTGAAAATTATTTCTCTTTAAAATCTGGAATTTGATAAAGATACCCACTTTTACCACTGTTGTCAACACAGTGCTAGAAATCGTAGGCAGAGCAATCACTCAAGGGAAACAAATAGCATTGGAAAAGTCAGATTTTTAGTGTTTGCTGAAGACATGATCTCATATGTAGAAAACCACAGAAAGTCCATAAAAATTATTAGACCTACAAAACAAACTCAGCAAAATATTTTAGAATATAAAATCAACATACAAAGCATGCTACTAATAAAGACTGTGTTGTTATACTAATAGGGAGTGAACTGAAACAAATGTCAAACAAATATGTAGCACTATTCACAATAGCCAATATATACTGCACTGATATATTGTAACTATCCATCAACTAATGAGTGAATAAAGAAAGTATATATGCATACAATGAAATATTGCTAAACCATAAAAAGTAAAACAGCATAATTTATGACAATATGGGTGGAACTGCAAGTCATAATCTAAACTGAAGTAAGCCAGGTATAAAATGATAAGTACTCCATGACCTCACCCAATGTGAAATTCAAAAAGTTGATGTCATAGAGTTTGAGATTAAAATAGTAGCCTAGGGGAAAGAAAGCATAGAGAGGCTGGGCAGTGGTGGTGCACGCCTTTAATTCCAGCACTTTGTTAGTCAGAGGCATGTGGATTTCTGAGTTCAAGGCCAGCCTGGTCTACAGAGTGAGTTCCAGGACAGCCAGGGCTACACAGCGAAACCCTGTCTCAAACAAACAAACAAACCAACAAACAAACAGAGAAAGGGTAGAGAAAAAAGATAGGAAGGGTGAATCTGTGGATACAAAATTACAGCTAAATAGAATCAAGTTTTGTTGTGCTATTGTACAGCAGGGTTAACTATAGATAATGATAGTTTTCTGTGTATTTCAAGTAGGCCATTTCCTTAACCACTTGGGTCACCTCATCAGAACATTCACATGCATTTTAAAAAGCTAGAGAGATTGTGAACATTTTCACAATGAAGAATTGGTAATTATTTGAGGGGAAATATGCTTAACCTGATATAAGCATTTTGCAATATACACATATATCAAAATATTACATGTTACCTTATAAATATATATACTTTTATACTTTTTGAAATTAACTAGAATTAGTTTCATTTATATTAGAGGAAAAGATGAATTAGCAGTGTATTCTAAAAATTATCTTAAATTTAGATGTGATGGTCCAAGTTACCAAAATACATATTGACTCACATATTAATTATTTAGCTGAATTAAACAGACTACAAAGATTGTACAGTTTGGGAAATGAGACACAAAAATGTTTTAAGATTTTCTTTCTTAGGGAGGGACACAATGAGGCTATAACTGACTCAACCCTTTCAGGAAATGTTGAACTTAATTACTCCTTCTTGCTGTTGCACCTTTTGGGTTAGTTTAAGTCTTTTGCAAGCCATTTAAAACACTGAGTTTTCAAGAGCCACTTTTTATTTGTCTCCCTTTCCCAGGCATAAAAGTCTAGCTAATGTTTATGTAAATTTCAACACCAAAACTAAAATTTTTTTCTTGGTATTTTGAGACAGGGTTTCTCTGTGAAGTCTTGACTGTCCTGGAACTTACTCTGTGGACTAGGCTGGCCTCCAACTCAGAAAGCCTCGGCCTCCCGAGTGCTGGGATTAAAGGTGTGTGTGCCACCACTACCCAGCCCAAAGCTGAATTTTAATAACTCCTGCCAAGTATTTCATGAAATATGTTAAGAATTCTTTGGAAGACTTCATACCTGGTGTTCTGCTCTAAAATAGAAATCTTCCTATTCTTTGCCTTATTGCCATTTACCTAAAGGTAAAATTGCTTGACAAGCAACAATCTAGGTTTATTTTGAAACACCAAATTATATTAACTTGTTATCAGCTGAAAGAAGATTCATCCTATCAGTTTTCTCACAATGCCTTTACTTATAGAGGTCTATATTTCCTTTGTTACAAAATTTAAAGGAAGACACACACAAACGCACATAAGCTCTCATGCTCGCACATACCCATTGGGATTTTATTCAGCCACAAAGAGTGAAATGACTTCATATTCTCAAAAATAAAATGACTGGATCATATTAAATGAAATAAGCCTAACTTAGACAAATATTGCATGTTTTCTCTTATTTTATGGATCATATGTTTTATATGTATCCATGAAATGAGATATATGTGTACAATTGACATGAAAGCAGTAATTAAGCTGTCTTGGGGAAGGAAAGGCTCTAGTGGGATGGGGAGAAGTAGAAAGCGAAAATATGAGAGTGAAAATGGCTAAATGCTTGAAAGAAAATGCCCATGAATCTTGCTATTTATTATTATTAAGGGAATTTAATCCAGAAAAGGGGGGATACAAAATGAACATTAGGCAGAGAAAACTCCAGAACACTGCTTCCAAATTCTTTCTACAGATGCTGTCATTCTCAGCTCTTGAATATATTTTACCACTTAGTCTTCAAATATAACATGTAATTTCACAAAATATACATATTCAAAGATGTTCAAAAGCCACTGGGTTTTCTTAACATCTTAATGCAATATTAAGATTTTGGAGTTGTTTGGATATTTTGATAATTTCTCTAGGCAATAGCAATTCATAGTAACATTTCTTAACAACAAAGAAATCAATAATATTGTAAACCTGGAGTTATCACCCAGTCTTTGGTTTGTAAGGCCCTACCCATTTGTATAAGTCATAGGAATAATGTGAACAATTTATAGAGAATAATTTTCAATAACATTCAATGTTGAACAGTATTAAAAAAATTAAGTTGCTCAATTGGATTGCATATTAATTAAGGAGGTGCATATACCATCAACTTGATAATCATTTCACAAGGAAAACTTGTTAACATCTTAACAATATCACATACTTTCTTCCTACATGGGACAGTAGTTACCTACTTAACATGAAGTACTTGATAATTTGTTATTCCATTTCCTATGATTGTGCTACATTAGGAATTTAATTTTAAGATTTTAAACTGTCATTGGTAAAGATGAGTGCTGCTGCTGAAATCTCACCACTGAATACAATATTAGGACTTTTATGACCATTTTACTGCAATCCCAGGCAGCCAAGATGGTTTGTATCTTACTGTGTGGATCCTTGCCATGAGTCAGTATGCTAACTAAGCCACATTGGACTTTCAGCCCTTGTGGTTTTAAAATACATTGAGAGATCTACCTTATCTGCCCAGGTCTGAGTCCTAGTCATTTCTCTGCATCACATTTTATATTTTGAGGTTCATTTAAATTTGGAGTGAAAAAGGTGATAAAAATGAATTAAATGGTGCTTGGAGTTAAATATGTTCTGGTTTGTTTGTTTCTTTTCTGTTTTTTTTTTGTTTTTTGTTTGTTTGTTTTGTTTTGTTTTTTGAGACAGGGTTTCTCTGTGTAGCCCTGGCTGTCCTGGAACTCACTTTGTAGACCAGGCTGGCCTTGAACTCAGAAATCCGCCTGCTTCTGCCTCCCTAGTGCTGGGATTAAAGGCGTGTGCCACTATGCCTGGCTGGTAAATATGTTCTTTATAGGCATAATATATAATGGCATAACTGAACATTTTCACTACAAAAACATACTAAGTTGGTTTCCTTAAGGGTTGAATGAAGAAGGAAAAGGATGTGGGATTCAGGCAAAAATCTAATATGTACACTTGCTCTTGAAAGTGTTCAGCCTCATTTTTATATTTCAAAGCCATTTTCATTCTTGAGAAAATCATAAAGTCAAAACTATCCTTTTAAATGCCCTCCCTACATTACTTTCAACTTTGTCAATGCCGTTTGTTTCACTCAACACTATATATTTGCTACATTTCCCTGACTAACAAAGTTTCATCAATTTCTGATATCAGCTTCTGTTAAGGATGTGCCCTCCCAAGTGTATAAAAAACTATACATGCCAGGGACTTTCTGCAGAATGGTCTTCACTGAACTACGTGTAGATTTGGACGTTCAAAAATCCGTTTCTTGCCTCTCTTCTTATACACACACACACACAGCCATACACACAGTAATGCAAATTAAATTATATTACTTCTCTTCAATTCCATTTTCATTTTTCCTTCTTTTTGTCATGGGAGGAATTGGTAGGAATCAGAATCTTCATAGATTTTTAAGTAATTTTAATTTTTATCTATAGTATATTAGAAAACTTGCAAACATAAAAAATTAGTCAGTTTTATCATAACAGTAGAGAAATTAAAATGTAGGCATGCTTCATCTCAAAATACTTTGCTCACAAACACTATGTTATTCTAAGGCTAAAAATCTTGTCATTTTTTTTAAAGTTCTACGTAGCATCTAAAATTAGTTGTTTATAGATGTAGTGCTTGGTAAATATTTAAAATATTCATAGTATTCAATAGAGGTATAAAGTGAAACCTCAGTGAGAAAGCTTCACTTTGTAGAAAGCTTCATTTCTGCAGAGGGTATTCATAAAACAAGAACATGTAGCCCCAAGAAGTATCTAATTGCAAAGTAGAAGTTAATGCATTAGATTTTTGAGAAGGCATTAACTCAGAAACTAAAGTAATATGGTTCTTGTAAAACAAACAACTGGCTCTGTTTATAATTGAGTTACCAAGAATATACTGTATTTAGATGGAATAAAAATACAGGAAGCTGATTAGGAAAATGGGTTAGCCTGGAGAGAAAGTTCCAGGCTAATCTTAGCAACCTGCAAATGAGGATGAATATCACTTTCCTTTGCTGAAAATACATCTAAAAGTTTAATTTGATTTACGTTATTGTGTGTGTATGACATGTATGTGAGTGGGATGCGTTTCAGATTATACAGACATTAACTTATATGGGAAGAGTTGCAGAAAACAAAGATTCCTAACCTCCAAAGCAAGCATTTAGAGCAAAAGAGGAGATCATCACTCTGCAGAATTGGCACATACAGTCAGTTATGTATTTGGAAAAGCACATATTCATTTACAACACAATATGAATATACTTTGTCACTGTGACACTCCAGATATGACCAATGAGGGTGTTTTCTTTTACCTCTTCCAGAGTCTGATTCTAACCTCTCATGATGGTTTCAAAGACGATATTTTATTTAAAGGTCACAAAGAAGAACAAAAAACATATATCCAAGATGTATATGAACTGGCAAGAATATGGTAACAAATGGTCAGTTATCTAGGGCTGCCTCTTCTTCATACTGAAACGATCTATGTTTTATTGTTTATATTATATAATAATATATTGACTTACTTATTCTTTTTGTTTGTTTGTTTTGTTTTTTTCAAGACAGGGTTTCTCTGTATAGTCCTGGCTATTCTGGAACTCACTCTGTAGACCAGGCTGGCCTCGAACTCAGAAATCCGCCTGCTTCTGCCTCCCAAGTGCTGGGATTAAAGGCGTGTGCCACCACTGCCTGGCTGTCTTACTTATTCTTAAGGAAGAAGCATCAGTCTCTAAATTTATACAATATTCTTTTTTTCCCAATTTTTATTAGATATTTTCTTCATTTACATTTCAAGTGTTATCCAGTAAGTTTCCTATACCCTCCCCCATCCCCACCCTGCTCCCCTATCCACCCACTCCCACATCTTGGCCCTGGCATTCCCCTGTACTGGGGCATATAAAGTCTGCATGACCAAGGGGCCTCTCTTTCCAATGATGGGCAACTAGGCCATCTTCTGCTATATATGCAGCTAGAGATATGAGCTCTGGGGGTACTAGTTAGTTCATATTGTTCTTCCACCTATAGGGTTGAAGACCCCTTCAGCTCCTTGGGTACTTTCTCTAGCTCCTTCCTTGGGAGTCCTGTGTTCCATCTAATAGCTGACTGTGAGCATCCACTTCTGTGTTTGCCAGGCACTGGTATAGTCTCCCACGAGACAGCTATATCAGGGCCCTTTCAGCACTATCTTGCTGGCATATGCAGTAGTGTCTATGTTTGGTGGCTGATTATGAGATGGATCCCCGGCAGCCGCAGTCACTGGTTGGTCCATCCTTTTGATTCAGCTTCACACATGATCTCTGTAACTCCTTCAATGTGTGCTTTGTTCTTAATTCTAGGAAGGGGCAAAATATCCACATTTTGATCTTCATTCTTCTTGAGTTTCATGTGTTTAGTAAGTTGTATCTTGGGTAGTCTAGGTTTCTGGGCTAATATCCACATATCAGTGAGTACATGTTATGTGAGTTCTTTTGTGATTGGGTTACCTCACTCAGGATGATGCCCTCCAGATCCATCCATTTGCCTAGGAATTTCATATATTCATTATTTTTAATAGCTGAGTAGTACTCCATTGTGTAAATGTACTAAATTTTTTTTTATCTATTCCTCTGTTGAGGGACATCTGGGTTCTTTCCAGCTTCTGGCTATTATGAATAAAGCTGCTATGAACATAGTGGAACATGTGTCCAATATTCTTAAATGAAAGATAAAGCTTCATATAATAGCTAAGAAAGAATATACTGTTGGAAGATAATGCTTTCATATATTTATAAATTATTGTTTTTCTCAGTAAAATTCACCACTAGTAGCAATTTGTACACAGCTCCTATGTATTATATACTGGAGAATGAGAAAGTCTTAAGCCATGGGAGTCTCATTCATGAAGAGTTGATAGCATGAGACTATTGTTATTGCCTCAACTGTGGGGTAATATAAATGCATGCATATTTAAAATAAGTTAAGTTGCATGTACTAAAGATTTGAAATTTTGGATTATCAATTATAACTTAACGAAACTATTAAGGAAATAGAATATACAACCTAAATAAAATTATTTCATAGACATGCAGAATGAATGATATATTCCCATAAATATATCTTTACATCTAGCATGTGAAACCAACAGTGCTTCTTCCTACTTAGTTTGGCTTTTTTTTTTTTTTTTTGCTTTATTTACTAATGCATAGATAACTCCAGTTTTAGAGGAATGGCCAGAATGTGAAAAAAAAAAAATGGGAGACATCCTTGTTTTTCAGACTCAAATTAACTTTGAAGGAGATAGAAACTTATGATTGAACCCTATAGAAAGGAGATGAGCAGGATGTTATATGGAAGTAATGGAACTGGATTAATCACTTCCATTGTTTTAACAGGAACCAATTTGATTGCACTACTCTTCCGTGTGTAGATTTTCTGACTTTTTTTCATGAAATTTCCTTTCTTTAGAAAGTATCACCCTGTTAGGGTTTGATTGTGAATATTTGCCACTGGATCATGCATTTGAACACTTGGTCCCTAGCTGATGGCCATGGTTTCAGAGGTTGTGTAAACTTTGTGAGGCCGACCATCACTGGTGAAGGTAGGTCAGTAGGGACAAAACTTGACAATTATAAACAATATTGGGTTTTGCCCCAGCTTTATGATTCTCATTGAGCATGAGTTTTAAAAGCCTGATGCTATGAACCAAGCTCCTCTGCTTGCCTCTTTCACCATGATAGACTCAATGTCCCAAAAACAGTAAGACAAAATAAATCCTTTTTCCCTTAAGTTACTTGGTATTTCTTCCAATTTGAATCTTTTATATTTATATTTTCAAGGTGTAACTTAAGCATTTACCCTAAGACTTTACCCAGTCATTTATTCACCTATGTATCCACTCCATTAGTTATTAATAAAAAACAACCATTTGCTAATTACAACAAATAAGACTGAACATGTTTTATTATCCAAGAAGAAGAAACCAAGACAAATTTACATTTAAATGCACTAGGAAGGATCATTTTTGTGATGGTTCCTGTATGATCAGCCCAGGATGTAGCACTATTAGAAGGTGTGGCCCTGTTAGAGTAGATGTGTGACTGTGGGTATGAGCATTAAGAGCCTCATCCTAGGGGCTGGAGAGATGGTTCAGTGGGTAAGAGCACTGACTGCTCTTCCGAAGGTCCTGAGTTCAAATCCTAGCAACCACATGGTGGCTCACAACCATCCATAATGGCATCTGATACCCTCTCCTGGAGTGTCTGAACACAGCTACAGTATATTTACATAAAAATAATAAATAAATCTTGAAAAAAAAAAGACCCTCATCCTAGCTGCCTTGAAGCCAGTATTCTGCTATCAGTCTTCAGATGAAGGTGTAGAATTCTTAACTCCTGCACCATGATGACTTGGATGCTGCCATGTTCCCGCCTTGATGATAATGGACTGAACCTCTGAACCTGTAAGACAGCCCCAATTTAATGTTGTCCTTATGAGAGTTGCTTTGGTCATGGTGTCTGTCCATAGTAGTAAAATTCTAAGACAATTTTAAATGTTTTCTTTCATAAAATAATACTTTCAAAACCATTTTCTAGTGCTTGGGGGGCAGATCAGCCTGTCTCCCCATAACCACACAGTCTGTAGGGCTCCCAGTAGAACTGTTGTAACAGGTAGGACAGCTGCTTTAAAAACTGTAGGTGCAGACTTGAAGGAAGATGGCTTTCGCACATAGGGAGTAGATATCCTGCATCAGCTAAGCACCTGGGGGGGAGTTTTTTGGTCCCCCTTCTAAGGGAGATTGGAACATTCATACTTGACCTGTCTATTGGTGAGAGTGGGGTGTTGAACCCATTATTGTTTGAGGTTCAATGTGTGCTTTGAGCTTTAGTAAAGTTTCTTTTATGAATGTGGATGCCCTTGAATTTGGGGCATAAATGTTGAGAATTGAGATTTCATCTTGCTGGATGTTTCCTTTGATAAATATCTCACTCAATAATGTTTGGTTGAAAGTCTATTTTATTGCATATTAGAAAGGCAACTCCTGCTTCTTTCTTGCAACCATTTGCTTGGAAAACTTTTTTCCAGTCTTTTACTCTGAGGTAGTGTTTATCTTTGTCGTTGAGGTCAATGAACATCATAAAGCTGGAGGCAGAGGAAGGGTTCTGGGTAGAAGAGGGGAAGGGGAGGGAAAGGGGGGTGCAAGTTCAGGTATGGGAAGATACAGGAGAGAAGTTCAGAGGACCAGGAGGATGAATATGTAGCGGGGGTGGGGGTGGGGAATGGGGCTACCACTAGAAAGTCCCAGACACCAGGTATTTGAGAGGTTCCCAGGACTCAATGGTGAAATATCCAAGAGAGGGGATATAGACACCCCACCCCAAGTAGATAGGCATGGCCCCAAGTTGAGGGAAGGGGCCACTCACCCATCTCAAAATTTTTGAATCAGAATTTTTCCTGTCTAAAAGAAATGCAAGGACGAAAAGGGAACATAGACTGAAGGAAACACCATCCAGAGATCACCCTACCTTGAGATCTATCCCTTCCCCAGACACCAAACCCGGACACTCTTGCTGATGCCAAGAACTGCTTGCTGACAGGAGCCCAGTAGGGCTCTTCTCTGATAGGATCCACCAGCATCTGACAAAGACAGATGTAGACCCTCACAGCCAATCCTTGGACTGATCTCAGGGACCCCAATGAAAGAGATATGCAAGAACTGAAGGAGCTGAAGGGGATTGCAACCCCATAGGAAGAAAAACAATATCAACTAACTGGACCCCTGAGAGCTCTCATGGTCTAAGCCACCAACCAAAGATAATACATGGGTGGGTCCATGACTCCAGCTACATAGCAAATGATTGCCTTATCTGGCATCAATGGGAAGGGAGGCACTTGTTTCTGTGAAGGCTTGTTGCTCCAGTGAAGTGGGATGTTAGAGGAGTGAAGCCGGAGTGGGTGGGTGGGGGGAGGAGTACTCTCTTTAAGGCAAAGGGAAGGACAGATGGAACAGGACAGGAGAGAGGTATTGTGGAGGGTAGACAGGGAAGGAGGACAACATTTGAAATGTATATAAGTAAATTAATCAATAAAAGTCCCCATTTTCTAGTTTCTTATTCAGTTATAACCCTACATAAATAAGCAACTAGGATAAATGTTTTCAATAGGCTAAATACATTATAGTGACAGTAAACCATAAAAATTAAACAATTTTAATAATATTTGTAACTGGTATATATTCATTGTACTGGTGACAGATTTCTTTTTTTTTTTTAATTAGATATTTTCTTAATTTACGTTTCAAATGCTATCCCGAAAGTCCCCCTCCCCGCCCTGTTCCCCTGCCCACCCACTCCCACTTCTTGGCCCTGTTGTTCCCCTGTATTGGGGTATATAAAGATTGCAATACCAAGGGTCCTCTCCTCCCAATGATGGCCGACTAGGCCATCTTCTGCTACATGTGGAGCTAGAGACACAAGTTCTGGGGGGTTTGGTTAGTTCATATTGTTGTTCCTCTTCTAGGGTTGCAGACTCCTTCAGCTCCTGGGGTTCTATCTCTAGCTTCTCCATTGTGGGCCCTGTGTTCCATCATATCAATGACTATGAACATCCACATCTGTACCAGACAGCTATATCAGGGTCCCTTAAGTAGACACTAGCTGTCGTATGCAATAGTGTCTGAGTTTAACGACTAATTATGGGATGGATCCCCCGTGGTGGGGTAGTCTTTGTATGGTCCATCCTTTCATCTTAGTCTTAGCTCTAAACTTTATCTCTTTAACTTTTTTCATGGGTATTTTGTTTCCTATTCAAAGGAGGAATGAAGTATCCACGCGCTGGTCTTCCTTCTTGATTTTCTTGTGTTTTGCAAATTATATCTTGGGTATTCTAAGTTTCTGGGCTAATATCCATTTATCAGTGAGCGCATATCCAATGACTTCTTTTGTGACTGGGTTACCTCACTAAGGATTATATCCTCCAGATACATCCATTTGCCCAAGAATTTCATAAATTCATTTTTAATGGCAGAATAGTACTCCATTGTGTAAATGTACCACATTTTCTGTATCCATTCCTCTGTTGAGGGACATCTGGGTTCTTTCCAGCTCTGGCTATTATAAATAAGGCTGCTATGAACATAGTGGAACATATGTCCTTTTTACCAGTTGGAACATCTTCTGGGTATATGCCCAGGAGAGGTATTGCTGGATCCTCTGGTAGTACTATGTCCAGTTTTCTGAGATAACGCCAGTCTGACTTCCAGAGTGGTTGTACAAGTTTGCAATCCCACCAGCAATGGAGAAGTGTTCCTCTTTCTCCACATCCTTGCCAGCATCTGCTGTCACCTGAATTTTTGATCATAGCCATTCTGACTGGTGTGAGGTGGAATCTCAATGTTGTTTTGATTTGCACTTCCTAGAAACACATAACATACTTTGAGCATAGGAACATTTTTCCTTTTGTATCCTAACCAAAGCTTCTGACCTCTCATCCAAAGAGAGTGCATTTCTCTTGCAAGATGAACTACTAAAATGCAGTTTAAATGAAGGGAATAGATTTGTCGAAACAATGCAGAATTATCAACAGGAACTAACCACCTGCTAAGGAAAATGGATAAGCCTGAACATATTATTGTCCAATAAGAAGGGGCCAAAGCAAATCTAAACCAAACAAGATGGTCAAGATAAGATTAGGTTAATGAGCTGAAAGAATGCAGAACAAAGAAAAAGAAAAATCTGAAAAGTTTTGAAAAGCAGGTGGTAGTAGTGAGTTGTTTTTCACTATTGCTTGAGGTTTAATGCAAAAGCATGGGATAAAAAGTATTGGGTATTGTGGGCTTAATATGAGTTAAATTTCTTGCTAGTGAACTTTTTAAATTAAGACCTGGTCTCTAAGAGGATGTCAGCATAACAGGGCATTTCAACATAGATTGTGCAACATTCTTTTTTTTTTTTATTAGATATTTTCTTTATTTACATTTCAAATGCTAACCCGAAAGTTCCCTATACCCTCCCCCTGCCCTGCTTCCTTACCTGCCCATTCCCACTTCTTGGCCCTGGCATTCCCTCGAACTGGGGCATATAAAGTTTGTAAGACCAAGGGGCCTCTCAGTTCCCAGTGATGGGATGGAACACAGGGACCCCAATGGAGGAGCTAGAGAAATTACCCAAGGAGCTGAAGGGGTCTACAACCCTTTAGGTGGAACAACAATATGAACTAACCAGTAGCCCCAGAGCTTGTGTCTCTAGATTGTGCAACATTCTTGATGGCTAACCATAGAAGGCAATCCCATATTGCCAAGAAGAAATTCATCCACAGCTGGGCATGGTGGTGCATGCCTTTAATCCCAGCACTTGGGAGGCAGAGGCAGGTGATTTCTGAGTTCGAGGCCAGCCTGGTCTACAAAGTGAGTTCCAAGACAAACAGAGCTATACAAAGAAACCCTGTCTTGAAAAACAAAAACAAAACAAAACAACAACAAAAAAAACAAAAACAAAAAAAGAAAGAAATTCATTAGCTCCTAAGTGTTTTCTACTTTTTAACTTAGCATGTCAACCTTGAGAAGTCTGTTAGGAAAATAAAGGTATTTGATGTTTTGATACACTTGAGGTCTTAAGTTAAACAAAATATAATAAAATAATGATAGAAAAAAATGTGGCCTGAGTTTGTTGTGTATTTGCTGTGGCATGTGGAGAAAATTGGCCCCAAATTTTTTATGAGGATAATACTTGCCTTTAGTACTTGAAATCATGACAGCCTAAGGAACAGTGGGAGAGAGATGATTCCTTGACAGGAAAAGTTGCTACTCTTTTGAAATGGGTCCCATTGATGCACTTTATTTCTGTACTATCTTCACAGAAGGTTATTTGGTGCTCAGGAGTTGATATGGGCACTGGACAAGATGGTTAAATATCCATATTTTTTTTTCTATACTTGCTTTTCTAGGTAGGAGAAAGTTGAATAGGATTTCAAAGGTTAATTTTCTACTTAATCACCTTAAGATAGATGGAGAAATTTGAATGTAGGAAAGGTCAAGCACATTATCTAATGTCACAGGATGTTTATAGGAAGGAGATTAGAGCTATGTGTTTTAACTCAAGTCAGTTCTTTCTTCCACATGGTATCTTACATCCATCTCCCCAGTCCCCATGTCCTTAGCATGCAGATTCCTCTCTTAAATCAGAACTAACTGCAAACTCAGAATTTATTTTACCCACCATCCACTATTTTATCATACACACACAGTGTTAGTATTCTGTTATTGTCCAAGTTCTTCCCTCTTCAGGGAACACATAATGAGCCTACAATTTTTTCTATAGTTATTTGCATGTTATTTTTCAAAGTTAGAACAGTATCCTGAACCTCAAGTAGAGACTATCATGGTGAAATTTTCAATCAACAAATCAGGCTCCTAGGGATATATTTTGGGTCAGAATAGCTTTATAAAACTTTTTAGGTTTCATACCATATACAATAGTATCTATCTATTTGGCCTAAGAAGTAAGTTGCCCATTGTCAAGATATGCTGCCTTTTCCACTTTCGAGGTATTAAAATAGCTTGCTACCAGCTGGACTGGCAGCTATTTTGAATACTAGTTTACTATGGCCTTATAGTTAGGGATTGAGTCCTTAATAAATTGCCTCTTTAAAGGCAATTTCAGTGACTTACCAGCATATTGGATCAGGATAAGACATAAATCAGACCTATTATAGATTTCTGAAAAAGAAAACTCTACCAAAAAGACACTTTGCAGTTTTATTCAGTTTTTATTTCTGCTTTTAATCATAAATTGGCCATGGTTCACTGGAGAGCATTTTAAATCACCCAGAAAAGGTTTCCAGCTTTGCTACAAAAGGGCTGTCTTTTGGGTACTTTTTCCTATTGCAAATATTCTTGAAAAACAGACTTCTTGGCTTCTTTTGAAATAAATGCTCTTGTTCCATTAAATGAAGCTATTCTCTTTTTTTTTCTCTGCAAAAAACTAACCTATAAGCATTTTAAAATATAGTAGTCTTGTAATCTTCCTAACATTTTCAAATTGTTTAAATTTATTTTCTTGGAGCTGCCAAGTAAGCTTGACAAATGCTGCGACATACACATATTTATCTCAAAGTGACTGCTGTCTTTCTTTCTTTAGAATTATAAAAGTGCAGCTGGAGAGCTTCTTCCTCCAACTCCTAGCTGCTGGCATGTTCTGGTTTATAGTAAGAGAGAATTTTTTTAATGACCATGTCTTAGAATGGGTCTCTCTATAGTCCAGAACCTCTTTATGTCAGACTTTTGAAAGACCTTTTTCTTCTGAGTGTGCTGTACTTTGGGGCATGAAAGCTCATAAACCAAAGGCGCTGCTATGGAAAGAGATGCCAAGGTCACAAACATTTACCTGAAGGAAGTAACAGGATATAAGAATCCAAAGTGAAATAAAATGAAAGCTGCTAAAGACAGGCCCCCCAGGGGGATGAGATAATAAAAGAACATATTTTCCTTGTACCTTAAACTTAAAGCAGAATTTGCAGTACATATTCATGTTCACAGAAACTTATTTTATATAATTTCTTTTATAAAGAGAGAGCAAAATGGAAACATGTATATAGGTTTGAATTAGTAAACAAACTAGTTACTAAGCAGCAATTTTCTTCTTGCACACTCTTCATATCTCGTTCCATGGGATATTTTAATAAGTCTTCAAAGAGCATTTATTTTAGAAAGTTTAATTTTACCACCAAGAGAGTCAAAGGTCTTCGTCTTAAATAAGATTGCTATGGTTTGGTGTAAATGGGTAAAACTGGACATAGTACCCTTTTTATGTAGACTTACAGTCCTGCTTCTGTTATTTTAATCATAGATTCTTTAAAATGCGTAGACAAGGTATATTCTATGATAGCTATGGTCTCTTAAAATATTTCCGTCAACACATTTCTCTTTTTTAAAAACTCACGTATTAATATCAAAATTAGCTATTTGTATCCCCCCAGCAAAATATGCAAGAGTCTTAAAAAAGTGCTTCTTTCTTGAACGGCTGTTTCACAGAACTCTAATTTTTGTTCCCTTTGAAAGCCTTGTCTTGGTCTTACTTTTTAATTAGATAAATATGATCAAATTACAAAATTTGGGGCTAAAATGGGGAGAGAGACATTCTGAACACTTATGCTTTGGAGAATAAAATCAGAGCAGAGTTTTATAGTGAGAAATGATAGAATATCAATTTATGTGCATGAGAGGGGAGGGTCACCACTTGATAAATAAGAAACATTAGCATAGATAATCTGTTTGAGAAGTCCTGACAAATTCTTGTCCATTGTTTGCTGAGTCCTGGTAAGTTCTTGTTGACAGAATCCTGGTAAATTCTTGTTTTCCAACAGTGAAGAAGATCAGGACAAATGTGACAAACCCTAATTACACTGCAGCTTCTATGGTATAAGCTTTTGTCCCTGAAAACAGATGTAGCTATTATTCTTTATGTTGCCATAAACTAAAGTTAGGGAACTTAAAATCATTGGAAACACTCCCCCATCAACAGAAACACTTATAATTTTAAACCACTTAATAAAAAGGAACTAGAATCAGTAGGTAAGGGAAATTTATTCATAACTAGGGGATCAAATACATTGCATATGTTCTTTATGGGAGACAGAGCAATCATTATGAATGCAAATGTTTGAATCCAATCTAGCTTTGTGGGTATCAATACAAGATTCTCTTTGCTGATATGATTCAGAGATCTGAAGGGAGCCTCTATGGGTTGGAGATTGGCAGACCTTAAGTTTTCTGTGTTCTCTGTTCAGTGAATAAGTATTTCTACCATACCAGCCCCTCTCTAACTGTTGTAAAATCACAGCCTACACATGGTGAACAGCTATGTGGACAAGAAGCTGTGGGCTTCCAAACTGAGAAGGGAAGCAGCTGCCCTCTAGAGGAGGGCTGGAAAGGAGATTAACTGAGATTTCTTTTCAGGGCAGGCTGCACTTTGGGACCCTCAGCAACTTGATAGCTTCCAAATGTTCTTTGTGTTCCTTAGAGTAAAGGGTCTTTGAGGCAGAGCCAGACCCAGAGCAATACACAAAAGGAAATTATTAAATACATACTTCCCCTCATTGTGCCTCAGCCCCTTCCCCCACCCAGGCTGAATTGGCCAAGATTAGTTGCAAGAAATACCTTAAAAACAATGGCAAAACTGGACTAAAGAGCACTGCAGGGAACTAACTGAGGGTAGAAACCAGTCATTTAAGCCTTATGAATGCTGTACTTGCGTGGAAAACTGGTAGCTATTTAGCCAAAAATGTTCAGGGTTTGGTTGCAGAGGCAATAGTCACCTGAATTTTATATCGGAAACACCAAGAAATGGCCTTGTGATCAATCAAATTGTTTTTCTTTGGAGCTCCATTCCTTTCTCTCCTACTTAATCTCTTAGGCCAGCAGCCACATCCTGTCTTCTCCCTTCCTCCCTATTCTGGACTCCATTTCAAGGACACTCATAAGCATTTTCCATTCCCTTGACTCCTTCACCTTCCATATCACAGCTTTGGCAATCCCTGCCTGGTCCTGGCTCAGTTTAGTGGTCCACTTTGCCTGTTCTTGTTCCCAGGCTGCTGAAGACCTATCTGGGGAAAATTGCATATCCATGCTCATTGGCTCCACTACAAATACATGCTTTTCAACCTCAGCTGGACCCTCAACTCTTATCCTTAATCCTTTTCTCATCCATAGCTGGCTCCTGCTAGTGTTTCCCACAGCAGCTGTTCCAAACCTTCATTTCTTTTCTCAGAGCCCCACTTTTGGCTTCTTCACTTTAAGCAGATGACCTACATTTCTAGTTCTTTTAAAACTTCCATAAGGTGACAGCCCTCTCCCATCTTCTCAGCTAATGTTCGGATAGCCATTCATCTTTTACTGTTTCCTCCCCTGTATTGTGTGTTCTCACAGATAAGAAATTTGTTCCAGTATCAAAGATTTTGGAACAAACACCACTTTTTAATTTCTTCTCTTTACATCCAAATTTTTATTTGCCCCATTTCTTTTTGTATCAGGATTTATTGAAGCAATGATTAGTGTAAGACATCAATAATCGTTTACCATCAGTTTACTTCCCAGCCTATTTCAGCAGTTAGCTTCCTGATTTTGATTAGGCTTTCCACAAAGAGTCATAAAAATCAGTAATCCCCTTACATTTCCCCCCATCTGCTTTGTTTTCCATAAACAACCATGCTCAGTGCTTGCAGCTGTGACATTAGTCACCAAGAAGGTCCCTGCTCTCCAGTATCTCAAACTCAGTGGTCACTTCTCTTGTTCACTTTGCTTTTGTGGATTTATGGTTATGAAAATACATTATTATTGCATCAATGTGTTTTCAGTGTAGAAAGAAATTGGATCCTTCAGGTTGAATCAGGGATATTTCTTTCTATCTGGCTCCTTTCTACTGATCCTATTATCCTGCCTTCCTCTTTCATGGCTGTCTCTCAGAAAACTGCTTTCAGTTTCCTGCCTCATTCTATTCTATCTGTTCTCCTTTAGTGATAAGATTCACCCCTTCATTTAAAAGATTCTTTTCTATTTTGTTTTGTTTTGATTGAGAAAGGGTTTCTCTATGGAGTCCTAGATATCTTAGAACTATATAGACCAGGTTGGCCTCAAACTCATAGTGATCTGCCTGCCTCTCCCTCCCAAGTGTTGGGAATTAAAGGCATGTTCACCATGCCCAGATAAATGTGTCTTTTTTTATTAGATATTTTCTTAATTTACATTTTAAATGTTATTCCGAAAGTCTCTGCCCCCTCCCCCCTCCCTGCTCCCCTGCCCACCCACTCCCACTTCTTGGCCCTGGCGTTCCCCTGTATTGGGGCATATACCAAGGAGCCTCTCCTCCCAATGATGGCTGACTAGGCCATCTTCTGTTACATATGATGCTAGAGACACGAGTTCTGGGGGTTCTGTTTAGTTCATATTTTTGTTCCTCTTCTAGGGTTGCAGACCCCTTCAGCTCCTGGTGTTCTATCTCTAGCTTCTCTAATGTGGGCCCCGTGCTCCCTCTTATGGATGACTGTGAGCATCCACTTCTGTGGGACAATGCAAATCAAAACAACACTGAGATTCCACCTCACAACAGTCAGAATGGCTATGATCAAAAATTTAGGTGACAGCAGATGCTGGCGAGGATGTGGAGAAAGAGGAACACTCCTCCATTGCTGGTGGGATTGCAAGCTTGTACAACCACTCTTTAAGTCAGTCTGGCGTTATCTCAGAAAATTGGACATAGTACTACCAGAGGATCCAGCAATACCTCTTCTGGGCATATACCCAGAAGATGTTCCAACTGGTAAAAAGGACACATGCTCCATTATGTTCATAGAAGCCTTATTTATAATAGCCAGAAGCTGGAAAGAACCCAGATGTCCCTCAACAGAGGAATGGATACAGAAAATGTGGTACATTTACACAATGGAGTACTATTCTGCTATTAAAAAAAAATTCTTGGGCAAATGGATGAATCTGGAGGACATAATCCTTAGTGAGGTAACCCAATCACAAAAGAAGTCATTGGATATGCGCTCACTGATAAATGGATATTAGCCCAGATACTTAGAACACCCAAGATAGATGTGTCTTTTAAGAACATAGCTTAAAGCTGGGCAGTGGTAATGCATGCCTTTACTCACAGCACTTGGAAGGCAGAGGCAGGCAGATTTTTGAGTTTGAGGCCAACCTGGTCTACAGAGTGAGTTCCAGGACAGCCAGGGCTACACAGAGAAACCCTGTCTCGAAAAACAAAACAAAACACAACCCAAAAGACCATAGCTTAATATTCTGTATCTTTACTCTTGAATTCTTCCTGTTCCCCAGACTACCCATGTATAAACTAAAATTATCCACCAAATTGTGATATAGGCATGCTGAACTTGTCTTTGCCTCCAAAATGATTTTGCTTCCTACCTTTCTCTTAATTAATTATATAATTTGTCATCAGAGGCAGGATATTCAGACCCATGTCTATCCAGTTTTCCTATTAGAAATCTGTAGGTTTCAAGAATCAGAGTTAATGTCTCATTTATTTCTGGGCATCCTAGTCATTTATTACTCCAGATACTCAAATAAATTTGTCAAATTGATGGGTATTTGCTTTGGGGATCTAAATACAATTGAAGACTAAAGTTATCAAATAGACAATGAAGCATACACCAATGTGTCTAGCTTATACATAGAAAAATTGCTTATTTTATGAATATTTTTTGTCGTGAAGCCAAGATATACACAATTTGTGGTTGAAATCACCCTTATTTTTTCAAAAAGTTAAGTTTTTAGGGTAAATAAAAACAATTGTACAACATTTTCTTCACTTTCTCTATCTTTGTAAGTAAGAAAAATTACCTTGTAGACATTGACATGTCTTATAGCTTAGTGAGAACCTTAAATTTTCTATTACCTCTCAGAGAAGGGGTTCCTTAGTTGGGGTTTGATTGATACAGATTGAATATCTTATATCTGAAATGTTTAGTGTTTTATATTTAGTATTTTTTAAAATATTTATTCAGTTTACATCTCGATATCAGCCCCACCCTTTCCTCCCAGGTCCCCCTCACACTGATTCTCCTCCCATTCCACCTCCCCTTCTTCTCTGAGGATGAGTAGTTACACTGGGTATCCCCCAATTTCCTCACCCCACCTCAAGTCCCTGCAGGACTAGGCACATCCTCTCCCACTGAGGCCAGACAAGGTGGCCAAGTTAAGGGAATGGAATACACAGGCAGGCAACAGATTCTGGGACAGCCCTTGCTCTGGTTGTTGGGGGTCTTACATGAAGACCAAGCTGTCCATCTGCTATATATGTGCATGCAGGATAGGGGTCTAGGTCTAGTTTATGCTTGTCTTTTGGTTGGTGGTTCAATCTCTGGGAGCCCCCAAGGGTCAAATTTGGTATTTTCTGTAGGAGGGTGGAATATTTGTGTATACATAGCTTGAGGATGAGAGTCCTCAGAATGAAATTCATTTATGTATGTCTTAATCATTTAGCCTGAAGGGTATTTTATGCAATATTTATAGTTATCTAAACTTTGTCTGAAAGCCATCTCATAAGATCAGGCATGCCATTTTTCACCCATGACATGCTGGCAACTAAAACATTTTAGAATTTGGGTCACTTTTCGTTTGGGATTTTCAGATTCAGGATGCTTAAGCTGAAAAAAATTAAAAATTATCTCCTAGGAAAATCAAGGGGGAAAAGTAGAAATAACACACTCAAAGAGTTAAGTGTTCTCCAGTTTTCATTTCGTTGTCTCTGAACTTCTTTGTTAACAATCTTTAAAAACAAACAAACAAACAAACAAACAAACAAACAAAAACCATCAGGGCTAATATATTTTTTGTTCCCCTTATGTCTTTTCTTTTTTAAAATTTGGATATTTCCTTTATTTACATATCAATTGTTTTCCCCTTTCCCGGTCTCCCCTTCGGAAATCCCCTATCCCATCCCCCTTCCTCCTGCCTCTGTGAACTTGTTCCCCCACCCACCTACCAATTCCTGTCTTCTCATCCTGGCATTCCTCTACACTGAGGGCAATCGAACACCCTCAGGCCCAAGGGCCTCTCCTCCCACTGACTTCCAATGAGGCCATCCCTCTGCTATACATGCAGCCGGAGCCATATGTCCCTCCATGGGTACTTTTTGGTTGGTGGTCCAGGGAGTATGGCAGGTTCACACTGTTGCTCCCCCATGGGGCTGCAAATCCCCTCAGCTCCTTCAGTCTCTTCTCCAACTCTTCCATCGGGAACCCCATGCTCAGACCAATGGTTGGCTAGGAGAAACCGCCTATGTATTTGTCTAGATCTGTCAGAGCCTCTCAGGAGACAGCTATATCAGGATTTTATTAGCAAGCACTTCCCAGCATCCACAATAGCTTTTGGGTTTGGTGACTGTATATGGGATGGAGGTATTCTTTCATTATGCTTTGAGGAGAATGTATACTTATAGCTCTTGATTCACAAATCAATTCTTTTAGACTAGCACATTGTTTGTACATATTTAATTTGCATTGTGCTTTTCAATAAAAGCTGAGACAACTTGCTACTCAGATTCAAGTATTATGAGTTGAGCCCCTTATTATTTTCCATACTGTTTGTTAGCAAATTCATGAATATTTTCTTATATAGCTTTTGGTACAGATTCCAGTTTTGAAAATAGGGAATAGGCTAGGCGTAGTGGCTCACACCTTAATCCAAGCACTTGGGAGGCAGAGGCAAGCAAATTTATGAGTTCGAGGCCAGCCTGGTCTACAGAGTGAGTTCCAGGACAGCCAGTGCTGCACAGAGAAACCTTGTCTCAAAAAAACAAAAAACAAAAAAGGGGGGTGGGGGGAATAGACAGCCTTTCTAGCTTAAATACAGAAACTGGATTTTTAAGAATTTCAGAATGTATAGTATGGAAATAAAAATGTTCACAACAGGAAAATACATGAGTGGACTCTTTGAACAATAAGATTAAAAAGTTTAGATATCCTAGGCACATATGTAGTAGAGGACTGCCATGGCTGGCTTCAGTGGGAGACAATGGTCCTAATCTTGCAGAGACTTGATGCAGGTGTGGGGTGTGGGGATTCAAGAAGTAGTAAAAGATGGATTCTACTCTGAGTTTTACAAATTAGTGTAGCATAGGCATAAACAGTGAGAATGCACACTCAATAACAATATTTAGAGAACTCTTGAAATTATCAGAAGAGGGATGATAGGCAGACAAGACAAATTAAAAAATTAAAAAAAAAAGACATTACTTGATTAATGTCCAATAGAGAATTTGTGTATAATGTTCACAAGTACCTTTAAATATATAACAGCATAATTAATGTTATTTCACAGAACCTTTTATAAAATAGAAAACTGATGTTTTAGAAATTAGGCCATCAAATATTTTGATTATGTTACAGTAGCTTGCATGCTTGGTGTATGTAAGCACTTTAAAGTTAAAAGCAGATTTTTTTTTTCCTGAGAAGATCCATGGAAACTTTGTCAATGTTTTGGGTGGCAGAAAGAGCTATTTTATTTGATTTTATCATTTTTCTTGAGTCATTTTTCATGTTTTTTCCTTTGCTAATTTCTCCACCTGATGACATGGTGCATCCCATACTGATTTCCTGTGGCTTCACAGAATTAATTATTTCAAAAGGTCATCAAAGATCCAGTTAATGTCTCTGACAGCCAAATCCAAGCTAAACAGCTTTTCTTCAACATTTAACAAATAATGAAAGCATTTCAAGCAAAGGTAAGACCTTATTTGAACGTATTTGATAAATTTGGAGTCACAGTATGTCCCTTGTTTCTTAGTGATTGCTTCTTAGCTTCTGTTCCTCTAATGAGTAGATGTAATTCTCTCAGCTCAATCTTGATTCCCTATAATTTACCTTCTCAAAGTCTGAAGGTTTCACCTTGTTATATATTGAATGTGAAATGACACAGGATTATGTGATTGTATGGGACCCTTTGGACATAAAGTTTGGCTGTGAGATATATAACCATGGGGTAGAGACCTAAGTTCATAAGTAGGAAACAAGTTGTGTAAGCAATTAACAATGGCATGTTTAAGATTTACAAAATAATCATTATGTGCCAGTCATTCTTCTCAGCTATTTATGGATACTATTTTGCTTAATTATTACAACTTATAAGGCAAAAATAATGATCATTTGATGAGTGGGTGGGAAAGTTGAAGCACATATTAATAAAATAGTTGCTTAAGGCCAAACAGCATGTACGTAGCAAAATTCTGATTATCACTTATCAGTGCTCCACCACTAACTTTATTCAAGTCCCTACAAGTCATATCTTTAAATTAGTATGTATCTTTAATTCCCTTTGAGACACATATTTGTATCACTCCTTTTAGTTGACTATCATCCTTAAAGAATTCTACAAGTAAGACTGTGTATAAATAAATATACATATAAATAATATAAATTTAATTTAAATAAAAGTTTCTCATATGGGCTGACAATGTTCTCTCTAGGAGCCAAAGACCATCTAACAAACCCTAATATCAGACATGAGAGAATCTCTATTTTTGAGTTGTTGGTTATTGTCCTCAGAGACTCCCAAAGCATTACCAGATATTGAAATTGCCCTTGGTTGTCCCCCCAGTGCTGAAAGGTAAGTTCCTATTGCTGAAGACACAATGCACTTCAGACGTAGAATCCAGATACCTCCGACTGAGTTGAAACTAATAAGAATGCCGTTTCTCCCTGAGGACTAGCTTTTATGGTACCAGAAGGTAGCATATACGGTTTAAAATGAGAGAAGCAACCAACAGTCCTACCCAAGTATGATATTTGTGAACCATAACAATGGCTGACATGGTACAATAACATGAAGGGTACAGTATTGACACACATACCATGGCTCTCTAATTGGACTTAAGATTGGCTAAAGAGGAGGAAAATCATGACTGATACTGGAAATCTAGTCAACTACCCACGGCTAATAAAGTCATGGATCCTGGAGGAGATTCTAAAAGCACCATTTTATTGTACCAACATATCCCTAAATACATTCTGAATATTCATTCTTTTGTTCATAGATAAGTGTAGTCATCATCCACCATCAAGAAAATGTTTCTTTGCAACACTATCCATTATAGAATCCCACAAACAATCAAAATGCAGAATTGTGGAGTGCAGCCCCAATAAATATATCTACGAAACAGCTCTTGAACCTAAGGGTCAATAAGCATTGTGGAAGAGATGTTGGAAGGATTATCAAAACCAGGAGGGAGTCTCCTGTGAGATTTTGTTTCCTAGGAGTGTCAGATGCTACATCCATAAAGTCTTACCAATATGACTGCCAAATGTGAGCTTAATAAGGATGACACCAATGAATATGCCAGTGTGGATTAGGAAGCCCATGAGACTTCAATCCTTTTTTTTTCCCCTCGTTCCAGTCAACCTTGCTTGCTCTGGTCTGCCCTTCTCTCTCCAGCTGGCCCTGCTCCGCTCCGGCAGGCCCCACCACTTGCTCCGGTCGGTCCCATTTGCTCTCTCCCGTCCAAGGATTTGTTTATTATTATTATTAAGTAGCTGACTTCAGACACACCAGAGGAGGGAGTCAGATCTCATTAGGGGTGGTTGTAAGCCACCATGTGGTTGCTGGGATTTGAACTCATCACCTTTGGAAGAGCAGTCAGGTGCCCCACTGAGCCATCTCACCAGCCCCTGAGACTTCAATCCTACACAAATAATTAAAGGCACTAAGGGATGCTAAGGGCAAGAGAAATAGTTTCCCTAGGGAAGAGCACACCAATTTGTTATTTGTTGACCAATACTAAATAGTTAGCCCTGAAACACATGTATATAGATAACAATGTTTAGGAATATAAAGATATCTATCTCAATCTCTATGTATCTATGTATCTATGTATCTATAAAATCTATGTATCTATCTGTGTATCTATCTATGTATCTATCTATGTATCTATGTATCTATCTATGTATCTATCTATGTATCTATCTATGTATCTATGTATGTATGTATGTATCTATCTATCTATCTATCTATATATATATCTATCTATACCTCCAATGTATGTAATAAAAATTAAGGGGGGAAAGGTAGTTATTACTTTGAAAAAAAAAAAAAAAAAGCAAGGAACAGTCCATGGAGGAGAGTTGGAAGGAGGAAAGGGAAGGGGAAAGTGGTGGGATCATATTATAATCTTAAAACTATATATAAGAAACAATTTAAATTTTATTATTGGGATCCTCATGAATTCCAATAGAAAACTGCACAATTTAGATTATCATCTATAGTAGCTAATCAATAATTTTTTTGAGATATGATTTCACTATGTGGTACAGGCTGGAACTACAATTCTCATGGATCAGCCACCAAAATGATGGGATTGGGTGTGTGAATACTGTATCTGACTTGGGATGGTTTTGTGGTTAATTTTAATTGTTATCTTAATTGGATACAGAAACTCCTAGGAGATGAATTACACATATCTTTGGGTATTCTTACAAGACATTGCCAGAGAGGGTCTGGCCATGAGGGCTCTGATATAACTGCTGCATTCATTCTCTGAAAAATTAATAATATGGTGGCAATATTAGGATGCAGTGCCTACTTGAGGAATGTAGGTCCTTAGGGACATGTCCCTTGGGGCTATATCCACTCTTTCTGTTGTCTGTCTGAAATGAATTGAAGAAGCTCTTCCATCACTCACTGCTGTTGTCAAGAGCATGAGACCAAGTGAGGATGGAGGAAAGTTTCTGGAACCATAAGCTAAAATAAATAGTTCTTTCCTGAGAGCATTTAGTCTCAGTGATGATAAAATAACCAATACATGCTCTTTGGTTATTAATTAGATATAGAATTAGCCATGAATGGCAAAGAGAAGGTAAACAACTGTGGCAGGATTTTCCCTGTCCAATTACATTAAAATATTAGTGTAGCAGGAGGCCTGTGATTGGACAGGGAAAAGGGAGGAGGAGCTAAGAGTTGCAAGGACAGAGAGCCACTCAGGAGAGAGGGAAGGAAACAAGATGAAGGGTAGTAGACAGGATGATTCAGAACCAGCGTGGCTTTAAATAGCCACAGGTAGATATGTTGTCATATAGACATAGAATAATTGGGGTAACTTGTCTCACCTAGGGGGGCAGCTTGTACCATTATCAGTTGGCCCTGAAATTATTATGTGGGCATCTTGTGAATTGAGAATTTATTGATATATAAATGTGACTGTTTAGTTTTAAGCTTCAAGAGTTTTGTTTCTACCAGGTTTCTGGGTGTTGTGGCAGCTGAGCACAGGGTAGGTGGTCATTGTGTGGGGCTGGTGTGGTAGTGACCAACCAAGGGAACTTAGTGAGTTGAGTATAGACATTTTGGGAGCTCTGGGCTAGAGACTGCTGAGTTGAGAACACCCTATTGGAGCCATGGACCAGGCATAGTGCAGGAACATGCCAGTCTTTTTAATATACCCCTCAACAAACAACTTTATCATAGGATATAGTTGTATATACCATAGTATATACATCTACCTACATCAGTTGCAAATTTACCTTCAAACACTTGCACATGGGCATTCAGAGCAAACTTCTTCATAGCTCCTAAAACTTGAAGGTGACTAAGATGTTTTACAATAATAAAACAATAAACCATAATCCATCTATTTGACAGGATATTGTTTAGTGACAGAAAGAAATAAGGTACGGAAATATACCACTAAAGACATGGAGGAAGGGGCTGGAGAGACAGTTCAGTGGTTAAAGACCTTTATTGTTTTTTGAAAAGGACCTGGGTTTTTCCCTGTAGCCATATGGTGGCCCAAACCCATCTGTATCTCTAGTTTTGGTATATCTGAAGCTCTCTTCTGACCTCCATGAGCACCGGACATGGATGTGATACACATGAATACATGAAGATAAAACACTCATGACAGCATAAGTACACTTAAATTTATTTTTAAAAAGCTAAGGAATCTTAAATTCATATTGCTAAGTGAAAGCATCAGTGTGAAAGTCTGCATATTGAATAATTCCAACTACATTACATCCTGGTAAAGATTAAATACAGAGCCAGTAGGACTATCTGTGGCTGCCAAGGGTTCAGGAAGGTGGGGGGAAGAGAGAAGGGATGGGGCACAGGGAATAATCAGTGCAGTGAACTGTTTTGTATAACATTATAATGGTAGATATGCCACTATGCATTTATAAAGATCACAGAATTGTGTAATAAACAAAATGAGCATTATTATAAATTATGCATCTTAGATAACAATAATGTATCAATATTGGCTCATCACTTGGAACAAATGAGCCATAGTGATGCAAGATGTTAGTAATAAAGGAAACTGGGTTTGGTGGGTGGAGGTAGTATGTAGGAACTCTCTGTACTTTCTGTTCAATTTTTCTATAAACCTGAAACTATTCTAAATTGTAAAACATAATAATTTAAAACTCTTGAAATAAAAAAAAATTCATCAGGGGAGTTTTTGATTGTGTGTGTGTGTGGGGGGGGTGTATCTGAGATGAGAGGGCTTAGAATGTTTCTTAATTTTAATTTGGACTACCTCCTGAGGCACTGTATCAATTTTTACCTCAAAAATTAATGAATTACTTTATTACCCCATGGGACCATGAAAACTGAGCTCCTTAACAACTATGAGGCAGAGTAGTATGAGGAGGAACACAAGAATGCCTCACTGATTCAAATATATTGGAGGCTAGAGATGGAGAATATGAATTACCATATATTTAAAAGGAACTATACTTTATGATGTTCCAGTACTTTTGGTAACTGAAGTTATCCTGGCAGGTGTATAGTCTAGGTACTTGCAGGGAATTTCTTTTCTGCCTGTATTTCTGTTTTCTTTCTTTTTTTTTTTTCCCAGTCAAGAGTGCCATTGCACCAAACCAAATGCCTCTTCATCATCCAGGATGGAAAATTTCTCTGTCAATTTTCCTCTGATACATTCAGCCTGATTTCCCTCTGTCTTGACTTGTAGTATAGCATTTTGGTTTCAAATCTGCCAGATGGTTGGAGAGTCGAATTTTGAACTCTCTCTATCATTTACAGCATCTACTGTGTCTTGTGCATTAAGAATATTTCAGAAGGGCTGGTGAGATGGCTCAGCAGTTAAGAGCACTGACTCCTCTTCTGGAGGTCATGAATTCAAATCCCAGCAACCTGAGCAGGGCCCGGAGCAAGAGGGGGCTGGAGTAAGAGGGAGAAAGAAAAGGGGAAAAATATTTCAGAAATGAATGGTAAATAGATTTGGTAACAATTATGGATAGAAACTGTAATGGAATTTTTGAATGGTCATTTTATTTTGCGTTCAAAAGAATTCAGTAGAATGTTTCACAAACAAAATAGACAAGAAAGATGAGGATACAGTTGGTTAGATTTAAGAACAAACTCCAAAAATTGAAAGCCCTTAAGATTTTAGATTTTATTTTTCTTTTTTTGACAAATTTTACTTATGCATAACTTATACATCACTAAATTTTACCACTTAAAGAATAGTATTCTGCTGTTCATATAACCCCTTAACAGTACAATTGTCACAATAGCCTGATTTAATAGGGGTTAATACCTTAAAGAGGATTTAGAATGCAGTAGTAGTCACTACATATTCTGTTCCTTTTTCCAATGTAGCCCCCACACAACTAATTTTCTGTCTCTAGAGATCTGTGTGTTTCAGACATACAACTGCAATATGACAATTTGTGATCCTTTATGACTATCTTTTTCCTAGCAGAATATTTTAATCTTTAATGGATATATCAATACTTCATTTCCTTTTGAGGCAGAGTCTCTCTGTAGAGGTTGGGCTGTCCTGGAAATCACTATGTACACTTGGTTGGCCTTGAATTCCGAGATCTCCTGCTTCTGTCTCCAGATCAAAGGCTTGTGCTACCTTGTCCCCCGTACTTAGTTTTGTTTGTTTATTTGTTTTTTGTTTTGTTTATCTTTTTTATTAGATATTTACTTTATGTACATTTCAAATGCTATCCCAAAAGTTTCCTATACCCTCCCCCTGCCCTGTTCCCCTACCCACCCACTCCCACTTCTTGGCCTTGGCATTCCCCTGTACTGGGCCATATAAAGTTTGTAAGACCTAGGGGCCTCTCTTCCCAGTGATGGCCAACTAGGCCATCCTCTGCTACATATGCAGCTAGAGACACAAGCTCTGGGGATACTGGTTAGTTTATATTGTTGTTCCACCTATTGGGTTGCAGACCCCTTCAGCTCCTTGGGTACTTTCTCTAGCTCCTCCATTGGGGGCCTTGTGTTCCATCGAAATACAGTACTTAGTTTTTATGAAGCTAAATTATATTCCATTTTATGGATGTGTCACATTTTATGTTTTTATTTATGAATTCATGAACATTTATTTGTGTTTTGCCATTTGGGTCTACTACAAATGACAGTGTTATTAACATTGTATATGTTTTTGGACAGATACACATTTCATTTTTTTGAATATATTTCAAAGAGTGATGTTACTTGTACACATGTTAACTCTATGTAACATTTTTATAATCTTAAGAATTTATTTGACTCTTTAAAACACCGAATGTCTACAGATTCATATAACATATATACAAATTCAAAACTGCATAAAATACTAATTAAAAAGCATTTATTAATATAAAAGCATGTATCGTTTAAAGGTAATTATTTCTGATGTTGTAGAAAATTTAATCTCAGTCTGGGGTTTCTGCCTCACCTTTGACTATTTAGTTCACAGGTAAAAGACATACACAAACTTTATATTTACAATAAGCCTTAACCAGCACTAGAGCTGGGTAGATATCTACCCTCTATGCTTTTTAAAAATATTTATTATTATATATTTATATATTTATGATTATATCTAAGCTGTCTTCAGACAGCACCAGAAGAGGGCGTCAGATCTCATTATGGATGGTTGTGAGCCACCATGTAGTTGTTGGGATTTGAACTCAATACCTTTCGAAGAGCAGTCAGTACACTTAACTGCTGAGCCATCTCTCCAGCCCCTCCTCTATGCTTTTAAAATCTGTTTCCAGCCGGGCGTGGTGGCGCACGCCTTTAATCCCAGCACTCGGGAGGCAGAGGCAGGCAGATTTCTGAGTTCGAGGCCAGCCTGGTCTACAAAGTGAGTTCCAGGTCAGTCAGGGCTGTACAGAGAAACCCTGTCTTAAAAAAACCAAAAAAAAAAAAAAAAAAATCTGTTTCCTATTAATAATCCTGAATCATTATTTACTATGTTTCATCTGGGCTGCTCTTAACCCCAATTGGCCAGCCCTGAGGGCCATACTTTCTTGACTCCTAAGCCATGGCATCTTAGGCCTCTATCCACCTTTTTCTCCCCATTATGGCCTCTTCCTACCATAGACCAGGAACACCAAGCCTCGACTATCTCAATTCTGCCTAGCTGTAAGCTGTAGCATCTTTAGGTCCTCTCTAAGAGCAGTATGCAATTTTACCTGATGAACCCCCAAGTATTTTATTTAGAATTTTGCTATTGTAAATGTAAATGAAATTATTCTCTTGGTTTCACTTGTACATTGCTCATTACTAGTTTATAGAAATTTTTTTTTTTTTTTTTTTTGGTTTTTCGAGACAGGGTTTCTCTGTATAGCCCTGGCTGTCCTGGAACTCACTTTGTAGACCAGGCTGGCCTCGAACTCAGAAATCCGCCTGCCTCTGCCTCCCGAGTGCTGGGATTAAAGGCGTGCGCCACCACGCCCGGCTCAGTTTATAGAAATTTTATATATTAATCTTATATTTTGAAACCCTGTGGTCTTGTTTATTCTTGATAGTTGTGTTCTGACTCTCTGCAATGTTTTAAAAACATGCTGTTCGAATACTTTACTCCTTTTCTTAGTTGGATAATATTTATTTCTGTTCCTTGCCTAATTGTTCATTTTTTTCTAGTACTATATTGAGTATAATACTTAAAATAGACATTCATTCTTGCTGTTGATTTGGGGGAGAATGTTTTCAGTCTTTTGTTATTGAGTATGACATTAGCTCTGGATTTTGTTTTTTAAAGATGTCTTTCAGCATATTGAGTTTCTGTTCTATCCTTAGTCTGTTTAGTGTGTGTTCTTGAATGTCTATTAAATTGTGTCAATTATTTTTGCTGTTTTGTATGTAATATAGTTTGGCCTTTATCCTGCAAATACGATGAATTACTCTGCTTTTTCATATGTTGAAACAACCTTGCATTTCAGTACATACCTTACTTGGTCATGAAAAAAATCATTTTTATATGCTTCTTGATAATTTTAATTAAAAAACTATTTCCTTTTATGTGTGTAGTTATTTTGTAATATGTATGTTTGTGTACTATGTTCATGCAGCACCTGCAGAGGCCAGAAGAGGATGTCAGATCTTCTGGAACTGGAGTTACAAATGTCTGAGAGAGGCCATACTCTTAACCACTGAACCATCTCTTCAGCCTTTTTTTTCATAGATATATGATAGATAGATAGATAGATAGATAGATAGATAGATAGATAGATAGATAGATAACTCAAACACAAAGAAACTACATGAAAAAGAATTAGCAATTATTGTATATAAAATAATAAAATTCTTAGTAGAATAAATGGAAAAATCATGAAATTAAAATTCACTTTTGACTAAATTAACAAGATTGACAAACTTAGCTAGACAAAATCAGAGGTCATATATATATATGAAAAAACCCACTAGTCTTACAGGGTAAATTGAATGTTTCTTTCTTTTATATTTTAAGGAAGTATGTGATGATTGATTACTCCCTAAATGATAGATAGGAAAATCTCCCAGGAAAGACATCTTTTCCTTAGCATATTCTAATCCTTACACAATAATGTAGACACTTTTTTTGGGTCTTTATCTATGCACATTTTCTATTTATTTCTAATTTTGATAATTGGTGTGTTTCTAAGAATTCATTTTATTTAGATTTCAAATTTAACATGTAATTATTTGTAATATTTTTAATTATAATACTTTTATTTTGTAAGGACAATAGTTGTGTTTACTCTTTGACCTCTGATTTTGTCTAGCTAAGCCCAGAAACCTAGAATACCCAAGATACAATTTCCAAAACACAAGAAAATCAAGAAAGACCAACGCATGACTACTTCATTCCTCCCTAGAATAGGGAATAAAATATCCATGGAAGGAGGTGCAGAGACAAAGTTTGGAGCTAAAATGAAAGGATGGACCATCCAGAGAATGCCCCACCCAGGTGTTCCATCACATAATCAGCCACCAAATGCAGGCACTACTGCATACACCAGCAGGATATTGCTGAAAGGACCCTGATATAGCTGTCTCCTGTGAGACTTTGACAGTCCCTGACAAATACAGAAGTGGATGCTCACAGTCATCTATAGGGCAGAACACAGGGTCCGCAATGTAGGAGCTAGAGAGAGCACCTAAGAACTGTAGGGGTCTGCAACCCTATAGATGGAACAACAATATGAATTAATCAGAACCCCCAGAGCTCATGTCTCTAGCTGCATATGTATTAGAAGATGGCCTAGTTGGCCATTATTGGGAAGAAAGGCCCCTTGGTCTAGCAATGTTTATATGCCCCAGTACAGGGGAATGCCAGGGCCAAGAAGTGGGAGTGGGTGGGTAGGGGAACAGGGCGGGGGGAGGGTATAGGGGACTTATGAGATAGTACTTGAATTGTAAATGAAGAAAATATCTAATTAAAAAATGTGAAAAAAATTGTCAATTTTGTTAATTTAGTCAAAAGTGAATTTTAATTTCATGATTTTTCCATTTATTCTACTAAGAATTTTATTATTTTATATACAATAATTGCTAATTCTTTTCATGTAGTTTCTTTGTATTTGAGTTATCTATCTATCTATCTATCTATCTCTACCTAATCTCTGTCATTTGTCTACTCTTGTCAAAGAGTAGAATTTTTTTTAGTTCCTTAGTGTTGTCTAATATATTATTTGCAGAAATAAATATCTTTCAGGGAAATGTTTTAGCTGCATTATTAAAGTTTTTTTATACATTTTCATGTTTATTAATTTAAAAATACTTTCTATGAGGATTCATTTTTGACATACTGGTATTTAGAATTATATTATTTAATCTTCACAAGATTTGAATTTCCCAAATTTCTGTTGATTATTTCTACTTTAATTTCTCTAGGGCTATCAATATTTTTCACAATTTTAATCTTATTTTCTATGGTCTAAGAATGTGGTCTACCTATAATACTGTGCACTTGAAGAGAGTGTATAATCTATATTGTTTTGTGTTCTACTTGTTTATTGTAGATCTAATTGTTTAATTTTTTAATATTCTAGAACTATTTTGATTACTTGTGTGGTAATTCTACTATTAATACTGGTGAATTTCTTATTCAATATTGCTGAATTGTTTACTTATCTCTTTATATACATAAGCTGTTGCCTTGTATCTTGTCTTTCTACTTATATGTACAAATATATTTATCATAAAATATCCATTTATTTAGGCTGGAGAGATAGCTCAGCAGTAAAGTGAACTGTGCTTTTCCAGAGGTCCTGAGTTCATGTCCCAGCACCCACATGGTGGCTCACAACCATCTGTAATGGGATTCAATGCCCTCTTCTGGTGTGTCTGAAGACAACTACAGTATACTCATATACACAAATAAATTTAAAAAATATCCATTAATCTTTAATAGCAGATGTTCATTTGTTTACTTTAAAAATCTATTTTCCTAATGCAAATATAAAGATTCTAGCTCATTTTTGTCATTATTTTAAGGTATATTTTTTCTGTCCTTTTACATTCAATTTATTTGCTTATTGTTATTATTATTATTATTATTATTATTATTATTATTATTATTATTATTATTATTTTAAACGTGCCTTATAGTTGTCATTTGGTGATAAGATCTTGCACTGTAGTTCAGGTTGGCCTGTAACTCACTATGTATCTTAAGCTAGCCTCAAATTTATGGCAATTCTCCTATCTCAGCCTCCTAAGTGTTTAAGTGCTAAGGATTGAATCAAGGTCTTTGCTTGCTTGCTAGGTAAGTCCTATACTACTGAATATAGCCCCACCCAAGGATCTTGTCTTACAATTCAGTCTCAGAATTTGGTTTTCTACTCAATCATGCTATTGCTGATATGTTTATATTGATACATGACGTTTTGGCTTTTTAAAAAATATATATTTCATAATTATTTTTGTCCTATATTCCTCTCAATTTTCAAAGGGGTTACTTTGTAGTGTACTTTTTCATTAATCGTTTTGGTGGTTCTTTCTTTCTTTCTTTCTTTCTTTCTTTCTTTCTTTCTTTCTTTCTTGCATATTTCTTTTGTGGCTGTTTTGGGTTTTCCAATATATAGCTTATACTCAAACATACATAATATTTTACTAAACATGATTTTAGATTACTTGAATTTGGATTGGTAGACCTACTCATTAGTATTGTTAGGAAAATTTATATCTTCCCTGCAATCTCCCTCCTTCACCCCATCCACCATCACTATCCTAAGAGTCAGTGTGTGGTTGGATGAGAAAACACATCATTGGTTTTGCCCACCTTTGAAAGCTGTGAATCAAAACCCAATATGTGGTTGTAGAGGTGTCCAGCTGTTTTCTGATTGGATTGGAGGCCTGCTCCTTGGAGTATAAGTCTGGTCAGCAACCCAGGTCTGAGGAACATATTATTATAATTTAAATTGACATAGCATCAGATGGCTTTCCATATATGTATGTTTATAATCATGGGAAAAGTCTACTCTCAACCCTAACCAGAGAAGCCTCTCTTTAAACTGGACTACAGTGAATGTCATGACTCATGGTTGTCCAAGATGCTGAGAATAAGTGACTGTTGATGGTTCATCTGTAAATAAGACATTTCCATCACCTTTAGTATCAGAGACCATTGCAGAGGGAGTAAGAAGTGTATAAGAGCCAGAAGACAGGGTAAAAGGCTGTGAAATGCCATTCTTTAGACTCAACATGACCATTGCAATTGTGAACTCACAACTGTAGCTACCTTGATTGCCACACACAAGGCAGTCCCTGTCAACAATCAATCATGGGGAAGGGAATGTCTCACAACACCCTCACACTTTAATGTTGAACTATTGACTGTTGGGGGTTTCTGGGAGAAGGATAATCATTGTTATTTGTACGCACTGCTGATCCCACCAGGCTCCAACACATACCTCCAAATCCATAATCACTCAGAAGGCCCCTTGTTAAACTCAATGTCTCAAAAGCAAACAGATAGAGAGGAATGTGTGAAAGAGTTTTATAAAGAAAGTAGATAGCCGGGCGTGGTGGTGCACGCCTTTAATCCCAGCACTTGTGAGGCAAAGGCAGGCGGATTTCTAAGTTCGAGGCCAGCCTGGTCTATAAAGTGAGTTCCAGGACAGCCAGGGCTATACAGAGAAACCCTGTTTCGAAAAAAAAAAAAGTAGATAGAGGGGAAGGGAGGTGTAAGAAAGTGGGCAGTGTGACAGTGGTTAGTATGTATTATGTACAGGTGTGAAATGGTTAAAGAACAAATTTAATCAATTAAAAAAAAACCCTTATATTTGGGTTTTTTAAAAAGTCAGCTAGTGACTTTAGCTCTCAAAACAGATCCTTAGAGTTTTTTAAATTTATTTTTTTAACACTTTTGAAAAGTTCTTAAGCTACATGTTGTGAGATTTCTAAATTTCTAGCAAGCAGTTTGAGTCACAAAGTGTATAATACTGACTCTCGTTTTTTAATAAGATCATATGGGAGGATATCTGAATGCTTTCTCAAAGAAAAATATGAAGATGGTGATTAGGTAAAAATGATCAGAATTCAAAGAAAAATTAGAAGCTGTGTGAGAATTCAAAGAAAAATTAGTAGCTGTGTGAGTCTTTGCAAATTAATTCAATTCATCTTTGCAAATGAGTTCACCTCTCTGTGCCTTATTTTCCCAGGTATAAACCAGGAAGAACAGTAATTGCCCCATGGAGCTGTTCATAGATGATGAAGTATCAATATAATTCTTAATACTAGTACCTGGAGTATAGTTTGCTTAGGAAATTTTTGTATTTTCTTGTTTATTGCCACCTTGAAATATTTCTAGGTTCTGCCAAGCGTTCACGCTTACCAGGTTCTTTGCTTAAATTGCTCAAGAAGCTCATTTTCTATATCTACCTACCTTGCCTCTAAGCAATAGGACTTTATTAGTGATCTTCAGTTATGAAGAAGGAAAGCCCATCTGT
Source organism: Mus minutoides (assembly GCA_902729485.2). Lineage (NCBI taxonomy): Eukaryota > Metazoa > Chordata > Mammalia > Rodentia > Muridae > Mus > Mus minutoides. The sequence goes on along the minus strand of LR753512.1, from coordinate 133,087 downwards.
TTGAAAAAAAAAAAGCAAAGAGGGAGATGAAGGTGACCTAGTAAAAAGGATGAGGTTAAAAAAAATCTTCCAGAGACGGTGTTTGAAAATTGTTTTCCTGTTCTTTCAAGGAAGCAGTGTCCTAAATGAACTGGTGGGGAGTCTGACCTCTTGATCCCTCCTCCCCTTGAAACAAAAGAAGACTGTATACAAAAGAATGGCCAGAGGACTCTTTGTTTTCTGAAAGGTTTCAAGGTATTTGCAAAAGGTTGTGTAGCTAATTAGTGCAAAGTTAGCAATTAATCAGCTCCCTTTCCTAGAACTTTGCTTAGGGCTTTGCTTAGGCAGTATGTATCTTACAGATTTCGAAAGTTACCAAAATGGTTAGGAAGACTCTAATCCAGAGGCATAGTTAAAATCCTTTACTTCAATTTGAACTGTTTCTAGGGGAAACTAGCATGGTATTGAGTGGCTGGCACTTAGGGAGAATTCACCCAGCCTTTTGATATGGTTGGCAGAAAAAAAAAAAAAAAGAAAGAAAAGAAGAGAAAAGAAAAGAAAAGAAAAGAAAAGAAAACTTGATTTAGGTTTGGAATGTGAAGTACCTAAGTGTCTTGACTGTTTTGATTAAAGTTTGTAAATTCTTATTTGGAATTTAGTAATTTCAGTTACTTTTCCCCACCAATAGATTAGAAAGTGAACCAAATTCTTTCCCAAGTCATTTTGAAAGCTCTTTTCAGCTGCATATTCTTCCTCCACCCCCTGTGGAACAAACATCAGCACCTCAAAGAAGGCCTGTTTAAAAGGATATTTTGGATTAAGTAGTGTGGGCTGTAAACTGGGGCTGTTTGGGAAACACCCTGAAAAAGCTTTCAGTTCGCCCCCCCTTCTGCCTTTCAGATACCAACGCAAGCAAATCTACAACTTGCAGCATGGAAAGGCGATGGTAGATTAAAGTTTTAGTTTCTTGTCAAAGGATCTTTTTTATCCTTTATGTGTGTACGTAATGTTTGTCCTTAGACAACACCTTGATGTGGATTTGTCCGAAAATGTATGAAATAACATGGTTTTCAGCAGGAAAATCGAGCAGCAGCAGTAGCATTCACAACAAAACAGTTGCTTCAGTTGGTCAAGAGAAAGGATCAGTAAGAGGGATTTTTGTGAATGATAATTTGCAAATAAGCAGATAAGGAATTTCAGAGTTTAAGTGGGGAGAGATTAGCAATAGTCAAACTGTCATGCAAATAAGTCACATAAAGCATTTGATGTTATGTCTGCAATAAACACAGTGAAGAAAAGTCTGTAATACTATAATGCATATAATTGAATATTTGACCTAAACTAGGGGTCAAGGGAGAGTTCCACAAAGTCATGGTTACACCAAAAGTATCTGAAAAAGTCAGAATTACAGTTGGGAAGGAACTATTATGGATGAGGAGAGTGTTCCAGTCAGAGAGGAGAGATGGAAATGTGCACCGAAATGACTCTAGGAGATAGAAGTGATTCTTTGAAAGCAAAGTTTAGCCAGAGAAGGAGTGATACTCTGAGGGCACGTGACACCTTAAAGATCATCTAAGAAATTATTTGGGATATACATCAGAAAGATACTGCCATCCCACAGGGAGAAGGAGAGAGATGAAATGGAAGACTGAAGAATATTTATCCCAAGATTGAGCCGGTCTTCCTGAGAGATAGTGAGCATGACTAGAGATAAAGGCGCCTGTCGTCACTCGATTGCACCTACTGCTTCAAAAACATGTTTCCGGAGTGGGTCTTCTCCTTACCTTTCTTTTCTCTTTACAGCCTGGCTCCTTATCTCTGGTCACTCCTCATTTTCTCCATTTAACCATTTCTCACAAAGAGCCTGGAAAGTTGCCCCTTTTCATGTTTGTGTTACTTAAGCTCTGGGCGACCCTAAGACTCTATTGAAACCTCACATTATCTGGGAAGTACTTTTGGCACTCACTCTGGGACTTTGTTTTCGTTCCCTGAACTACGGGCAGAACTCACTCTCCTTGTAACCACTTTAATAGTTTTTGTTTTTGAAATCACTTTGGTATCTCACTACTTACTCTGTATGTCTTTTTGCCTTCAAGTAGAGTATGAAGTTCTGCAGGAGAGTGACTTCACCTTTAACTTTTTTTTTTTTTTTAGCCTATCAAAAGCTGCTCGAGGCCCAGAGTAAATGAGAAGGAAGACAACTAGTGAAGATATAGTCAGTGCCAGCAAGAGATAGAAATAAGCTAACCTGAGGCAGGCAGCAAGAAACAGAAAACATGGATGTGGAAGAGGAAAGAGATCCCCCCCCCCCCCCCCGCCCAGAGTCAGTAAGGCTATTGTCAACTTCACAATGACTTGTTACAGATGGTTAGTAAGGGGAGCTCCAAAACAGGTCTGAAGGGAACGTGATGATAAACACGCATGGGACACATTTTATTTGGGATGTAGCTTAACTATGTAGATTGAAGTTATGAAGCAGATGGAGGTTCTCCCATTCATCTGGGGGCATGACTCTGCCCAGAAAAAGGGAAGCAACGCATCCCTGCCAAGGGGTTTCATTCCTAAGAGGGGGCAGGACGTTGCTGGTGGTGGTGGTGTTGGCAGCGTGTGGAGGTAGAGGAGAAAGGGATGGGCAAGGGGAGGAGTTGCTGGTAGTAGGGAAAGGCTAGCAATGGCTGTTACAAAAGGGAAGTTTCCACAACAAACTCAGATCAGGGAGAGGGAGGAGAAGAAAGAAAACTGGAGGCCAAGGGGGAAGCAGTGTGGTTGACCAAGGCAGTCCACCTATAAGGTTCAGAGCTTCTCTAGGACAAATGCGGGACAGAGTAGAAGTTAAAGGCTCTCTATGAACAAATTGCATCTGAACTATTTACTTTTAGTAAACCTCTGAAAAATTCATGGTAATTACACTTCCTGCCATGCAGTTATTTAAGAGAAATGGCTCTCCTTTTGGTTCAGAATACAGCCTGGATCCTGTAAGGCGAGTGTTATAGCTCTGGGACCCAAGCACAACTCCACCAGGACAGGCTGAAGGCATTTTTTTTTCTGGCTTAAGTAAGTGACTACGGTATTGAATTGAATTTTGTTTTAGAGAGTGACAGAAATTCAATTGTGCATACTGTGATAACCATGTATTTCCCGTTTCTTTTGCCTTTCCCCCTGCCCTCTCCTTAATTCTTACTAATATTTTTTGTGATTATTTTAAAAAACTTAGGAGCAAACAGGAATGCTCCTCCCAGTTTGGAGTTTTGTCTCCTCCTTCTCATTAGAATTGTAAGAGGGTAGCGGTCCTGCTGCAAAGACAGCCAGACAAGCTTTCTCTGTGAATTAATTGGTCAGGAAAGACACTTTTTATATTGTCAAGTGGCACTTAAGCCACTAATTCTTGACTGTGAAACTGCTTTTCCTGGGCAATGCTCTTTAAGGAAAAACTTCTTCAGTCCAGCGATTGGTGACTAAGGGAACTATGAAGCACAGGGGATTGGGCGGGATCACGGCTCCTAATAATGCCTCCTTATCCAATGAAAAGCATTTCCTATTGAGACCCCCAAGAGTTCCCCCGGCGGCCCTCGGCTCCAGCAAGGACTTTGGGCCTTTTCTTGTGTCCTGTTTGTTAAAGGCATGCGGGCTACAGCATTAAAGAGGGCTAGTCCTTAACAAAGGGAAAGAGATAAATGTAAATAAGCTCACATTTTCAGAATGAGCGGTTTGCAGTAAGGAGCTGCGGCAGCCCAGAGTCTGCTCTTTTTGGGCTGGGCTAACCTTTCCCTGTTTTTTGTTTTTTGTTTTGTTTTTTTATGGATAAAAATATGCGCTTCCAAAGTGCGAGTTGCCAGTTTACAAATTTATTAGCTAACTATCTACAGGCATGAGCACATTCTCTCATCTAGCACACTCTTTCTTGGGGTAAGTCTCTTTGAGAAAGATTTGATTTTGGCGTTTGGGGGTGGGGGATGGTGTAAGAAACTTCAATCGAAACGCTGATGCTTTGAGTGTTTGGGAAAAGAAGTTAGACTTCAGCTCTGAAGTACTGAACAAGTCATCGTGTTGAATGGTAAAAAACCCAAGAATTTCTATTGTTTTGGCAATAAATACTGTTTCAGTGGAAGAGAGACAGATTTTAAGGCTGTTGTTTCATGTAAACACAGTCCTAAAGAGCTGATTCAAAATCACAGGGTAGAATAAGTTAGAAAGTCTTTTGGCTAGCGTTATATTTCTTTGGTTTACAAAAGATTGTGAGCTAACGTGGCTTTTATTATGATGAGGTTTCTTCTAGTAAAACTATACACTACATGCCTTTGATGCTTAATTGATTTATGGAGAATGTGACATTTGCTATATTGAATAATTCATGAACTGCCCATAAAGGAGGAATCGTGTTTGAATGAAAACTTAATTCTAGCATAAATAGAATTTTCTACTATTTGTGAAATTACTTGCTATTTGCCTTGTAAATGCAACACAATGTGACATGTTTAAAATTCTCTTCTTGCATATTATGAATATTTTAAATATTTTTAGTGAAAAGACTTGTTGAATTAATTAGTAATGTATGCTAGGTAATTTCTGTTTTGGAAGCAAATACAGCAATGTAATTTATCATGATTTTTGTTGGGGGAAAAGACCAGAGAAATTGAAAAAATTTGAGTATGTCAAAAAGCTTGATGATGTTATTCACTTTGCTGTTTTATCAAATAATGCATCTTTCTTTTCTTTGAGTAATATAAAAGTCTCAATAGTAACTTATAATCAAAGTTATCCAGTGGCTTTTTCACGTGTTTATTTTTCAGAACAAAATCCCAACAGCTTGCCCCAACAAAAATAGGTTATAAATTCTTTTGCCTTGTTGCAAATGAGAAGTTGCACTCTTGCAAAGAATGAGCTCAGCTGATAAACCTCATGGCTCCTACATTCTAAACCACCTCCTGGCTGCCAATCAGAGATGTGAATGAAAGCCCTTTTGGAACAGTCAGGGCAGCCTTTCAGAATGTGTATTCTCTAAGTTAAAGGGAAGACTGGGAAGATTCCTTATAGCACCACTCAAGCCAGGCTTAGACCAAGTTTAATCTATTCAATTCCCTTTGTGGGAGAAAATGCACTGAGGTTTGTTGCTCTTGCTGGGATTTGGTCACTGCCTTTTATTCTCTGTCTGTCATCATATACAATCTGTTCTTGGCCCTCTGGAGTGGGGAAGAAAAAAAAAGCCCTATAATTTTCAATATTGGTACTAAAAATTGGGAACTTCATAAAAGGCCACTCAGCTCTGAGAATCCATTTTCAGCTTTTAGGGGATAAACTACTGATAAGAACAATGCATAAATAGTCTTTATTCTGCAGAGTTCTATTCTGGGGTAGGCTGTTGACCCCACACTTTAAGGGCAAGGTGTTCAGGTAGGGTCACTAAAGAGCTGAGACCTCCACAATTAGAGTTGATATTGAATAGGCAATACAGAAGACAGGGAAGATGAGGGCAGGAGGAATGTAGGAATTTAGGATGTAAATGTCACTTTGCTCTATAAATTTAAGCTTTGGGCAGTAATTAATACTATTTATTTCTGGCATTCATATTAACTTAAATTATTGCATTGGGTCTAATAAAATTTAATGACTCTTACTTCAGGCTTTTGGTCTTTTTTATTTTTTAATTAATTAATTTTTTGTCATGACAAGCAGAAGCAGGTGAAAATAACTGACAGACAGGAACAGCCAGTGAAGACACTACTGTGGCCCTAGTTGAAGGCTTTTTTTCAGTCAGGGCCCAATATGGAAAGTGAAGAGAAACTGAGGCCTAGAAAATAACTTCTGTTGACTGTCCCATAGTTTTATTGTGATGAGGATACTAAATCAATCTCAATTATGCAAACTCTGTTTATTTAACTTTCTGATTTTCTTATATTCCAAAAAAGCGACTCTTATGTATAGTCTACATCAAGAAGAAAAAAAAAAACATGAAAGAAATAAATGCTAATAATCTCTGTCTTCTTTTAAGGCAAACCAGTACAATATTGATTTAATTTCAGGAATATTACTGTCTGGAAGACAATGGAAATCAATTCTTTTTAGTAATAAGTTGATCTCTGTGACTTAAAGTTGTCTGTTTGGTTTATTTTGTTTTTTTTTTTTTTATGTGAAGAAAAATCATTTCAAGAGGGTTGTTGGTCCATTTATCACCCTGCTTTTATTTTAGGCGAAATTTTGTTCAGAAAAGGGTGGGCTGTAAGAATGGTATTAGTCTAGCAGATAATTATGGATTACAAGTACTACAATGAGAAGGATCCAAATGTGGGTGCCACTTGTATGAATTCCAGCACCATTGTCTATCTTGTTTTATATGAGGATGCTGTACAGAGTTATGATTTTCAATGTACATGGATGCTATGTTAGGTATGTTTAGGAATCTATGAAGACATGTGAGTCTCAGTAGGTATGCAAATATCTTGTAGTGAAAGCCTTTCTCATACAGTTCTGGAGGGAAAGAAATTTAATGGGATTGCAGGATAGGAAGAAAGCAATGGAGTCCTCACCTGTTGTCCCAGGCTTCCTTCTTTTTTTCCTTTTGTCCAATCATAACAGTTGTTACTAGAGGATGAGAAAGGAAAAGGAAAAAGACAACAGCAACAAAACATACCAGTATAACTTTAGGCCACCAAAGAAATCTTTGTTCATTTATCAGTTTTCAATGGATGTAAATGAGACTATATAAGCCTCTTCTCACTAGTTATCTTCAAGTGATTTTGTTACTCATACAGATTTTAGGCTTCAGTCAATACTATTAATATGGTATGTGTACAGCTTTGGTAGATTTGGAGACTAATTGCTACCTTCAATTGTATTATTACGAAGTCAAAGATATTTAATATTATCTGGAAATAAGTTGGCTCTTACACACTTTGGTTTATATTATGTAATTATTTCATCTATCTTATGATCTTGGCATATAGTTTATTGAGAAGCTTTCTTTATGGAACAGTATTGTGATATTCTATTCCACAGCACTCAATTGAGGAACTCTCTGATCGTCTGCCTCCAGAAAATTCATTGATAATCCAAGTCTCAGATAAATCTGGTGCCAGAGTTTGGTTTGAACTAACTAATGTGAGTACCTTTGTTCAGATTTCACCTTGTTTTCATTTTATTCTTCTTTTTTTTTTAAACTAGTGCTTTTCTATTATTACAGATTATGTGATTCAAAGTTCCAGAATAAATAGAGGAAGTAGAGGTGTTATGGTTATTTATTATGATCCAGGCAATTTTGTTGAAGATGAATGTTCTTCAACATTCTTTAACTTAATCCTTCTTTGTCATTAACAGATAGAAGATAGTTAGATTACAGACAGAAGATAGAAAGATATGAAGGATGCTTTCATTCTTATGATCAGTACTAGTATCCTAGCATAGCAAATGAATTTGTGTTAATACTGATTTATACTTTGTGTGTTTGTATACAGGGATAAATCTGAGTTTTGTTGGCATTATAAGTCTTGCAGAGCAGGGTGTGGTGGTCCACGACTTTAATCCCAGCACTTGGGAGGCAAAGGCAGGTGGATTTCTGATTTTGAGGCTAGCCTGGTCTACAAAGTGAGTTCCAGGGCTTTATAGAGAAACCCTGTCTCCAAAAACAAAACAAAACAAAACAACAAAAAAAGTCTTTGTTTTGGTGGTTTCCCTTTATTATCCTTTGAAGGGCTGGATTCGTTAAGGGACCCTGATATAGCTGTCTCGTACAGAAGTGGATGCTCATAATCATCTATAAGATGGAACACAGGGCCCACAATGGAGAAGCTAGAGATAGAACCCCAGGAGCTGAAGGGGTCTGCAACCCTAGAGGAGGATCAACAATATGAACTAACCAGAACCCCCAGAACTCATGTTGCTAGCTCCGCAGAAGATGGCCTAGTCGGCCATCATTGGGAAGAGAGGCCCCTTGGTACTGCAATCTTTATATGCCCCAATACAGGGGAACACCAGGGCCAAGAAGTGGGAGTGGGTAGGCAGGGTATCAGGGAGGGGGGAGGAGACTTTCGGAATAGCATTTGAAATGTAAATTAAGAAAATATCTAATAAAAAAATTGGAAAAAAAAAAGTCTTGCAGAATTTGGAAATGAGATCTTTCCAGAATACCCAATATTGTTCTGTAAATATTTAGGGCTTCTATTAAGATGAGATATTGAGACTTAAGACTCTAGACAATTTCATCATATTAGATTGTGCAATTTCTCTGCAGCTTTCTTACTCTATAACTAGGTACTAGGGAAAATTCTGCTTCAGTAGCTCTGATGCAATCTTTAGTCACATCATACTGAGCATTAGACCACAATATTCCCTAAGGCTCTGCCTGTGCCATCAGGTGAAGGGTTAGTAGGAAACACTAGTTCTTTTGGTAAAAAAAATAAAAAGATGATGAATTTAGTCATTGAAGGTGCGTTCTAATCACATTAGAGCTTCTGCCCTTTCTTGATGTTTTCAGATTCATTGGCCATGGAGACAGAATAGGCTTAATAATCTCAGTGAAAATCAGGTTCTCTATAATAAGCTACTTTAAAAGAGATTTAAATTGTATCAAAGCATGACTGATATGGATCATCATTAACTGGTGCATAGGAACATCATTTGGATGCAGGTAACCTATGCTGCAGGTGACTTGCCTACACTGTTGCCTTCAGGAATTTGAGGAACAAAAGTCTGGATCTAGTTCCTATTGCTCCACCAGAATGGTCTTCAATTCTAATTTTATAATATTTGTGTATTTTTAGATTTGATTCACTACAACAAGGCTATAGTCAAGGGCACAGTAGGCTTCAGTTTACTTTGTATCAGCTTTCATAAACTTTGCCCAAAGCAGAAAAAGCAAATGCTTGAGTGATCACAAGCACTCTGACTTGATCTAACTTCATTAAAAATGGAGAAAAGCAAGACAATTTGAGTGTACTCTGCCTTTGGGGCTTTTTTCCCTGGACTCTGGACTGTGTTTGGCTAGGAATAAAGTGAGTCAAAGCTTTCTAGGGTATTGGATTTATGCCAGAATTTATAACTTTGTTTTCAACATAACTTATGAAATTTTAGCAGGTTATGAAATAATCTATGTACTTAATATCCTTATAAGGCCACAAAGTGTCTTTTCTTCATCTAGGGTCCAAACATGGTATCCGCCATTATTGTTAGGCATGAGAAAAATATGGACATTATTATGAATTATCTGAATGGACTCTGGAAGTCAGAGTTAAAACATAATGGTCAGACTTTTTATTGTATAAAATATTATTGTCTATTAATTGCACAAAATGATTAATTTCTTCATGACATTTTCATGGATATGTATAACACTTTGATCATATTTACCTCCACATTATTCTCTCCTTTATTTCTTCCCCTTGACCCTTACTCTCAGATTTCTTTTTTTTTACACTTTACTCTCTTACTTTGTCTCTGCCTATGTCTCTCTTGCTCTCTGCTTATACATACATGCATGTATGTATGTGTGTGTGTGTGTGTGTGTGTGTGTGTGTGAGAGAGAGAGAGAGAGAGAGAGAGAGAGAGAGAGAGAGAGAGAGAGAGAGAGAGAGAACATGTGTATGTGTGTGCTCATACACACACATATCTAAATGCTGTTAGTTTTTTCCTTCCTTCCACCATATGGGGCCCCAGGGATTGAACTCAGGTTGTCAAATTTGGTGGTAGGTGCCTTTTTCTGCTAAGCCATCTTGTTGCTCCTTTGAATTTCTTCTTGACCAACCTTCAGGTGAACTGCTTTTTGAGTACTTTGATAAATCAAAATATGTCTATCTAATATTGATCCCCCATTTAGTCCATTATGTTGGAATAATTGGTTATACACATCTTTATAAGACAGTAGTCTTGTGCTCATAGAAGAAAATACAATTAACTATGTAGGCTATTTTTCTTTATCTCTTTGAACACTCAAGTATTGACCCATACATTTAATGGATAGTATATTAGACATTTAAGAAAAAAGAAAACAGGCCTTGTTTCTTGAGTATTTTTTATTCTTTACAGTTAGATCAAGAGGCAAATACAATTCTTATTTTAAAAACCTGCAGTTATTGTAGGTTGTTCAATGGGATGCCCCTTCCAGGATTGCTCTCTTATGAATAAATAGTATAGTTAAGGTTTCAAACCCAAGAAGAAACTTTTTTGCTGTACAAGGAGTTAACGGAAGGATACATTTCTAATACAAAGTTAAAGATACCAAGAAAGACAGATAGAAATTTCTAGTCATGGATGAAAGGAATGGACTTCTATAATGTTTCTTTGTGCTAAGGCTGGAACTGGCAAGCTCATCAAACTACTCATAGCCCTGTTGAATCTTCCTAGCATTAACTGTGAGGCTCAGTGGTAATGTTTATACAGGAAAGGGAAAACAGTATAGCCAAGTTACAGAGTGAACTGTGTCTGAGTCAGAAATAGATCTTTCTGCTTCAAGTGCTGTGTTAAGACCCGACACCACACCCTCCCTGCTAGACAGCAAAGGTGGTGTGTGTTCAAGCAAGGGAGAGCTATGAATAGGGCCATAGTGGCACTTTCCCCATGCCCTCTCTTTAGGAGTGAGGCTGTACTGCTTTCTTGTCTGTGGTCCTCTCTATTCCACAGGTTTTGATTACCCAAAGCAACAGAGTAGAAGTGTCATGCATTTACAGACTGCCTGCTGTGGGTATAGTGGGTATGGTCTAGGGGATATAAAACTGAAGTATGGTGATGAGTGTATCAATCAACTTGATTTAATCACCTTATATTGCATTAGCCTAAATATGTATTGATTCTTTATAAATCACATTGTACTACATAAACAATACAGTTATTACTTGTGATATTAAAATTTTGAAGAATAGGTGAATTAAGAAATAAAATGAAATGATTGTTATTTCTGAAAAAAAACTGAATGTAGAAATAGGATATAAATCTCAGCAATTCAGAATACTAATTTAGGAAAATACAAAATAAAATATAGCCAGGGAGCTCATGGCATTCTTGGCATAGATATAACCAGGGGGTAAGGCTAGAGGGGGCTCTGAGAAAAGGTGAGAAGCCTTCTAATATGAAATTCTTTGCAAAGTAAAATAAAGTTGCTAGCAGTACTTAATGTATAAAGTAGATGCAAGAGATTATGAATAAAGTCTGGTTTTAATGTTGAGTTTTAAAGCCTCATAAATTCTTAAAATGTATCACTAGGTTTATGGGAAATTATTTTCTTTCAATGTTTTCTTGATTTCTTCCAGCAATGGATTTTTAAAATGTAAATAGTATTTTCAGTGTAAATGAGTCTTCTGGACTACTAGATAATAAAAATGTTAAAATAATAAATGAAATGATGGAAGATATTGACAAGTGTGGCATTTGCATGTTCTTCCTACCACTACATTGGTGAACATGGATATACATTAAATCAGAAACAACAAAAACTGTGTCTGTAGCTATGAGCACTATGGGCTGAGATTTTTGAGGTTCTTTCTGTTTCAGCTGATTGGCTTCAGTATTTTAAATATAGCACTTGAAAACCATTCTTCTGTCTGGAAAACATGGAAGGGATAAAATAAAGTAGTGAGGATGAGATTAGAGGAACTCCTAAGATTCTTCATACAAAATAGATGCCTCGAAAAAGTTCAGTTTTCCTGACCTTCTTTTTCCCTATTTCTCTCTTGCTCTGGCACATTCTTTTTCATCTTTTGTCTGACTTCCCTGCCTCTTTTTATTTATTCCTTATCTGGAGCACCTGTGTTAGACTTTACTTGGTCTGTACTATTACTTGGCTTTTTGTATATCAGGGTTGCTTTGGGGAAAAGTTGAACTAGGTCTCTATGATAAATTGGCCAAGAAGGAACATGATTTTCGGTGACTCCATGAAGACTTATGGAAGGACAATTCAGGATGGCAGTCTAATTGTAACTGGAACACTAGTACAGTGATAACACTATTGTTTTCTCCATGTTATGGAAGTTATTCCTCCCTCTGGGTACTGCAATGAATGACTCAAGCTAACTATGTTTTACTCAAGTCGGACACTCAGAGAGGTGACTTTAGTCCTCTGTATTTCTAGTGGATTTCTATTCTACTCCCTTCCAGAATACATACAGGTGTTTGTTGACTTGTTTCCTTGGTGTTTTGAAGGGAAAAGTGAAAAAAGAATCACTTCGGAAAACAGCCATTTGTATTTTACAACACAATCATGTGAAAACCCATTACTGGCTATGTCAGGGAACAAAGGCCACTTTCATTTCATATTCCTACTCAAAAGAATCATTCAACAGTTACTTATCTACAGTGTACTAGTTGACACATTCGAAAGACAGAATAGCCAATAGTAGCTATTAATCCAGGAGAAAGTTGGTAAGATTTCTACATGTATCTTCAACTTTTGTTGACCTAAATATTTAAACAGACAAGTGAGTTAATGGCATAAAACTGTTGGAGAGAAAGCCTCTAAATCGCCAGATCAGACTTTGTACAAAGAATGAAGAGGCTGTTCTGGTCCTTAATTTTAACATCTCATTTTTTTTTTTATGTCAAGACAGGGATTGAATATGTAGTCTAAGCTGATCTAGAACTCACTCTGTAGCTCAGGATAGCCTCAAATGTACATGAATTCCACTGATTAGACCTTTCCAAGTGTTTGGGGTTATAGGCACAATCAACTACACTCTGTTGTCATTTGTGTCTGATGAGAAAAGTCGATATTGAGCAGGTTCATTTTAGCAGATGAAGGCATGGGTGTGGCTGATGGGACAAGCAGTGGGAGACATAAAAGGAAGACATACATATGCCAGGCTTAGGGTATAACTGGAAAGAGAATCATGTAGTACTGGAAGGAAATGAGTTTGATAGTTTAATCTCTTCCTCAGAATGGCCAAATGACATAACATAGTGAAGAAACTTATTTATTTTTAATCTTGAAATATTTTTCATATAGTGTATTTTGATTATATTCTTTTTCCTCTCCCAATTCCTCGCCAGTTCCGACCCTTAACTATCCAAATTCAGATTCTTTCTCTCTTAAAAAACAGAACAAAATAAAACAAACAAAAACAATGGAGTCATTTTGTGGTAAGGTAGAAAAGTAAAAAATCTTAGCTGTCAGATTTAATTAACTAAGGGATCGTGTCTTCTGAGCTTCTGTTTTAGAATTAAAAGGTGAACCAATAAATTGCTTTAATAGTTTATTGATAACTGTTTAAAGCATGCACTAGAGGCCTTATACCTACCTGCTGTCTTATACAAAGGAGTCAATAATTGGGCAAGGTACTTAAGTAATATTGGAGAACAAACAGTACAAATTGGGTAACTTGAAAAAATTATCACAAAAAAATTTATCACAAAGATGTGATTTCTGGGTTTAAATGACTGTATCATTCAAATCATCTTCCAATTCCAATGTATTTTCGAAGTTGAAAATGGATCTGCAAATTCCACAACATTAGCAGCATCTTATCTAGTAATTGTTGCCTTGAGGAATATATACTTTATCCATGTTTACTATAATGATATATTTATTGTATTGTGTGATCTCTGCCATATCCACAATATACTCTTTGTTGTGCCATTTAAATGTGGTATGTGACCAAACAGTACATCTCAAGTCAAATAGAACACATATATTTTCTTGCCTGGGTGAGCAGGTTATATTTTATTCCCTAGAAATCTTGGAAGGAAAGAAGATTTGGTGACTCATTCTATCTTGTTTCCTATAGGAAGAAAGCATTCTCTACTGGTCCTCAGTCTCAAGAGTGGTGAACCCCTGCACCTAGCAGGCTCTCTGGGAAAAAATCCATGGGTGACAGAAGATTTATTGACTTCCAATTCCAAGATTTAAATTCAAGTCTCAGACCCAGGTTGGGAAATGCAACTGCCAATAATACTTGCATTGTTGATGATTCCTTCAAGTATAATTTGAATGGTGCTGTCTATAGTGTTGTATTCATCCTGGGTCTAATAACCAACAGTGCCTCCCTGTTTGTCTTCTGCTTCCGCATGAAAATGAGAAGTGAGACCGCTATTTTCATCACCAATCTGGCCCTCTCTGATTTGCTTTTTGTCTGTACCCTACCTTTCAAAATATTTTACAACTTTAATCGCCACTGGCCTTTTGGTGACACCCTCTGTAAGATCTCAGGGACTGCGTTCCTCACCAACATCTATGGGAGCATGCTCTTCCTCACCTGCATCAGTGTGGATCGTTTCCTAGCCATTGTCTATCCATTCCGATCTCGTACCATCAGGACCCGGAGGAATTCCGCCATTGTGTGCGCTGGAGTCTGGATCCTAGTCCTCAGTGGTGGTATTTCAGCATCTTTGTTCTCCACCACTAATGTCAACAATGCGACCACCACTTGCTTTGAAGGCTTCTCCAAACGTGTCTGGAAGACATACCTGTCCAAGATCACTATATTCATTGAAGTTGTCGGGTTCATCATTCCTCTGATATTGAATGTTTCTTGCTCTTCTGTGGTGCTTAGAACCCTCCGCAAGCCTGCAACATTGTCTCAGATTGGAACCAATAAGAAAAAAGTGTTGAAGATGATCACAGTGCATATGGCTGTGTTTGTGGTATGCTTTGTACCATACAACTCTGTTCTCTTTTTATATGCCTTGGTACGCTCCCAAGCCATTACTAATTGCTTATTGGAAAGGTTTGCAAAGATCATGTACCCAATTACTTTGTGCCTTGCAACTCTGAATTGTTGCTTTGACCCTTTTATCTATTACTTCACTCTTGAATCCTTTCAGAAGTCCTTTTATATCAATACACATATAAGGATGGAGTCGCTGTTTAAGACTGAGACACCTCTGACCCCCAAACCTTCCCTTCCAGCTATCCAAGAGGAAGTTAGTGATCAAACAACAAATAATGGTGGTGAATTAATGCTGGAATCCACCTTCTAGGTACCAGAATTGTCTTTCAGGTTCAGCTACAGTGTCTCTTATGACTTTTTCTCCTATGCTATAAATAAGAGAAACAAATTGAAGCTAATGATACTGAGAATAGATTAATGTACCAAATGCAGTCAGATACATTTGTTTGAACACTATTGTACATATTCTGTTTTGTTCAGTAATTATAGGTCAAGTCTAATTACAACAACCAAAACAGATCAGACTCTTCTGTTGAGTTGACTTTTCATTACATAAATGACCAGTGGTCTTGACTTTTAGTGATGTGGGGGTTATTTTAAAACTTAAAAAACGGCATTCCAGTAATTTTGGTAATTGGGTTGGGCCTATAAATATAGAACAAATTCAGGGATTATTTAAAAATATCTGTGTTACTACTGATATATGCTAGTATTTTTTTCCTTTTTTGAATTATCATTGAATTTATTTTAAAAAAAGAACTATTTTTACCTAATATTAATAAGACATATTGAGAAAGAAATGTGTTGAATTTTAAAGGATTGGCAAATTTTACCTAGATTTTAAAAACCTAAATGAAGTGTTTAAATGAATATGGGTGGGAAATTTGGAATTTAGACAACATTTACACATATATAATAACCACAATTAGTGTCAGCTTTTAAAGCTTTCTTGTAAAAATAATTCTAGAACTTTCATATGAAATTGTTAATCCTGAAAGGTGCTACTTATGTGCCTGGCAGGTATAAAATGGAAAACTCATAAAATTAACAGTGTCAATTAAAAAAAAAAAACTTTAAGCAACACTATATTATTTCTTAAGATTTTCATTTATCCTTTATGGGGGTGGGGATTGGCTTATAGAAAATATTTATTCTTCATGTTAAATGTTGGGGACAAACTACAGCCAGAGAGCTACAGTATTTGTGCCCAGGTCAGGAGTAAATTGAAAAGGTAAGTGAATAGGATAGTAGCAGCAAGATATCTTAGAGCTTATATTAGTAATTTTTGAGATGGTGGTTAGATAGCTGTAACTTTGAAATCCATACTCCTTTCTGTACATTTTGGAGCACATTGTAGCCAAGGCGCTGCAGAATTTGTGCTCAGGTCGGGAGCATATTGAAAAAGATGTGTACATTAAAAAGAAAAAGAAAAATTTACAAAAAAAAAAAAAAAAACTCAAAAAAAATAGAAAAAAAAAAAAAAAAAAAAAAAAAAAAAAAAAAAAAAAAAAAAAAAACTCCACAAAACTTGAAAAGAAAAAAAAAAAACAAATAAGAAAAAAGTAGTTCCTAACACTTGCTTCTTTGTTTTATTATTTTTTAAAGTTCTATAAACTTAAAAATACTATGCTGCCGGGCGTGGTGGCACACACCTTTAATCCCAGCACTCGGGAGGCAGAGGCAGACGGATTTCTGAGTTCGAGGCCTCCTGGTCTACAAAGTGAGTTCCAGGACAGCCAGGGCTATACAGAGAAACCCTGTCTGGAAAAAAAACAAAAAAAAAATACTATGCCATTTCAATAAACATTTTAGTATAATTCAATTAGAAACCTGCTAAAATTGTGTCTGGGACAGGATTGAATTATAGAAAAAGACAGAGTTTATGAAACTCCAAGTGCTACAATTTGGAGATGATATTTTGTATCAAAATGCACCCAGGCAACTGCTCAACTGTCACCAAGTTTGAGAGGAAATGAATAAAAACTTCATTTTAAAATTTATACAAGAATCCTTTTGGTAACTCACTTGAACAACACAAACAAGAATCTTTAAAATGTTTTTCTGATGTATATAGGAGATGTACTTTAAATATGCACCAGTCAGTTTAAATAATATGTACAAAATGTGGCAATTAAAAAAATGCCCAGAATTTTCAAGTAAATGTCCAGGAATAACACATCTTGTAATATTGCTGAATTTGTACCAGAGAGTGGCTAAATTAAAAACCACAAAACAAGGATAAAATGGTAAAAAAAAAAAATACAAAACAATGAGCAAATTCTTGAAATTCTTTAGTCTGTGTTTCTTTCTGGTGACATGTAGACTTAAAAATAATAATAAAAGTTAAATTAAAAATTAGTGCACACAGTGCAGTGTTAAAGGCTGTTGAATTTGGGCTTGGGTTAGGAACTAGCTAAAAAAAAGTTGCTAAAACAATAGAACAATAGTAAAAATGAATTCATGATTTAAATGCCTAAAAATAACTATGTGTTATATTGTCTTGCAAAGAAAGGTAATTGTTGAAATACATAAGGCTGTAGGCTCAGTTAGACAAAAGTAGGTTAAGTTAGATGAAGTTCAATTGTTAGGTTAATAGTGTAAGTTCAAACTAGAAATCCAAGTATAAAAACTTGCTTGTTTCCTTCAGTATTTTTTCTTTCTTTCTTTTTTTTTTTTATATTGGACTATATGTGAACTCTGTACTCTTAGATGTTAAAATTTTTATTATGGTATCAAATCATTGAATTGGATGTTAACTGAATTCACATGAAATACATTTAAAAATTATTTGTGTTTTGCATAATTTCCATGTTTAATGATGCTTACTCTTTCATATTTTTTACTTTATCTTGGGTTAATTTTCATTTTTTATATTTAATATAACTTGCTAGTAATAAAAATGGTGATGTGAATAATGTAACCAACAATTTGTAATGTATACCTAATTGTAAAGTTGAATTTATTTTACATTTATAAGCACAGGTAATCCTTCAGCTGTAATTACAACTTTCATTTAAATGTTTATTAAATATAATAAAGCATATTTGGATTATTAAGGTATTATACTTTGGTCAGTTATGTATTTATTCAATTCTTCATTCTTAGGGCAGCCAAAGATATCTATCTTTATCTTCTTCCTATCCTTTGAGAAAAAGCTTATTAAAATGTGTAATTTTTAATTACCTCCTAGGCCAAGTCTTTAAAAAAACATGGTACCAGAAGCTATTGGTTTCACATCTGTTTTCTTCTACTTTCTTTCTCTACTTCTAACCCCATACACCTTAATATGATTGGCTACATTTCATGCAATCCACTTATTTTCCCCATGGCTTTTTACCCTCCAATAATTTCACCTTCAGAAATAACTACTGCTGCCTGGGGATATATGAAGGGGTGATATATGAAAGGGTTATATACGAAGGGGTGATATATGAAGGGGTGATACATGAAGGGGTGATAATACAGTGACAGAGTTGTGAATGACTGCCCTTTCCTTTGTCTCCTATGGTTTTTCTTCTGTCAGCTTTGCATCTTAGAAAGGGCATGCAACTAATTCAGAGGACTGTAAAAACTGGGCCAGTGAGGTTGTGCTGTGGAAAAAGGACTGCCACAGTAAATAGTAAAAGTCATCTGTTGGGCCTCAGCTTCCCTTGTTTCATGGTAGGGCCTCAACAATGCACCTTTCTTTCCATCTTTTTTTTTTTACACGAAGCAATAGAAATATTTATTAATACAAGGTTGAACTGTACATAGTTAAGAAATTTAAATGACTGTGCTGTCCTAACATCCATCGTTACTAGAATAATTGAAGGGGAATGCAATAAAATAGATTGCTGTGATGGAACCATATTCCAGTCGTATTCATAGGTGCATATGTGCCCAGCTATAATGGCTTTCTAAGTCCTTTTCTTTCACTGAGCATCATGAAAGGTGGAACATTCATAGAAAGAGGGTGCAAGTCAGTGCTCTTCAGGCATGATCAAAAACACTGAAAGTTTAGAGGTTTGGAGGAAAAAAATTTTTTTAAGATTTATTTGTTGTTATATGTAAGTACACCGTAGCAGTCTTCAGACACACCAGAAGGGGCATCAGATCTCATTGCAGATGGTTGTGAGCCACCATGTGGTTGCTGGGATTTGAACTCAGGACCTTCAGAAGAACAGTCACTGCTCTTAACCGCGGAGCCATCTTACTAGCCTGAAAATAATTTTTATATTTCTAAGTTCCATCAAAAACAGGAACAGAGCTTTGTGACTATAGTCTCTTTGATCATTTTTGGCAGAGATTGCTAGAGCTACCACATGATCCAGTTTACTATTCCTGGATATGTAACTAAAGAATGCAAGTCAGCATTACAACAGTGATGATGTTCATTATGGTGCCATTCACAAGAGCTAATGTTTGTTTTCAAGTAGCTTAGAAATCTCTGAACAGCTGTTGTTCAAAATCTGTACTGAATCTGTAGATGTTGAGTGCTTATGTCCTCAGCATTTCCCTTTCAGCAAAGTGTAGTATTAGAGAAGGATCGACTACTAGCCAACTCAGTGCTGTGATAAAGACTCTTGGGCTAAAAGCCTGATTTTTTATTCTTTTTCTTTTGGAAATTTTATTTATTTATTTACATTTCAAATGTTATCCCCTTTCCAGGTTTCCCCTCTGGAACCCTTCTATCCCCTCCCGGTCCCCCTGTTTCTGTGAGGGTACTCCCACACCTACCCACCCACCCACTCCCATCTCATCACCCTAGCATTCCCCTATGCTGGTGTATCAAGCCTTCATAGGACAAAGGGCCTCTCCGCCCATTGATGCCAGACAAGGCCATCCTCTGCTACATATGCTGCTGGAGCCATGGGTTCTTCCATATGTACTCTTTGGTTGATGGTTTAGCCCCTGGAAGGTACTGGTTGGTTGATAAGTCTATTCATTTAGGCAGACATCTCTCTCACTTTGTGTTTAAATTCATCTATTAGAAAAAGGATCCCTACATCACCTCTGAAGTCCCTGAAACACTGAGCACATTGCTGTGGAAGTCAGAACTAAAGGTGCTTATTAGTTTGGGGTACATAGATGGTGGTGTTCACTGCATGTTAGAAATTATATTAAGCAATTAATTACTTCATCTCCATCCTATGAAAGAGGCCACTTTCTGTGGTGAGAAAATTGAGAGTCAAAAGACTAAAGCATCTTAAACTAAACACAGGGCTAGTTAGAGTCTGATCTGAACATAGGTTTATGTGTCAATTAAGCATGTACTTTGCATCCATTCATAGCTATAAATTTTAAGGAATGTTTTTATTCTTCATTCATACAATGCATCTTGACTAAAATTTCACCTCCCTCCATTCCTTCTAGTATCCCCAACCCCTCTCCCTGGCATCCACTTCTGCATTTCCATTGAGAAAAGCACAGGCCTCCCAGGGATATCAACTGAACATGACATAACAAGTTTCAATAAGCCTTGGCAAAAACCTTCATATCAAGGCTGGATGAGGGAACCTGGTAGGAGAAAAAGGGTCTCAAGCATAGGCAAAATAGTCAGAGACATTCCCCATACACATTGTAGGGAATCCCACAGAGACATTCCCCATACACATTGTAGGGAATCCCACAGAGACATTCCCCATACACATTGTAGGGAATCCCACAAGAATAACAAACTACACAACCACAGCCATAATATCTATGAAAAGGACATAGCCAGACCCATGCAGACTGAGGTTGCTACTTCAAGAACAGGTTTTTTTTTTTTTTTTTTGGTCAGGGTCTCACTATATATTCTATATTGGATTCAAACTCACAGTCCTTTTTCTTCAGCCTTCCAAATGCTAGGGTTATAGGTGTGTTCCACCATGTTAAGCAGAAATACGTTTTTAATGATAGAAATGTAGCCATTAACAAAAGGGATAAAAGTCTCTCCATCCGCTTTTGAAAACATTTTACAAGTTGGATGCTTACTCTGACTTACAGAGAGACCAGAAAGAGTTTGAATAATATCAACAATATTAATACATACATTTAAAGTGTCCATATATGTCTGAAAGTAGCATATATAGAATTCTAAATGTATTCATCATATTGTTGTTGCTATTTATGAAAAATAAAGGTTTAGGAAGCCTAAGTAACTTGCCATGTAGTATAGTTACTTAGGTACAGTACAGTTAAACTGCAATAACAGGACTTCAATAAGAGCAGGACCTTAGGAGCCCCTTTTCAAATGTTTTATTTGATATTTTCTTTACTTACATTTAAAATGTTTTCCCTTTCCTAGTTTCCCCTCCAAAATCCCCTATCCCCTACCCCTTCCCTTGCACCCCAACTCACCCACTCCTGTTTACTGACCCTGGCATTCTCCTATACTGGGGCATAGAACCTTCACAGGACCAAGGGACTCTCCTCCCATTAATGACCCACTAGGCCATCCTCTACTACATATTCAGCTAAAGACACAAGTCCCACCATGTGTTTTCTTTGGTGGTTTAGTCCCAGGGAGCTCTGGGGTGCTGGTTAGTTCATACTGAGGAGCCTTTGCATTCTAAGCCTCAGCGAGGCGTGCAGAGAGTCTTCTCTTTTTCTAGGAGAAAATAACAACAGCTAAGACTTTTTTATTAGATATTTTCTTAATTTACATTTCAAATGCTATCTCGAAAGTTCCCTCTACCCTCCCCCTGCCCTGCTTCCCTACCCACCCACTCCCACTTCTTGGCTCTGGGGTTTCCCTGTATTGGGGCATATAAAGTTTGTAATACCAAGGGGCCTCTCTTCCCAATGATGGCAAATTAGGCCATCTTCTGCTACATATGCAGCTAGAGACACGAGCTCTGGGGGTACTGGTTAGTTCATATTGTTGTTCCTCTTATAGGGTTGCAGACCCCTTCAGCTCCTGGGGTATTTTCTCTAGCTTCTCCATTGGGGGCCCTATGTTCCATCATATAGATGACTGTGAGCATCTACTTCTGTATTTGTCAGGCACTGGCATAGCTTCATACAAGACAGTTATATCAGGGCCCTTTCAGCAAATTCTTGCTGTCCTATGCAATAGTGTCTGGGTTTGGTGACTGATTATTGAATGCATACATACATTATATTCTGTCTTTTTTCCAATTTTATTAGATATTTTCTTCATTTACATTTCAAATGTTATCCTGAAAGTCCCCTAAACCCTCCCCCATCCCCTGCTCTGCTCCCCTACCCACCCACGCCCACATATTGGCCCTGGCGTTCCCCTGTACTGGGGCATATAAAGTTTGCATGATCAAGGGGTCTCTCTTCCCAATGATGGCCAACTAGGCCATCTTCTGCTATATATGCAGCTAGAGACATGAGCTCTGGGGGTACTTTCTCTAGCTCCTCCCTTGGGAACCCTCTGTTCTATCTAATAGCTGACTGTGAGCATCCACTTCTGTGTTTGCCAGGCACTGGTATAGCCTTCCATGACACAGCTATATCAGGGCCCTTTCAGCACTATTTTGCTGGCATATGCAATAGTATCTGTGTTTGGTGGCTGATTATGGGATGGATCCCCTGCTGCAGCAGTCACTGGGTGGTCCATCTTTTTGTTTCAGCTCCACACTTGATTTCTGTAACTCCTTCAATGTGTGCTTTGTTCTTAATTCTAGGAAGGGGCGAAATGTCCACACTTTGATCTTCATTCTTGAGTTTCATGTGTTTAGCAAATTGTATCTTGGGTAGTCTAGTTTTCTGGGCTAATATCCACTTATCAGTGAGTACATGTTATGTGAGTTCTTTTGTGATTGGGTTACCTCACTCAGGATGATACCCTCCAGATCCATCCATTTGCCTATGAATTTCATAAATTCATTGTTTTTAATAGTTGAGTAGTACTCCATTGTGTAAATTTACCAAATTTTCTGTATCCATTCCTCTGTTGAGGGACATCTAAATACCTTCTTTGCTTTAAACCTTACTAAAGAATGATTAAGTGGGTACTTCCCCCACCAGCATGACATGTTTATTGACTTTTTGGGCATTTTACATAATGTATTTTGATCATACTCACTTTCCAGTACTCTCAGATCCATCCATCCCACTGATATGAGCCCCTCCTTGAAAAAAATAGAAGACAGAGAGAGAGAGAGAGAAAGAGAGAGAGAGAGAGAGAGAGAGAGAGAGAGAGAGAGAGAGAGAGAATGAGAATACACTAAGTCCAATTTGTGTTGCCTATATATTCACTTAGTAGAGCATGGCCACACTCCCAGTGTCCAGCCCCTTAAAGACAACAGAGTCTTTCCTCACCCTCACTGACCCTGCCAGAAGCAACCAACTGTGGAGACCTATGTGAAGTTGGTACTTTTATTCTCTCTATAAGTAAAGGAACAGAAGACACTGGGAGTTAAGAAATGTGCTGAAAGTCTTACAGCTTGTAAACTAGTACTGGTATAAAGTATACTCCATAATTAAAAGAAGAACCCAATGATCTGGAATGTTCCCCTTGGTCCAATGTGTATGTTGCTACGCTACTGCCTTCACCTCAAAGCCCACATACACTAATTGTCTTGCTGGTCATTAGAATGAAGTTCATTCTTGGTTTAGTCCTGATGTATTTTCTGTTCCCTTTGTGTGGAATACTCTCCTACCAGGTCTACATGTGGCTACCTCTCATCATTCAGGTTCAAATGCAACCTTTTCAGATATGCTTGCTTGTTCTCCCTGAGTAAAATGTAACACTATTTTCATTTTCTTCTTAGTGCTCCATGATACCTTTTCTTTCATCTCTGATTCTTTTTCATTGGTTTCCTAAGCAACTTCCCTAATAAAATGTCAGCTCCATGAGGGAAACCAAGGTTTCCCTTTTTTGTACATTATCCAATACAAGACATGGTTATGTCATACTTTTGAGATGAATAAAATCAGAAATTCTAGAATTCAGGTCTCTGGGATGTTAGAAACCTTGATGCACACTCTACTGCCTTTCAATTTATTCCTCGACTCTTCCTTTTTCTTCATCTTCTTCTGACTGCAGCATCATTTCCAACTCCTTTATGCCTAAGAACCTAAATGTTGAAGAGAATAGTCTTTGCTTTACATTCCAGTTGACAACTGTAGCTTCTAGATAAATTGTATTCACTAATCTATCTTTCTTGGTATTTTTCTGCAGAATGCAGCAGTTCTCAAATGAAAGGTTAAAGGAAGAGCTCAAAGAAGAACAGGTTCTGAGTGTATTTAAAACTCTTAAGCTGTACTCAGATCCCAAGCAAATAACTCCACCTTTCCTTTCGAAGTTTCCCTGCATTTAATTTGTCCTCCCTGGCACTTGCTGGCACTTGGAATTATATATTAGACTGGAACCTTCAGTCCATATGGCATGTCACATAGCACATAAAGTTGACTACAAAGAAGGATCTTGTTACTGGTAATTCTGAAAAGCTCTCGTTCCTTTTAACACACATTCCTCTAGTTGATTTGCAAGCTATTTCTTTACTATAAACCACTGTCTAGCCACTCAGAGAACATGTTTTTACTAAAAAGGAAGGGGAGAAAAGTAAAAGCAAGCAAGAAGGGAGGGGAAAGTGCCATGTAATTGGATGCCATCCAGGAGGCACATACATAGCCTCAACTGTAATGGAGTATAATGGCAGCCTTTTTCTAGGAGGATTTGGGGCCAATGCTCACAGTTTTCTGTTTGCAGTTTTACTGTGAGAAGTCTGTGCTGGCTTCTCAAATAAAATGCACTGCTATCATCATCTGCCAAGATGCTAACTGAAAAGATCCATTATTTTTGATACTTAATACCTTATAAATTATATGGAGATTGTGTTGACCAACATGGACATCTGGGATGATGGTCAGGGATTTTTTTCCCCCTAGGTCAGGTAGACTGAGTGAGTGCCTGTTCATTCATCAATGACCAATTATGCATTCATGGAGAAAAGGTCTCTTCGCAGC
This sequence comes from Mus minutoides, assembly GCA_902729485.2. Classification (NCBI taxonomy): domain Eukaryota; kingdom Metazoa; phylum Chordata; class Mammalia; order Rodentia; family Muridae; genus Mus; species Mus minutoides. Next base: position 108,623 of record LR753512.1, on the reverse strand, counting down.
TGCTGGTCAGCTAACCTCAGAGGAACTGGGATGTCTTGTAGTGAGGGAGGGGATGCAAATGAACAGTGCCTCATTGGAATTTATATGGAAAATGTATAGCTGCCTGTTTTCGAACAAACGTGAATTGTGAGCTGGCGAGAGCTTTAAGGACATACAAATTGTTTCTTGGTTAATCAGATGAACATGTTCTTGGAGTCTTTTCTTCTCTCTAGCTGTCTCTTGACTAAAGGTGCTTATCTCTTTAGTACTAACTGGAAACAACCTATTTTCTGATCACTCTTCCAGTTTGTATCCAGATTAGTTTCAAGAAGAGAAACATGAAAATTCAGAGATCAGTGGTGTTATCTGATTTGTCATGAAGACTTTTGGCACCACTGTTAATTCTCCAGTTCTTGTTGAGCCAAAACACTTGCAGGTATATTTTGCACAGCTTCAGTTTGTTCTGGGCCATTTCTGGCTTCATCTTTAAGTTTCATTATGGGGAGTGCCTGACACACCTCCCCCTAAAGCCGAGCATGCCTGGGGATTAGCTGTTCTCAAACTGAGGTGAATTTCTATGAACTGCTTACTCTGCCTTTCCCAGCCTTTGGTGACAAATGGCATGTGTCTGCTAAGCTGCAAGCTGGGGTTGAGCTAAAGTGAGTGGTAAAACGCATGACTACAAACAAAACTCTTTGACTAAGTTGAAGACCAGGGCTCAGCAATTAAAGCTAATAAAAAAAAAATAGCCATCTTCACTGAATTACCAGATGGTAAATTATAAAGAAATTAAATTAATACTTCTTAAAATGAAATTATAGAGTACAAAAGCATCAGAATTGGTTTACATACTTGTTTTTGTTGACTTTAAAAAAGTTCAAACCCCAATTTAACAATCAAATTTAAGGCTTTCTGTGCTCCAAATTATGTGGTGTTCAAGCATGTTTTGACAGCATCATGAAGCTTGCTGCCCACATATGTGTGCATATGTGAGTATTTAATATACATTGTATTCCTAGACTTACACATCATAATTTATAATTATGTAGAGTATGTATATGAGAGGTATGTGCATAATATGTCTTTGAGAAATCATTTTTAATGGATTATCAACAATATTTGAAAAAGTTTGTTACAAGTAGAAATGCTATATCATCCATAAATGATTGTAAGAAATACTTTTTTTAGGAAAACAAGGTGTGAAGATTGATTTCCTATATTATAAATAGGAATTTTTTGTTGCTTTCTAGAAAGCCAAAATATTATATGAAATGTTATATGCACTGTCAAAGTGGAAATCAACAATAAAATAGAGTAACCCTTGCTATACTTTATGCCCCAAGAGTCTATCTGGTTGAAGTCTGATCTTCAGAGTGGCAGTGTTGAAATGGTAGACCCTTAGACGATGAAGACTGATTGGAGGCCAGTTAGAGTTGTGCCAAGAGAGGAGAGAGAGAGAGAGAGAGAGACAGAGAGAGAGACAGAGACAGAGACAGAGACAGAGACAGAGACAGAGACAGACAGAGACAGAGAGAGAGATTAGAGATATTAAGCTAGCTCTTCTGAGTTACCTATCATGTAAGGGTTGTTATTAACAGAACAGGCCTGCTCCTCACTCTACCCCATTTTCATCTGGCTCTCTCAATTATCAGGTAATTGCTAACTTTTGCATGACTTTCCACTATTATGCTAAATGCCACAAGTGATAACAAAGGGGATCCTTATCAGAACCTCTGTGCTCTTTGGACTTTCAGTCTCCCAAACTGTGAACTAAATAATCCTCTTTTCTGGGTAAATACCCAGCACTAGGTTTTAGAGGATACTAACAGAAAACACACTGATGTGCTCTGTCAAATTCTTAGCAGTATCTATTTAGCAAAGTTGTGAACATTCATTGTTAAGTATTTATTTCATTTTAAAGTCTTTTTATTGAAAATCATGTTCTTTTTTCCTGGTCAGTTTCTGCTTTCCCATCTTCCCCCAGATCCTCTCCATCTTCCCCTCTATGCAAGTTCATGTCTCTGCCTTATTTGTCTGTCTTTAGAAAACAACAACAACAAAAAAGTGGTAACTAAAAAAATACAAAGAAAAACAAAAATAATCATAAGAAACACCCCTACACCCCCCAACACATATAAAAAAATTAAAACCCCACTATAAACAAGCAAAGGACCAGTAAGATTAAAAAAAAAAAAAAAAAGACCAAACAAAGTAATATGAGACTAAAAAAAAAATCTATAAAAATACCACAAAGTTCAGGTTGTAATGGACATATTCTTTTTACCATAGGGCCTACTCTTTTTCCCCCTTTTATTAGATATTTTCTTCATTTACATTTCGAGTGCTATCCCATAAGTCCCCTATACCCTCCCCCCGCCCTGCTCCCCTACTCACCCACTCCCACTTCTTGGCCCTGGCATTCCCCTGTACTGGGGGTATATAAACATTGTTAGACCAAGGGGCCTTTTTTTCCCCAATAATGGCCAACTAGGCCATATTCTAATACATATGCAGCTAGACACATGAGCCCTGGGGGTTCTGATTAGTTCATATTGCTGTTCGATCTATAGGGTTGCAGACCCCTACAGTTCTTGGGTACTCTCTCTAGCTCCTACATTGGGGACCCTGTGTTCTGCCCTATAGATGATTGTGAGCATCCACTTCTGTTTTGTCAGGGACTGTCAAAGCCGCACAGGAGACAGCTATATCAGAGTCCTTTCAGCAATATCCTGCTGGCGTACACAGTAGTGCCTGCATTTGGTGGCTGATTATGTGATGGACCACCTGGGTGGGGCATTCTCTGGATGGTCCATCCTTTCATTTTAGCTCCAAACTTTGTTTCTGCAACTCCTTCCATGGATATTTTATGCCCTATTCTAGGGAGGAATGAAGTATCCACGCATTGGTTTTTCTTGATTTTCTTGTGTTTTGGAAATTGTATCTTGGGTATTCTAGGTTTCTGGACTAATATCCTATTATCAGTGAGTGCATATCAAGTGACTTCTTTTGTGATTGGGTTACCTCACTCAGGATGATATCCTCCAGATACATCCATTTGATCAAGAATTTCATAAATTCATTATTTTTAATAGCTGAGTAGTACTCCATTGTGTAAATGTACTACATTTTCTATATCCATTTCTCTGTTGAGGGACATCTGGGTTCTTTCCAGCTTCTGGCTATTATAAATAAGGCTGCTATGAACATAGTGGAGCTTGTGTCCTTGTTACCAGTTGGAACATCTTCTGGGTATATGCCCAGGAGAGGTATTGCTGGATCAATTGGTAGTACTATGTCCAGTTTTCTAAGGAACAGCCAGACTGATTTCCAGAGTGGTTGTACCAGCTTGCAATTCCACCAGCAATGAAGGAGTGTTCCTCTTTCTCCACATACTCACCAGTATCTGCTGTCCCCTGAATTTTTGATCTTAGCCATTCTGACTGGTGTGAGGTGGAATCTCAGGGTTGTTTTGATTTGCATTTCCCTGATTATTAAGGATGTTGAACATTTTTTCAAGTGCTTCTCAGCCTTTTGGCATTCTTCAGATGAGAATTCTTTGTTTAGCTCTGTACCCCATTTTTAATGGGGTTATTTGAATATCTGGAGTTCAGCTTCTTGAGCTCTTTGTAAATATTGGATATTAGCCTCCTATCAGATTTAAGATTGGTAAAATTCTTTCCCAATCCGTTGGTGGCCTTTTTGTCTTATTGAGAGTATCTTTTGCTCTACAGAAGCTTTGCAATTTTTTAAGGTGCCATTTGTTGATTTGTGATCTTACAGCAGAAGCCATTGCTGTTCTGTTTAGGAATTTTACCCCTGTGCATAGGGCCTACTCTTTTTTTTTTTTTTTTTTTTTTTTTTTTTTTTTGGTTTTTCGAGACAGGGTTTCTCTGTATAGCCCTGGCTGTCCTGGAACTCACTTTGTAGACCAGGCTGGCCTCGAACTCAGAAATCCGCCTGCCTCTGCTTCCCGAGTGCTGGGATTAAAGGCGTGCACCACCACGCCCGGCTCATAGGGCCTACTCTTAAGTGTGTTTTATATATTCAGTGGGACTCCATTGGAGAAAAGTAATTTTTCCTTTTCAAATGGGTTTTAATTGCAGACAACTTCTTGGTTAGGAATAGGGGCTTGTGTCCACTTTCCTGTGTCAGTGCTGCAACCCTATATGGCATGAACCTGTCACACTAGGTCCTGTGCATACTGCTACACTCTTTGTGAGTTCATATGTCCATCAGTCTTTATTTGTCTGGAAGACACTCTTTTCTAGGTGTCATTTATTGCCTCTGGCTCTTACAAATGTCTCCCTTTTCTCTTCCCTGGTCCCTGAGGGGAGGGTTTTGATGGAGACATCTCATTTAGAAGTGAGTATTCCAAGGTCTCTTTCTCTTTGCATGTGGTCCACTTGTGGGTCTCTGTGTTACTTGGCATCTACTGTAAGAGGAAGCTTCTCTGGTGATGGCTGAGTGAGGCACTGGTATAGGAGTAAAGCAGAATGTTGTTAGGAGTCAGTTTATTGCTATGTACTTTTAGCTGAACAGTTATATTTGGTTATCCCTTAAGCCCATGACTTATCTAGTCTCTGGTTCTTGCTCACCTAAGCAGTGTAAGACATGGTTTCCCTATGTTGGAGAGGACCTTAACTCCAGTCAGACTTGTCATTTATAACTATCATTTGAAGGCAAGTTCAGATATTAAGTAATTTTCATTGTGCTCAGGTATAACTACTTGGCTGTTCTGTACTCTTAGTTATATGTCTATAACTGTATTATGAGGTGTTTTTCTGCCTCTCCTATTGAACATGGATTTTTGTGACATAATTCATCAGGTAAATAATGGGTGCTCAATAAATGGTTATTTTGTGAAAAGATGAGGGTGAAGTTTTATGTTGTAAGATATGTACTTCAAGGAACTCAGGGGCCATTGACTATAATTTCTCAATCAATTTTTCAGCCTATGGTATATTAAGTGAGTCTTATTGTACTTCTTTGAGTGAGTGCTGATTGTCAATATGTTTTAAAAATTATTTTATTTTTTATTATTTATACATATATATACATAGATATGTATATATATATATATATATATATATATATATATATATATATATATATATATATATATATATATATATATATATATAGATAGCCTGAGTCTGTGTATGTGTACATGTGTGCACATGTATGTAGCCTTTGGCTATATTTTGAACCTATACTTTCCTCTTTTGCTTCTACTGTAATGGGGTCTCAGGCTGCCTTCTCTATGATGGGCTCTATTCTTTTAAAAAAGTTATTAATTTTAAAAATTATTTTATTTATTGGACACTATTTTTTTTGTCCTAGGAGAGAGACATAGGTCTCTACAGCACCCAGGAACAAGGCCACCATTGATATCATCCTGTGTATCTGTTTTTAAGGTTACAAAAGCTATAGAATATAAACTTGCCCTAGCTCTGACATTAGAGCTGATTCTAATACATCCTGAAGAAGGGCTACTCCTAGGCTCCTGCAGCTTTAGGTTAGGATGCTACTTTAGCAAGTAAAGTTAAGTGTCAGTGAGAATATCACTCAGTGGTGCTCTTGTCCACTGGTGTAGTGAAGCAGAAGTTTGGGAGAGGGGATTGATTAATGGAAACTAGTTATACAATAATCTATTTCTTCTACCTTTCCCTGGAGGTCATTTTCTGAACCATTCATGGAGGCTTCATAAATGGTTAAGGCCTGTGGAAAGTAACTGTTGTTTTCACTCTCTGCAGAGTCTGCTTCTGAATTCCTCCCCTTGTGTAAATACTTCATGCTTGCTTCATATTTATCTATTGGTTGCCTTAGGGAAAAGCAAATGAAAATAGCTGCAAATCTGTGCTTCATGTGCAGTAAGAATCTGTGCAGTCCTAATTGTGGAAATGTGTCACTTCTTGAGTGTTCAGAAAATGCCTAGTTGCACCTGAGCTCAGGAACAGGACAAGAGAACTGAACCATGAAAGGAATAGAAACATGAAGAGTCTCAGCATCTCTCCAGTTCCCTTGCCTTGTTTCTGCAAATAACATAGTTAACAATGTTTCCAAAAAGTTTCCTGGAAGTATTGCTGTCAGCTTGTGGACTTTGTATCCTAGATTGTCAATAGTGCATATATTTTCTTAAAGGACGGATTTTAGGCATTGTTCTTGGATTTCACAGATCCCTCTATGAGGAATGCCTTTGTGGTGAGACATTCACTCCATGAGAAGGCTTTCCAAGGCCCAGGCTATGATTTGTTAGAAGGGATCTTATTGATCTATTGAAAAGAAGCATTAAACTCTAAGGGTGTTTCTTGTGAATGGAGATAAAGACAATCATATTCCCTCTGGAAACAAAGAAGGGGAATTAAAAAAAAATACTGTTCACTGGACAGTTGTACGATGTAATTCACTAGCATGTGAGGGACAACAAAACAGTAGGAAGAAAATTTACTTTAGACTGAGATGCAGGTTCAAACATTTTCTTCTTCTTCTTCTTCTTCTTCTTCTTCTTCTTCTTCTTCTTCTTCTTCTTCTTCTTCTTCTTCTTCTTCTTCTTCTTCTTTTTTTTTCTTCCAGATTTATTTTTATGTAATTTATATGTTAACTACACTGTACTTGTCTTCAGACACACTAGAAGAGGGCATCAGATCCCATTACAGATGGTTGTGAGCCACCACCGTTTGCTGTGAATTGAACTCAGGACCTCTGGAAGAACAGTCAGTGCTGTTAATCACTGAGCCTTCTCTCCAGCCCAAATATTACCTACTTAATGGTTTTTGTCAAATAACCTGACATTTCTAGAATACAAGTTATTCATTAAAAGTGAAAAATATATAGCAATATCAGACTTCCAAGATGGGTGACTGTTTAGGATGCTTGCTACCAAACTCAATGGCCTGAATTTGATCTCCAGATGCTATATGTTGGAAAGAAAAAACTGACTCTTTCAAATTGTCTTCTGATTAGACTTTCACAAACTTGCTACGGCACAGTTATACTCCACATCTATAAGTAAATATTTAGTTTAAAAGGGGAAAATAAGTAATCTCTACCCAGATTATTATATTGATCAGTGATGAGTTGGAAACATACCAAATCTAGCAGTTAGTAAGTATATATAGAAAATTGGATAAGAAAAATTGAATTGAAGTTTGCAGTTAATAGCTAAATGGCTCTAAATAGGACCTTTCTCTTTTAAGGGTTCAGATTTCTTTATGGGTAAAAGGTTCAACTTATTAGATATTGACTCTTAAAACATATCTTTTGCTTTCATGTATAGAGACCACTATCATTGGGTACCTACTGTGTCTCACTGGTTAGTGCTTAGGCTGAAAGAAGAATCAAATCATATTTTTCACAGCCAAGAATTCCATTAGAAATTTAGTCATGCATACAATAAATATCCCCTACTATAGCCTCAGCCTGTGCTTATTACAAAATGGATAGCCCCGTTTCATAAGGCGTTTGGTCTATTTCTTGAAACATTCTTGTGCTTGGGCAAGCTCAGTATAATGTTCAAACTTTCATTTTTGTCTTTCTATACAGTAACCTTAAATTGCATTCATTTACCTATTCAGAGGAATATTATCCATTTTCCCTAATTTCTGTGATAGAACTTTAAAATTTGTCATTGATAGCTCTGATTGTAACCATCATTTTGTCATAAGACCTGAAAATCCATTTCAGAAACAACTGAGATATAAACATAAACCATCCATAAGATAATAACTTGATGTCACAGAGATACTTGCACATTTATGTTTCTTGAAACACTATTCCATATATACAATGGAATTTTATTCACACACAAAGATGAAAAAATTATGTCCTTCATTCTTTATGTTGGATAATGATGTAATTGTAAGTTAACATATTAAGTGAAATATTTTTCTCTTTCTATTACCTTTGTTCTTCCTTCCTTCCTTCATTTCTCCTATCTCTCTTTCTCTCTCTTTCCTTCTTTTTGGAAAAAGGGTTTCACTTTGTAGCTTGGGCTGACTTAGAATTCACTATATAGAGCATGTTGGCCTTGAACTCAGAGAGACCTGCTTAACTCTGTTCCTGAGTGCTGGGATTAATTTTGTACACCCTGCTCCTTCCTGGAAAGTGAAATAATCCTGACTCATAAAAACAAATATCACATACCTACTATCATCTGTGAGTCTTACTTTTTATAAAGGCACATAAAACCATGTTTGTGCATGTGCATTACTCTCTCTCTCTCTCTCTCTCTCTCTCTCTCACTCTCTCTCTCTCTCTCTGTGAGTGTGTGTGTAGATGTGTGTGTATAGACTGGTAGAATGAAGTACAGTACTGGAAGGAGACAAAAAGGGAGTCTATTGGGTAAACACGGGCAAAGTACACAATACACCCTGAAATAAATAGTCTATATAAAAATGAATGAAGGCTTGTATTCAAAGAAATAAAACAAATAAATTACAAAGCCCCATGGGAAAAACAAAAACAACAACAGCAACAACAACAACAAAAAACGTTTGAATGGTTTCACCAAAAAGAAACATCAAACGTTTGAGGTGATAAATGTACCAACTGCTCTGATCTGATCACTACATGTTATGCACAGGAATTTAACTATGACACTGGTATGTGCGATTACTGTATGTCACTGAAGTGCATAAGGACAGAGTGTAAAAGAGTGACAAGAAATGAATGCAGAGCCTTTCCCAACTATTGTGTTTTGTTTTGTCTTCACTTAGCAATGACCCTTTGATTCCTCTTATCACTCTTTGTCATCTTTAACATTCCAGTCATGCCACCAGAAAAACCTAAGTTTAGCGTCCAAAACACCCAGTGAAACAGAAAGAGATCACACAAATAAACTCTGTCGACTGCATGTCATTCTTGTCAACGAGCTAGGAAAAGGAGCCAGCCATGACTAGTCATGAAATAGTCAAAGCACATAGCTGAGTGGAGGATACAAATAGATACATCATCCATACTACACAATGCCTATATGTGAATAAAAGCTACTGTGTTCAGGGAAAAACCCCTCCATTTACTTGTTTATTTATCTAATCTAAGGGGGAATTGTTTTACTTAGGAATTTACTGTCCAGTTTCTTCTCCCTAGATACTGTCTAGGGAAAGACTACATATGATCCGTTTTACACCAAGTGATTGAGGCCAATAATATGACTTGTAATAGTGCAGTGGTCAGTAGCACAATTGCAGTTACAATGAAAATAATTTTGTGGTGGGTGGTCACCACAACATGAGGAACTACTGTATTAAAGGGTCTCAGCATTAGAAAGGTTGAGAACCACTGTAATAGTGGGATTAGGAAAAGGAAATCTGTCTGATTTTTGAAATCTTTTGTTTGTTTGTTTGTTTGTTTGCTTACTTTAAACTCTGCTCCACCCTCAGGCTGTTTCACCTCCCATACCTCCTCCCTGACCCCTGAATCATTGAGGATGTCCCCACCCTACCCCCCACCCCACCTGACCTCTAAAATCCCTGGGGCCTCCAGCCTCTTAAGGGTTAGGTGCATCTTCTTTGATGAAACCCAAACCTGGAAGTCCTCTGTTGTATATGTGTTGGGAGGCCCATATCAGCTGGTATATTCTGCCTGGTTGGTGTCTCAGTGTCTGAAAGATCTCGGGGGTTCAGGTTAGTTAAGACTGCTGGTCCTCCTACAGTGTCTGCCACCTCTTCAGCTCCTTCCAGCTTTCCCCTAATTCAACCACAGGAGTCAGCAGCTTTTGTCCATTGATTGGGTGCAAATATCTGCATCTGACTCTTTCAGCTGCTTGTTGGTTCTTTTGGAGGACAGTGATTTCTTAAAAAAAAAGTATGTTATGAGAATTGATCACATTTCCATGGAATGAATAAGTCTTCTTCTCTTCTTCCTCCTCTACCTACTCCTCCTCTTTTCTCTTCGTCCTCCTTCTTCTAAGAAGTACCTGATTGTAGTCAGAAAGCTACCAATAAAACAGACTATATATCTTTTTTGAGAGAGAGAAAGAGAGAGAGAAACTAAAAGAGGAACAGCCTCCCAAACACCTTCATGAGCATTTCTGCAACTCTAATTTCCCCTGAGTGTATCACCTCACTTGCCAAGCCTAAGGATCACCCAATACATTATCTGAATATTATCTCTTCTACTAGTATGCTTCTGAATGAAGAGGTAGGAAAATAATGATTTTATCTTCTTAGCAAGACAGATCAGTTTTATTTGTTACTTTCAGTTTTCCAATTTATGTTTTCTTAACACCAAAGCTTGCCTCTTAGAAACAGACATTTCATAACATGCAGAAGACAAATTGGATGTGGAAGGTAACTCTGCAGTTGGCATGAGCCACACTGTTTGCTGATTTCCATGTGTGGTCGGTCACCTCCTCTTCTTCCCCAAGGAGCTTTCATATTTTCCCAAGCCCACCATCACCTACTGGTATGATTACAAGGACCAAACAGATCTAAAATAGAACAGGCTTCCTTTTTCTAGTAACTCTCTGGTCTAGAGAACTTCATGACTAGACTGGTTGTTTGCAGTTTGTGTGTGGCCTGGCAAAGAAAAAGAAAGTGGAAATGGGAACTTTAATGTCACACTTTCACAAGTCCTCCATCTCTTGAGCTATGGCACTCACAGGATGTATGCCTTCCTAGTATTGAACAAAATTATCCCCCTGAGTGGAGTAATACTATGTTATATCAAGTGCATCTCCACAACCATCTTACTTGATCTTGTACATCAAACTTTTAGGTATCAAACTTTTTTTTTATTATTATATGTGAGTACACTGTAGCTGTCTTCAGACACTCCAGAAGAGGGAGCCAGATCTCGTTACGGATGGTTGTGAGCCACCATGTGGTTGCTGGGATTTGAACTTATCACCTTCGGAAGAGCAGTCAGGTGCTCTTACCCGCTGAGCCATCTCACCAGCCCCCGGTATTAAACTTTTCAAAAAGTGTTTCCCTTATTTTTATTTAATGTGTATGAATATTTGCATTATGAATGTGTCCCACATGAATGCCTGGTGCCTGGAGAGGACAGAAGACTTCAGGTCCCCTGGAACTAGAGTTATAAATGATGGTTGTGAGCCACCATGGGTGTTGGGAAATGAACCTGGGTCCTCTGTAAAAGCTGTTTACACTTTCAACTACTAAGACATCTCTTCAGAGCCAGAAGCAAACTGTTTACAGATAATTTGTGGACTGAGTAAGCTTCTTTAACTCTTTTTACTTTCTTTGTGTTCACATTGAAAAGAACATGTAAGAGTTTTAAAAATACAACAGGTTGTGTGCTTGCTCCCTTTATCTGTGTCTTAATAGCTTATATTTATATTAAATTTAATTTATTGCTTTTCTTCTGTGCAATAATGTGTTGTCTTCCATGATTTCTTTCTCTTTTTTTTTGGAAAAATTTTGTTTAGTTTTTGTAGATAGTAGTATAGTATAAGATAATATAGGAGCAAAGGTATGGAGACTAGATTCTTTTTATGTGCTTAAAGGTTCCTTGCATATATGTTTGTGTCTGTTAATCATCATTAGACTCCTATAATGAAGGTGATACAATATTAGTATATCTCTTTTATAGAAAATTTAAATTTACAGATGTTAAATAATTTGCTTCAGGCCACAGAGCTAGTGGACAAATCTCAATTTTGAAATACAAGTGTATATGACTATAATACAGATTTTTATTTCCAAAACCAAAATGTATTTATTCATATTGACTGCATTTTAAAAATTAGTACATTCAAAATCAGATAGTCTAACCTTTCTTGAGGTAATTTACATCAAATCTAATTTCAGCTTTTTAAAAATGTTACTGCTCATATTTCCCAGAACGGAAAAATGCCAGTCATTTCACTATGATACACAACTATCTCTAAGGATAGTTAAAGAAAGGACAAAATGTATCTAAGACCCTCCACAGCTTTAAAACTCCAGACCTTTGTTTCTTGGTTGTATTCATTCAGTTGCTAAAAATTTAGATGAGTTTTTGATCCAGGAATGATGAGATATGATCACATGATTTCCTAGAAAACTAGTCATCACACAGTGTTAAGACTCCTTGCAAGGAATTCACTTGGTAAAGTGATTATGTCTCTTTTCAAATCCAACTCTGAAAGAATTTCCTGCATGCCTATAAATGGCTGCACGTTATGGGAAACAGATGAAAAACACTGGCCAGCAAGCTTTGCATTCCTGCTTGAAGGGATTTGAAGTTGCTCTGTACCTTACCCATGGATGCTGAGGAATTGAAGCTGTTAAATAACAACCATATTTGGACTTGAGTGAGATTATTTTGAATGCTCTATAGGGAATGGTTTACAAAAGAGAAAAGGAAGTGAGCAGAATATTTATGGTGCTTTTATTAGTCAAGATGACAAACATTCAGGTCTTGACTTCTATACAGGGAACGAAGAGGAGGAAACAGATTAGATATGTTCGTAAAGTTAGAAGGGAAGGGGAAAGATGACCAGGGTGATATCATGATTTTTATTTTTTCCTTGGGTCACTGGGTACATGATTTCGCTAATGGCTGTATTGGAAGACAAAGAGTGACTTTGAGATAGAGGCAGTGAGGAAATTGTCTGTTTAGACACTTTGAGATGTAGGTGTGTGCAGTACATTGTGAACTACTGTGTCTGGAGCTCTGCAAACAAAATTTATATCCCTTTCCCATAGCATGTCTCCTTTGTCTGACCTCAGTGGGAGAGGATGTACTTAGTTAGTTTTTCTGGGACTTGATGTCCCAGGGTGGGTTGGTATCTATGGAAGGGGGGGGTTCACCTTTTCTGAGGTGAAGAGGAAAGGGGTGGAAAAAGGGGCTTACATAGGGAGGGTGCAAGGAGAGGAGGGAGAGGAGCTGAGATCAGGCTATAAAGTGAATAAATAAGTAAATTAATGAGGAAAAAATTTAGACAGGATACTGATCAAATGAGGATCTACTGAATGAAAAATGAGTAAAAGATCCATACTGGAAGGAGCCCATGAAGAATTTCAATCACTTACTAGGCAGAGATGGAGGGCATCACAAGGAAGAGGAAATGTTTTGATTGATTGTGAATTACTAATGAATGAAGGAGTCTTCTGAGGATGTGCCTGCCTAGTCCTGCAGTGACTTGATGTGCCAGGGTGGGTGATCCAGGGGTCTCCTCCTTCTCAGCTGAGAAAGAGAGGGAAGGACGGGGGAGGGGCTATATTGTGGTGTCCCTTCCCCACCAACATGGTGCAATAATGACCTGAGCTGTGCCGCACCCAATGGCATCCATTGTGCTGTTAACTAGGCTTAGAGATAGCCCGGCTCCCCCCAGGCAGCCAGGCTCTGCACGCTTCCCAGATCCCCCCCCCCCCCGGCTCCGCCCAGCTTACCAGAGGCCCACCTACGACCAGCCCACCTGTGCAACCTGAGAGATGTCACGAGACTTCAGGGTTCCCGCCAAACTCCAGAATGCCTGCGCAGAAGACTGGGGGCGGGGCTCCCCTTCCTTTATCCCCAAATGCTTGTCCACCATTAAACAGTCGTGCTAAGCAGAAGCAACAATGTAGCCTTGGAGATCTTCTTTCTTTCCCCACTCCCTTAGTTTCATTTCAGCTTCGGGCCAATCCTCCAGGAACCCAGTCCACTGCGGGCAGTGGACCCCAACACTATATATGTGTGTGGGGGGACCAGGAGGAGGGGAGAGCTGCGATTCAGATGTAAAGTGAATAAATAAATGAATGAATGAAAAACAATTAAGAAAAAAAAAAGGAAAAGGACAGAATAGTCCAGTGAATTTGGAAACTTCGAGTGACCAGTGGCTTTTGTGCTAGCAATGTTTAGAACAAAAGTTACATGAAAGGATGAGGATTGAATCCCTTTGAGGACACAGAGGCAGCCTATTGTTGGTCATAGATCAGTCTGTGAAGGAAATGCAAAGGCAGAGCAAATTAGTGGAGAAAATGGGGACTTTTTTTTATCCTATTGTTGTGGTTTTCTTTAGACTGAAAATACTTTAATTCATATGTTAAATGGGAAAAAATCCAGTGGAAGCAAAGATGTCAAGGAATCCAAGTGTTGAGTAGGAGGAGAAATACCTTTTCCCAGTGAGTCTCAAGGGGAAAAGGCTTTAAAGAACAGCTACAGATACAGATAAATCTGTAGAGCTGGAGTCAGGAAGTCGTGGAAGTTTCTGCCTAGTGACCTTGGTTTTTTTCTCTGGTGAGTAGGAGATGATGTCATCTGCTCAAAGAGAGAAGGAGGTGGTGGCGAGGGATTAGAAAAAAAGGATCTGTACTTGTTCCTAAGAAAAATGAGAGAAGGTGTTGTCCAAAATTTCTGAGCTACACTGAAGTCCTATTCGGTAGGGTTTTGAGGGCTTTGCGGAGGTCAGTTTGCATGTTTGTGAAGTGACAGCCCCCTCCATAAGCACCTTAGCACTTCAACTTTCAGTACAGCAGAACAGAAAGTGTCAGGTTTCTGTTAGGGGATGCATGTTTCAGGATGAAGGCAAATGGTTGTTGAGAGTTCAGGGAAAAGTCTAATTGAAGTGAGGCAGAAGTCGTTCAGACTTAGATAGAGAAGGATGTAAAACAAAAGACAAGTGTACCCTGAGATAAAGGGAGGATGTGACTGACCTCAGGTCAGAGAAAGTAACAAGCAAGCTAGAGGCACACTGTCTTTAGTGAGATGTCTAAATCAACGTTTAATAACTAAAGCAATTTTGTCTCATGGTGATGCTCAATGTGGCCAGAGGAGTGTGTGGCTGCACTGGTTCGGGGATTTATTCTCTGTATTTAGGAAAAAAAAAATATTTAGATACCATCAGTTGAAAATAGGAAGTGGGTTACTCACACAAACACTGAAGTCTTTTTAGATAATGCAAGGATGTGTGACAGTTATAGTACCTTAAAATACAGTCTATAGGAAAGAAATGGGTCAGTGCTTGACACACAGACTCAGAGTGAATGGAACATTGATATATGTAGAATGTAAGCATCTTAAAAGACAAGAATGGAGCAGGAAAGGGGGAAGGTTAGTTTGGAAGTGGCAATGTGAGCTAGAAAAGTAAGTGTGATACATGGGGTGTGAGAAAGAAGGAAGAACCTTACCTACTCTTTGATAGGCTTCCAGAGAACCTGTTAACTCAAAATTGACTAATGGTTGTAGTCAGAGAGATCTTAGATTGCCTTTTATTCTATTCGTTGATTAGCCTTTTTTTTCTGGATTTTTTAAAATTAGGTATTTTCTTAATTTACATTTCAAATGCTATCCCGAAAGTTCCCTCTCTCCTCCCCCACCCCCTGCTCCCCTGCCCACCCACTCCCACCTCTTGGCCTTGGTGTTCTCCTGTATTGGGGCATATAAAGATTGCAGTACCAAGGGGCCTCTCTTCCCAATGATGGCCGACTAGGCCATCTTCTGCTACATATGCAGCTAGAGACACTAATTTTGGGGGTTCTGGTTAGTTCATATTATTGTTCCTCTTATAGGGTTGCAGACCCCTTCAGCTCCTGGGGTTCTATCTCTAGCTTCTCCATTGTGGCCCCTGTGTTCCATCATATAAATGACTGTGAGAATCCACCTCTGTATTTGTCCGGCACTGGCACAGCCTCACACGAGACAGCTATATCAGGGTCCCTTCAGCAAACTCTTGCTATCCTATGCAATAGTGTCTGAGTTTAGTGACTTAATTTTCCTTGTTCTTACCTTTCGTGTGTGTGTGTGTGTGTGTGTGTGTGTGTGTGTGTGTGTGTGTGTGTAAAAGGAGGGATTTACATTGTAGCACTCCTACTTATACATAGGAGGCAAAGACAGGAGAACCAACTGGAAAGCTTAAGGGACAGCTAGCCTATTACAGAAGCAAAAGAGATTGACTTAACAAAGTTGTCCTTTGACCTCCAGAAGTGCATGTTTTCTCTATCTCTCTCCTCTCTGTCCCCTTCTATCTCCATCTCTTTCTTCATCCTTCCCTCTTTCACACATAAACATACAACAAATTAACTAACTAACTAACTAACTAACTAACTAACTAACTAACCAACTAAGTATGTATGTCTCTCTGACTCTAAACCCATTCATCTTTAAAAAAAAGATGTATGTATGTATGTATGTATGTATGTATGTATGTATGTATGTATGTATGTATGTACACTGTTGCTGTCTTCAGACACAGCAGAAGAGGGCATCAGATCTCATTACAGATGGTTGTGAACCACTATGTGGTTGCTCGAAATTGAATTCAGGACCTCTGGAAGTGTGCTTTTAACCACTGAGCCATCTCTCCAGCATCCCCCCTCACCTTTTAAATCATTCAAAACTGCAGTACTTTTTAGCATGTATAAATAGATTTAGTTAGAAGGAATTTGTTATAAGACAAATCAATACATAATTAGTGTTAAACACCGTTGATCAACTTTAACTAGACTAGAATTTCTCATCTAGACTTTCTGAGTCATGTGAATAGATAAGTCATTTAAACTCTTTATCCCAATTTTTTCATTTGTAAAATGGGGATACTGATTTCCATTTCTCAGGGTTACTATAAGAAACAAATGGAAAAAATCATCAGGTACAATAAATATTAGTGAGTGGAGCTGGACATAGTGGTGCACGCCTTTAATCCCAGCACTCGGGAGGCACAGGCAGGCGGATTTCTGAGTTCGAGGCCAGCCTGGTCTACAAAGTGAGTTCCGGGACAGTCAGGGCTATACAGAGAAACCCTGTCTCAAAAAAACAAAAACAAAAACAAAAACAAAAAAACAAAAACAAAAACCCCAAAAAATTAGTGAGTGGAAAAGTAATAATAAATATCAACTCAAAAAGAACCAGACCCAAGGACATGTTTGTATTTTATGTAAGTAAATTGTAAAGAGCTCAGGGAAAAATGTTTTCATCTCATCTCACTTAAGTTTTGCAATCACACTTTCGTGAAATCATAGACACCATTTACCAGTGAGTGCTTCTCCTTCAAGAATCTTTTTTTTTTTGCCCTTAAATCTGGACCATCTTAAACATTAATGATATTTTTCTTGTTTTCTGTTGATAATATTAGACAGAATGAACAACACTTTTGTTAAATGATTAATTCAATGGAATGCTCAGCTTACTAAAGCAAACAGCTGCTTAAATTGATAATAAATTGGGTCAATTCAAACACTAGAAAGGTAATATACAACCCTCTGGTTCCCTTGGCTTTTTCACTTGTTATCTGGATAGGCTTCCACAGTGAAAAGTTAGCCTCTACAATTTTCAATTATTCTCAGGCAATCGCCTATCACCCTTATGAGATGATACTTATTGCCGTATGTCTCCATGAAAAAGAGAAAGAATTTTATTTAAGCCTACTGAAATCAGCATTTTGTGTGTTTGATATCATCTAAGGTCTCACAGAGTTTCCAGGGATTACAGAGAGTAAGTACATTCCCCCTTTCATACAAAAACAAACATCTTCTAAACTGAGCATGCAGAACCTCCCAGATCTTGCCAACATTGGCTTGTGACCTAAGCTACACACCTAGTAAGACAACATGAGACTCTTAAGAGGAAATCTTAAAAGTCAGCATGTATTTACCTTTCATTTTTGGTGACTTTGATGTTTGTTCTACAGTCCATTGAGTAAAGTTTTATTAACTTTATAAGTACTGCATCTTAGAGCTGATTTCTCATAGAAAACACGATCCATATAACCTCACATTTTCCCCTTGAGTGGAAAAAGACTTCAACAGGTGTGAAACTGAGTGTTTATTTCTATTTCACTCCTTCCAGACACATTAGTTAAGAGATGTTGCTAACTAGGGACATTCTGAATTACCCTTAAAATGTTAAGGAAGAATATTGTGGAATAAGTCATAATCAATTTCTTCTAATCAACCACATAGAGAAACTTGTTTCATTTGCCCCCTGATTTCTGCTGCTACTTCTTTGAATCCAATGCTCACAGGAAATAAATCATTCTGGCCATGCTTTTGAAGGGCTTATCTTGTTCTTTCTCCCTCCCTATCATTCTGTCTACTCTTTGTCAACCATGAGGTGAATGTCTTTCCTCACAGCAGTTCTCAATCTGTAGGTGTGCAACCCCCTTAGGGTTGTATATCTATTACTATTATATGTATTACTATTCATAATTACAGTCACAGCATTAGGAAGGTTGAGAACCACTGGTCTCTCATATGGTCTCCAACATGATAATCTGTCACGTTTTCCCCTAAAAGCAGTGAGGCTAGTTGACCATGGAACAGAACCTCTATGACCATGACTCAAAAAACAGGTCTTCTTCCCTTCTTTATATCAGCCATTTGTGTGACAATGAGGACAAACATTATCTACACTCCCTGGAAATATTAAGTGTGGTGTTATATAACCCTCTTCATCAGTGGACTTCCTCACTTCAATTGAAAGAAAACCAAACCAAGAAGATAATTTAATCTTTTGTTGTGTTACCTTTTGCAGAAATCACTAGGTTGTTATGAAAGTAGTCAGAAAGGATTAAATTTATTTTTTTTCTTGCAGCTTCCCATGACATGAGAAAAAAAACAAAAACAAAAACAAAAACAAAAACAAAACAACAACTCTTCCAAAAACAACCAACCAACCATTGGTTCCATTCCTTGGATCAAACTGAAAAAAAAAATGAGACAAACAAAAGGGTCATTTAAATAATAGAGTAAATATTCAGAGTTCTACTGTGTCTTGACTATCATAAAAAGAGTTAGGTTCAAGCTAAGGAAGAGATCCATGTAAATTTGTAGGGGGATACTTCTTGGGAAAAGAAGACTGAATCTTAACTGTGGGTAAGAGTTGGATAGATGTAGAAGTGATGATTAGATGAAAGCAGAGGGTATGAGCTACCTGAAAATATAGGCAAATGATTTGCACAGAGCTGTACAGAGACAGACTTCATGGAAATAACAGGATTAAGGTAGTAAGATTCTAATGTCATAGTAAGATACTGTTGTCTATTGGGTGAAATGTGATGAGAAAAATTATCTATAATTATTAAAGTAGAGACTGTTAGCCTGTATCCCCAGAGTTGCTAATTTAGTAGTAAATCTGGATTGGCCAGGAAAATTTGCACTTGTAATCACTAAATGATCCTGATGCTGTTGGTCCAGAGACTACACATTGAGGACCATTCATCTATTTCACATAACTTTAAAGCAAAACTACAAACTACACATCAGTCTTCATCAACCATGTTGAAAAACTGAAAGATTAAGAAATACAAAAGCACCAGCAATATCTGAGGAGGCTGGCTGTATTCAGGGTGTGCTTAGAGACAGCCAGTATGATCTACATGCAAGCTTTTGAAATAGCCATGACTTCCCCAAATCAGGGTTATCAAATTTAGGAAGGAAATGTTCAAGTGCATGTGTGATGGGAATGGTAGAGATGTGGTATGATTTAGCAGGTTTGTCAAGGTCTTAGTCCTGACTTTCCCCGACTTCTTTGAATATATTAGTAAAACACCCAGACCTTTGTTATTCTATTTCTGATAGCTATAGCAAGGAAAGATTTACTAAAGCTGCATCCATGACTGCTATATTGGAATTCCTCAGCAGACTCCAGTTTTGCACTCCATAATTTACATTGGTGTGATCCTACTTGGGACATCACAGTTTTGGCCAAGTCAACAACACCTATTAAAACTGGGTCATAAATATGCAGTCACTTAGCTCAGAAAAAGGACTTCAGCGGGGTAGGTCTTGGAAAAGAATTTGTCCAGAACCAGTGTTTCTACTGAGCTGATCCATTGAAAGGCCTCATTAAACGGTGTCCATTTTGTATGAATGCCAACATATTCACTTTTTTTTTTCATGTAAAAATAGTCCTTAATGGTGAGACTAGCCCTGAATTAAACCAAG
The DNA here is from genome assembly GCA_902729485.2 of Mus minutoides. Taxonomy (NCBI): domain Eukaryota; kingdom Metazoa; phylum Chordata; class Mammalia; order Rodentia; family Muridae; genus Mus; species Mus minutoides. Next base: position 88,839 of record LR753512.1, on the reverse strand, counting down.
GTAAATGTTTATTCTGGAAACTTCCTGGAGAGGCTTGTTTTTCTAAATCTGAATCAGTGGGAGAACAAAGATGAGGATTCAGAAACTTTAATTCCCAATTTTGTACTCAGTACCTAAATGTGCTTCCTATAGCATTTTATTTTCTCTCACTTTGAAAAAATATAATTCTCTGCACTTCCTAAGAGAAAAGGATAACTCAGAAGTTCACTGTTGGGGGAATTCATTGGTGATGATAGGGTATGACAAGAAGACACAAGCTGTAGGCTAAATCACCAGGCATACGATTTACTAAATGACAGGATAAACTATTGAGAATTTCTTGGAGCTTCCTTAGAAACTACTGTGGCTTTCTCAGTCATCTTCTGGTAGGAGCTTCTAAAAGAGGAAGTCAATCATCTCACTCAGGTGATGCTCATCATGTGTTCAACCTTATATTTTCTGCATCCCTCATATGTTTATGTTGATCTAATAATAATACCTTTCCTGCTTTAATACTAAGTTAGGCTTTTTTTTGTGTTCCCCTTCTGGGTCTTCAGGGTATTTTTATCCATCCTTTTTTCGTTTGGAATGCTATCCATGGAAGCACAGTCCAATGTAGGTTGGCAATTCTTGGCTGTAGGCTAAAAGACCTGGACTGTGGTATTCATTTCCCATTTGTCTTTCCTGATCACAGGTAAGGTACATAAATGCAGAATTCTGTGGCTCAGTAGCTTCTAATGTCAGCAATGGATATAGCTGCCAGTTTGTATGGTGATGACTGGTGATAGATAAACATTTTAAAATGGAATGTTACTTTGAGTATATATTTAATCAATACTATAAAATCCATGAATAGAATATTAGTTTTTGAATGCATAGGCAGTCTTGCTTAAGACAGGAGACCTTGAGTTTTTAAAAAGAGTGTTGACTCAACATAAAAACATTAACCATGCATATGGTATGACAATATGATGAAATTAGGAGGCAGATGGAGAATTAATGAAATTTGGAAGTATTTAAATAGCTACAAAAGGAACTCAGATAACATCTCCTTAGCTATTCTCTTCCTCACTCAACATGTATTTACTGTGTAGACGCACAATTCCAGGCAACTTGTTAAGCACAGGTGCTTGAGTTTATAGGTTCAAATGAAAACATAACTCATCCTGGCCCTTGAGATACTCAGTTTAACATGTTGGGAAAATGTAAACAGGTATTAACAATGTAACACAGTAAATTCTAGAGAAAAGCAATAAATCAGTCCTCTTGGAGTACTGTAAAGGAAAAAGTTCAACAACATTATGTGAGGGAACTGGGGAGATGACAAAAAGAACAGCTGTTTGAACTGAACCTTGCTAGAAAGAGATTTTAATTAAACAAATATATGTCCAGTACTGCTGATGTTGAATGTTATTTTGGAGAATTTCTAACTTTTATAATAACCCAAATTAAGGTTGTTAAAACTAATATTAGGTGAACAACAAGAGTAGAGGTTAATTTGGAGGAGACAAAGACCAAGTTGTGAAGTGATTTAGGTAGCATGCCCAAAAGATGCACAGCATATGATTAGAGAATCAACGTGCTTAATTAGGAGTATATTAAGATTGGTTTTGATATATTTAAGACTTTATTCCAATGTTGAAATTGCATTAGAGGAGGACAACTCTAGAAGCAAAGATGTTCTATCAGAAGGTAAAAATAATGATGTCAGACAATATGTCAGAAAAACTATATTTGTTTTTCACCAAATGGAAATACAGCAGCTCATGTCTTCTTTTATTAAATTAATCTTATGTATTGAAGGTCTTGTTGAAAAAATTCCATGCCATTCCAATGAGCTAAAGTGGTTTACCCTGTGTTTTCTATGATTTTCGTAGTTTTAGGCTTTACATGTTTAATACAATTTTAATTAAAATATAGTCACATCCCTTCCCCCTTCCAATCTCTCCAACATCCTCTCTCAGACTGATACCCTCTTTTTCTTTGATTATTATTACCCTCTCTCAGACTGATACCCTCTTTTTCTTTGATTATTATTGTTACATGTCAAAAATATGTCAATATAACCTGTTCACTTTATTTTTGCTGTTTGCACGCATATGGTTTCAGGGATAACCACTGTGTGTTGGATAACCAGTTCAAGGGCTCAAATCTGGCACAGGTTATTCTCCCTAACTTATAAGTAACTAGTTTCCTGTAGCTCTTTGTCTAGGAGTGGGACCCCATGAGTTATTTTTCCCTGTTCTGTGTTAATATGTCTTTTGATATTGTCATTGTTTGGGCCTTGTTTTTTCAGGCATTTCTAGAAGACACAGTCTCACGGTAGACTTCCTGGTATTATGACTGTTAACAATCTTTCTGCCCCTTCATCCTTGATGTTCCTGGAGTCATACATGCAGAAGCTGTGCTGCAGATTTACCCATGGGTGCTAGGTACTCCCCACTGTGTCTAGCTCTGGTTATCTATTATGGTTTCTTTTTTCTCTAAAGAGACACTTCTTTGAAAAACAGTTTGAAAACTAAGTTTTACATTTTGTTGGCATATGATTGTTCTTTTTAAAAATTGAAATAACTTTTTAAAATAGAAAATATATACTTTCTTCCTTCCCCAATTCATTCCAGATCTTCCCTACCTCCATAACCCAATTCCGTGAATCTCCTCTCTCTAAAAATACCAAACACACACACACACACACACACACACACACACACACACACACACACACACACACACAGAGTTGTTTCTAATGTTTAGTGATTTTTCTATTTCTGTTGTGTGAGTTAAAGTGTCTCACTATTATTTCTAATTTAATTTACTTAAATTGTCTCCCTTTTTTTCTTAGCTAGCCTAGGTAATGGTTTATCAAGTTTGGATATCTTTTTGAAGAAGTATCTCTGTTTCATTGGAGTTAATCTTTTATTAGCCTCTGATCTCTTTATTTCTGCTCTGATCTTTATCATTTCTTCCCTTTTACTAGTTCCCTCAGATGCCATACTAGTTTTTTTTTTTTAATATACATGTAGGATGCTGTATATTCCCTCATTATAATGTGTTTTTTGCTTTCCTGTGACTTTTTATATGTTGTATCTCAACTTTTAATTATTTCAAGAAATTTTAAAATAACTTTATTAATTTTTCTCTAAAAATTCAAATGTATTTCTGTAAAGTATTGATGTGTAATCTCTAAATTTTATGTGAAAACCTAAGGGACATATAAATAATATCAAAATCTAAATATAAAAGGTAACCAGAATGACTAACATTATGCTTTCTGGATTTATTATAAGGCTACTACAATCAAAATAATATAATCTTGGTGTAAATGTGCAAAATAATCAGAGAGACACTCACATATGCCACTTAATAGGCAATTGGTTACTTGTAAAGGTTAAAAGAAAACTTAGTTGTGAAATATATTATTTATAATAAGTTACCCTGAAATAATTAAATATCAACAAGTGATAAAAATAAGCTCAGCTCCATGCATCTAATAGTATAAAAGTGATCACAAAATGGATTATAAACCTCATTATAAACTCAAAAAACATAAAAATTTCTGAAAGAAATGTAGGAAAAAAATTTATGATTTAGGCTTAGATTTATGTTTCTCATGTGTGATATATAAAGGATAGCCTATAACATTAAATTAATAAACAAAATTGTATTGGTTTAGAAACTGTTTTATTTTAAAGATATGAAGAAAATGAAAATAGAAGACAAGGATTAAGATAAAACAGATAAATGAAACAGTGAATCAGGGATTTGCTCACATTATTCCTAAGTAATTATAAAAACTAGTGACATGAAAATAATGAAATCAAAACAAGGGAGATCCCTGTAATTATATATATATATATATATATACATATATATATATATATATATATATATATATATATATATATATATATATATATATATAAAATCAAATATATATAATCAAATATATATCATATATATCACATCAAATATATATGATATCTCACATCAAATATATATCATATATATATATATATATATATATATCACATCAAATAAGCACTTGAAAACTTCAAGGTCAATTATCATTATGGAAATTCAAGTTATAAGAGATACCAGGAATATATAATAATGGATACTTGAAAAACATTAGAAGTTATTGGTCATTAGAAATTCTCCTAACAGAAGTTGCAAGAGATATTACTGTATACCTATTTACAATGGCTAAAATAAAATTTAAAAATCCTGACCATACTAAGTACTGGAAGTTGTATTTGAACTGACAACCTCATACACTGCTAGCGGGAATGTAAAATAATAGTTTGAAATATTTTCAAAAATAATTTAGTAGTATTTTAAAAACTCAAATACACATATATACCCTATTGCCCAATCATTCCACATTTTTGGTACTTACATAAGGAATAAAAACATATGTTGATTACAAAGATTCATATACTTATCCTCATATAATCTTTACTTTTAATGATTCCATACTGGAAATAACCCAAATTACCACCCACAAGTGAATAGGCAATCTAATTGTATTATTTCCATATAAAGGAAAATTATTCAACATTAAACAGAAAGAACTATTAATATCTTTAAATATGGATGGATCTCAAAATAATCATTCTTTGACAGAAACTGGAAAGTCAGGACATACTCATGTTATCTCCTTAATTTAAAAGACTACAAATGCAGACCAAATGTCTATGTGCTATTTTGTCATAACAAATATTATAAGCTGAACAAAACCAAACACTTCTTATCTCACAGAACTGCAGGCCATAAACCTTCCATTTCTGTGCTCCCGGACTTGGTGTCTGCTGGAAGTTGTGATAAAACATTGGTTTCCTCCTTTTTTTTCAGAGTTTCTGATGATTTGCTTGCAATCTCTGGAATTTCTTGGGAGTAAAGAAGAGCCAAGCTGATCTTCCTCTTGATTTTTATAAGGCATTCTTCCTGTGACTGTTTGTGTTAAAAATTTCCTTTTTCAATTGAGAACATCAATCATAATGGATTAGGCCCTACCCTAGTCTTGATTACTTCTGTAAATACCATACTTTCAAGTAGGGTTATTTCTGAGGTAGTTGGCTTTAGAAATTCAGTATATGAATTTGGGGCAGGCATCAAATCCATGATACTAAGATATTCTCACAGAAATACAAATTATCTGAGGAAATGTAAAGTTTCCTTTTTAATTTATTTTCTATTTCATGTATATGGGTGTTTCACCTGCATGTATGTCTGCGTATCAAGTGTATGCACTTTCCATGGAACCCTGAAGAGGGCATCAGATTTCCTGGAATTACAAATGGTTGTTAGCCTCCATGTAATTACTGGAAATTGAACCTCTGCCTTCTGGAAGAGCACTAAGCCATCTGTCCAGCCACTGTGAGTCTTTATTTATGAGTAGGATGACACTGTTCATACTGTAAATATGTAACAAGTTCACATACTTATGCCCAAATATGTCTAATTAGATGCTGAATTTCTTTGTTTGTTTGTTTTTTGTTTTTGTTTTTTGTTTTGTTTTGTTTTGTTTTTTTTTTTTTTTTTTGAGACAGGGTTTCTCTGTATAGCCCTGGCTGTCCTGGAACTCACTCTGTAGACAAGGCTGGCCTCAAACTCAGAAATCCACCTGACTCTGCCTCCAGAGTGCTGGGATTAAAGGCATGCCCCACTACGCCTGGCTAGATGCTGAATTTCTTATTTAAAACTTCTGTGTATATGTGTGTTCTTGCATTCCCACAAGAAGACAGAAGAAAGCATTGAACTGAAGGACAGGAAGTTGTGAGTCACCATGTGAGTACTGGGAAACAAACCCAGGCAAGAGCAGTAAAGTACTCAACTCCACATGACACCTTATTACACATCAGATGGAAATTACTAAAACTGTTTTCAAAGCTGGTACTAAACAACAAAAGCAGAATGTATTGAGAGACCTATTGAATGTTCATTTCTGGCTTTAGTTTATAGATGATGTGTGCTAAGTGACTTCACGCCTGAGAGAGGATTACTTTGGGACAGGAATAGGAGGTGTTGACTTCAACCTTGTTTGTACTAGCTGATAAAGATATCTAAGACAAGCAATGAAAATGTCAAGGAGACAGCTCTGTGAAGATTTGAAATTCACGAGTGAGTTTGTGTTTGGATAAAGGAGTTAGTTTTATTAGAGACTGTAAAAGTTGTAGCACAAATAAGAATACCCAGTTCCAAAGCCAAAGCAACTTAAATCAGCTAAGAGGAGGTGGAAGGGAGGAGCTATCAATAGGGCTAGGCAGAGACTTCTGAGAATAAAAGATAGAAATACAAGAGTAATGATACAATCAAAATGAAATTGACAATTTCCAGAAAGTGTGTACAATAATCTGTTAGTTATCAAGAGGAGATCTTGTGCAGTAACAATACCACATATGACTTCTGCCTTTACATATTTTGACAGTGAGATAAGGATATGTGAAATATTCACAAAGCTTGTGACAAATTCATAATGGGGTATATAAAGATGTTAAGGAGTTGTGATAACAAACGAAGTGTTTATATAATTCTGGAATTCCTACAACTATTGTGAAAATGCATGTACTAAACCACTGCTATATGTGGGAGAGTGTTAAAGTTTGCATTGTCTTTAACTGTACTTGCAGGTAATTTGGGATATCTCACATGGACTTTTTTCTTTTTCTTTCTTATTTTTTAGATGCTAAATTGGGAGTGTTTAAGCAAAAAATGATACTAAGGTGGAGTCTTTGGAATTCCTTGACAGGATAGTGAAACTCAGAATGTTGAACCAATATAGAGCTGAGTGACAGCCAACCTCAGCTTCTGGGCTAGCAGAAAAGGTGGCACTCTGATAAAAGTCTATGGGCAAGCCTATGATTCAAGTCAGCAGGGGTTTGGATAGAAAGAAATTCTACAAGGGAATGTTAAACCCATGGTGGTCAACAAAGACACATGTCTGTGGTTGGGTGCTGAAATTCCTCTGCCCAACTTAAAGATACAGTTTGTCTGAACTTTGCCTGATCCTTGGTCTCTGTCTTTGTCGCTGTGCTCTCTGTTCATTGGCATCCTGTTCATTTGGGAAGAGTAGCACTTCATAATGAGAGATGGGTAAGGCCACCTAGATCAATTAATGTCAGATATGACAAATTGTACAGGAATACCTGGGGATATGTGTGTGTGGATGTAGATGTATATGTATGTGTTGGTATGGATGTTTGTGTTTGTACATGTTTGTGCAGGTGCACATGCACATGTGTGTTGTGTTCATGCTGAATCCAAAGGACAACTGCAGGTAGTATTCCTCAGGCACCATCCATACTTTTATTTTATTTTATTTTATTTTATTTTGAGATTGGGTGTCAAACAGTTATGGGACTAAGTATGCCAGGCTGATGGTTTAGTAAATACCAGTGATATGCCTGTCTCTTCTTCTTCAGTGTTAATATTGCCAGAACACACTGCCATGATCAGCTTATATATATGGGTTCTGGGATTTATAAGCCAAGAACTTTCCTAACTGAGCTATTTTTTGAGGCCAGATTTATCTATCTATCTATCTATCTATCTATCTATCTATCTATCTATCTATCTATCTATCGAAACAAGCAGCATAAAGCTTGACATACTTGATATCTCTGGGAAACGAGAAGGATTCCTACTATTCATCGCCTGAATAATTTATATTCATTTTTCTCAGAATATTTCTTGTTGGAAAGTGTGCTTAAGCAACTTTAAAATGCTTATACTTTGGCTTTGGAAAACAATCAAACCCTCTTGGCAAAGTTCTATATCCCAGGAGTCAGGGTGATGGTGCAATTAAAGTTATGTTTTCACTTGCCAAGAAAGTCACTGAATAAGCATGCTTGTAGAGTAGCCCAGAGAAAGGGGATCCTGGATGGCTTTCCCCACAGTTGCCACACTTTGGGCTGTCTGCCAGAAATGTGATTGCATTAGTTGGATGCAATTGTCTCAGCTCAAGTGTTTCAAATGCTTCCAGACAAAACCCTGAGCTGAGGGTGGGGGGTGGCAAGAAGGAGAAAAAGTGAAGAGGAGGAGACAAACTGAAGTCTCAATAGTGTCTGACATGGGCTGTGAGTTTCAGTCTCCGGGCATGTGTGGAAGTTATGTGCCATATCAATAAACAAACCCAATATGGTTTTTAATATCAGAGAAGCAGAGTAAGATTAAATCCAGGGACCAAATGGGAGGTGACGTTTTCAGTGGCCTTAAACTTCATGACATCATTCAATAAGAATATGCAATGGAGAACATTGTTAGTGTCTAGATTTGTGCTTTGAAAATGGGGACAATGAGGTGGGGTAGGTCATATACCCACTGTCTTGAAAGCTGGCCTGTGTGTTCTGGATTGAGTGTTTTTGATGATTTTGTTTCTTTTCTTTTCTTTTTCTTTTTTTTTAATCTCTTAAATTGTATATTTGTTGTTATTGTTCATAATAAAGCATGTTATTATACAATTGTTTAATTAGTCTTTTGTGATAATTTACCACGTGTGGGGAGAGTCAGAGGGAAGAGGGGAGAGAGAGGAGACACACACATACACACACATACACACATACAGAGAGAGAGGGGGAGAGAGAGAGAGAGATAGAGAGAGAGAGAGAGGAGGGAGAGGGAGTGGGAGAATAAGAGGGAGAGAGAGGAGAGAGACAGGAGAGATTGTAAGACTTATGAGTGTGAGACAAACATTTGAACTTAAGCAGTTGAATCACAAATCTTGCATTGCTCATCGTTAGTAGTAACAGTCTCTCCTTCCTAAACATCTCTGGCAAGACCATAGCTTCTGGTGGTAGTTTGGGTTGAGAGGTCAAATGGAAGGACATGGATGTGCATTTGGTGGTAAGTTTATGTCCTCGAGTTGCTCCTTGTTACATACTAAATCATAATTCTAGATGGAAATCGATTACTTTATGCCTGGCCAGTCCATGTTGACATGTTTCTTGGAATTGGCCACAAACTGTAGCTATGCTGGATTATGAATCTTAGCAATACTAAAGTCTATGCACAGATAGAATTATACCCCTGGCAATGCAGTATGATTTTTCCATTAGTTCCAACTACATAATTCAGTTACTTGGAGGATTCCCCCAGTTTAAATCTATACAAAACTGCCAAACTGTTTTGGTTGTCTAGAAGACAACTTGTTTGAAAGGACTCCTTAAATGTCTTAAAACTAATAGTACTCCTTCAAATAGATTGGGGAGCTTTATCAAAGCCCAAGGCTGTTGCTGGTGGTGCTATAGTTGCTAACCAAGTGACCTTGACATGAACTATGTTCATTTGATCAGTCTTCCCCTGGCCTCCAGGTGGAGGGTGGAGTTTTCTGCCTATAGTATAAAGCAGCTCTATCATCTTCCTAATGATTTTGGAAATAGATGTACTCCAGAAGAACAGATTCTCATCTGGCCTGATACCTGGGTGGGATCATAACAGCCAGGCAATTCTGAGATGGAAGTATGCAAACCTCAAGTAAGCATGCTGAGGTATGTGAGAGCTGGGCTACCAGTCAAGTGTGAGAGCCAAAATCAGAGTTAGGATTCCCAGACAGTTCCAATGAGATTGTGCCCTGCCTTTTTGCCAGAAGACCCTTGACATCGTGCAGTGCTGGGAGTATAGAGCTTAGGTGAAAAGGGATTGATTTATGTTAGCTGTTTTCAAATATGTAATGCTGTTCTTGTTTTAAATGTAAAAGGTATATATTTCTTCAGTTTTCTCTTCATTGAAATGTAGTCACCCACATCAGAAGATCTTCATGGATAGATTGCTAAATGTAAACTCTTAGACACTGGATGGAATGATGTCACTCATATCAAACACATGACATTACCACCTGAATTATCAATTATGCCTCTTGAAACAAAGTCTTTCAAGTAAAAAGTAGAAATATGTATGACACAGGACATGAGTGTATTAAAATCTTACTTAAGATGGAATTTCTTTATAAAAAAAAGATTTATTTTATTATTATATATAAGAACACTGTAGCTATGTTCAGATACACCAGAAGAGGGTGTCAGATCTCATTAAGGATAGTTGGGAGCCACCATGTGGTTGCTGGGATTTGAACTCAGGAACTTTGGAAGAGCAGTCCATCCTCTTAACCTCTGAGCCATCTCTCCAGCCCCAAGGTGGAACTTCTAAAGTACTACATAAAGTATTCAGATCAGTGAAACACTCAATCTGAAGAGTTTCTAAAACATATATTTTGGGTCAAAATGGGGTCCTACGTCCAGCCCAGGGCTCAGGCCACTGGGAGAAGAGGATGTGGGGAGGTTGACTGCACACACTCCACAGCACCACTGAACAAGCATTGGAATGTGGGATGCCTCAGGACCTGGCTCCATGGGTGAGGAACGCAGAGTCTGGGGTCCCCACGGACCTGTCAGAGTCGGGGTCTGACTATCCGACACCACAGACACTGCTGAGTATCATGGAAGCGCTCGTTCTGGGGTACTTGGGTTGCATGGAGGCTAGGGATGGCAGGTTCTCAGTCTTGGACACCTCAGACTGCCACTGCATGTTGCAGAAGAGCTGAGAACAGAGTGGGGACCCTCAGGAGGACTCTGGCCCGGGGGCCTAAAGGATAAGAGCAGGGAGGAGAGAGCTCTGGCAGGTTACCACTGGGACCAGAGTCCTAGGCTAGCTCAGGGGATTGTTCAGTGGGCTGCTTGGTTTGGCTGGCAGCCATGTCTGGAAGCACTGTTCCCTGCAGAAGGTTAGACATGTGGCTCTTTAGAGGGAGACCTGCTTCATTGCTCCAGCACAGCAGATCCTGATGAGGAGAGGCAGACCATGGTTTTAAGGCTTTTATTGTAGAAAGGCAGAGAAAGGGCGAGAGTGGGAAAGTAGAGGCTGGCCATGGCCACGTGGAGAGGGGGTAAAGGGAAGACAGAGAAAGGGGAAGCAAAGGAGCAAGAGTAAGAGCAAGAGAATAAGAGGTAGGAGAGTGAGGAAGGGCCAAGCAGCTTCTTTTATAGTAGGCTGGTCTATCCTGGCTGTTGCTAAGTAACTGTAGAGAGGTGCATACCTGCTTGTTGCCAGGTAACTGTTGGGGTGAAATCCAGAAAGAATACCAGGAGCTTGGAGCATTGCCTACATGACTGATGGCCACACACCTCTCTGCAGGTAGGCTGTTGGAGGCTGTAGCTGCAACAGGAGCCAGGGGCCCAGGAGGCATGGCTAAACATCTGAAGTCCCTTAGGATCACCAGGGTTCAAAGCCTGCGCTCTACCGTGGACCAGGCTGTCTATGCACAGCTCACTGCCCCACAATATATAAAATCTAGTTTTCTACACATATTCTTTATTATAATTTATAGTACAAATAATATAATTAGAGTTTTTTTTGTTTGTTTGTTTGTTTTGTTTTTCGAGACAGGGTTTCTCTGTATAGCCCTGGCTGTCCTGGAACTCACTTTGTAGACCAGGCTGACCTCGAACTCAGAAACCCGCCTGTCTCTGCCTCCTGAGTGCTGGGATTAAAGGCGTGCGCTACCACGCCTGGCTTATAATTAGAGTTTTAAGGCTTAGTACTTACTATTTTTTGTTACACTCTAAGATAAATAATAGCACAACTGTACATGAATGACTTTTCAATTTGTAGGTTATACTAATACATGAGATACTTAATTGTATAATAGTGAACAATATATTTAATTTATTCTTGTCAAGGAGAGTGGATTTATGTAAATGAATATTTCTTATTTCTCACAAGAAAGCAACTTTTTGTATAAAATGTAGTTATGTTTACATTATAAGATTATCCTGTGGAGTATCCAGAGACTACTCACCCGGGGATCCATCCCATAATCAGCCACCAAACCCAGACACTATTGCATATGCCAGCAAGATTTTGCTGAAAGAACCCTGATATAACTATCTCTTGTGAGGCTATGCCAGTGCCTGGCAAATACAGAAGTGGATGCTCAAAGTCATCTATTGGATGGAACACAGGACCCCAATGGAGGAGCTAGAGAAAGTACCCAAGGAGCTGAAGAGGTCTGCAACCCTTTAGGTGGAACAACAATATGAACTAACCAGTACCCACCCCTCCCCCAGCTGTGTCTCTAGCTGCATGTGTAGGAGAAGGTGGCCTAGTTGGCCATCATTGGGAAGAGAGGCCCCTTGGTCTTGCAAACTTTATATGCCCCAGTACAGGGGAACACCACAGCCAAGAAGTGGGAGTGGGTAGGTAAGCGAGAAGGGCGTGGGGGGTACAAGGATATTTCAGGATAGCATTTGAAATGTAAATAAAGAAAATATCTAATTTAAAAAAAAGGAAAAAAAAAAGATTATCCTGGGGTACAATCTTGTACTTTTTAAAGATCATTATTAAATGATTTATTTACATAAATTAGCATATATAATCTTTCATATTTCTCAATTATATTTTTATAAGTAGTTAGGCTAGTAAAACATTTGTTTGAAATAGATAAGTTTAAATATTCTGGTAGCATTGTAATGTTTTCGTGAAAAAAAAAAACTTGGCCAACTTCATTTCTGTAAAAAGTAATTTCTTTAGATACAAATTTGAAAATGTGTCTCATGTTTTCTTTCTTGATCTCCAGTTAAAAAATATAGATGACAAACGCACTAAATAAAGACAGAATATTAAAGGCAGCAAGGGAAAAAGGTCAAGTAAATTCTTTATTATAAATAAGGCTGCTATGAACATAGTGGAGCATGTGTCCTTATTACATGTTGGAGCGTCTTCTGGGTATATGCCCAGAAGTGGTATTGCTGGATCTTCTGGTAGAACTATGTCCAATTTTCTGAGGAATTACCAAACTGATTTCTAGAGTGGTTGTGCCAGGTTGCAATCCCACCAGCAATGGAGGAGTGTTCCTCTTTCTCCACATCCTTACCAGCATCTGCTGTCACCTGAGTTTTTGATCTTAGCCATTCTGACTGGAGTGAGGTGGAATCTCAGGGTTGTTTTTATTTGCATTTCCCTGATGACTAAGAATGATTATGATGGTTTGTATAATCTTGGGACAAGGAGTGGTACCATTTAGAGGTGTGGTCTTGTTGGAATAGGTGTGACCTGGTTGGAGTAGGTGTGTCAATGTGGGTGTGAACCTAAGATCCTCACTCTAGTTGCCTGGAAGTCAGTCTTCAACTAGCAGCCTATGAATGAATATGTAGAACTCTCAGCTCCTCCTGCACCATGCCTGCCTGGATGCTGCCATGCTCCCACCTTGATGATAATGAACTGAACGTCTGAATCTGTAAGCCAGCCCCAATTAAATGTTGTTTTTATAAGACTTGCCTTGGCCATGGTGTCTGTTCACAGCAGTAAAACACTAACTAAGACAATGATGAACATTTCTTTAGGTGTTTCTTGGCCATTCGATATTCCTCAGTTGAAAATTCTGTGTTTAGTTCTGTTCCCCATTTTTTAATAGGGTAATTTGTTTCTCTGGAGTCTAACTTCTTGAGTTCTTTGTATATATTGTATAATAGCCCTCTATCAGATGTAGGATTGGTAAAGATCTTTTCTCAATCTGTCTGTTGCTGTTTTGTCCTATTGACAGTGTCCTTTGCCTTACAGTGCCTTGCAATTTTATGAGGTCCCATTTGTCAATTCTCTTTTTTTGTTGGCTCCTGTGTCATTTTGGTATCAGTGTCACTGTGGCTTCATAGAATGAATTGGGTAGAGTACCTTCTGTTTCTTTTTTGTGGAATAGTTTGAAGAGTATTGGTATTAGGTCTTCTTTGAAGGTCTGATAGACCTTCAAATTCTGCACTAAACCTACCTTGTACTGGGCTTTTTTGGTTAGAAGACTTTTAATGACTGCTTCTATTTCTTTAGGGGTTATGGGACTATTTAGATGGTTTATCTGATCCTGATTTGACTTTGGTATTTGGTGTCTGTCTTGAAAATTGTCCATTTCATCCAGATATTTCTGTTTTGTTGAGTATAGGATTTTATAGTAGGATCTGATGATTTTTTGAATTTTCTCAAGTTTCTGTTGTTATGTTTCCCTTTTCATTTTTATCTTGTCAAGTTAGATACTATCTCTGTGCCTTCTGGTTAGTCTGGCTAAGGGTTTATCTATCTTGTCGATTTTCTCAAAGAACCAGTTCCAGGTTTGGTTGATTCTTTGTATAGTTATTTTTATTTCTACTTGGCTGATTTCAGCCCTGAATTTGACTATTTCCTGATGTCTACTCATTTTGGGTGTATTTTCTTCTTTTTGTTCTAGGTGTGCTATTAAGCTGCTAGTGTATGCTCTCTTCAGTTTCTTTTTGGAGGCTCTCAGTGCTATGAGTTTTCCTCTTAGCACTGCTTTCATTGTGTCTCATAAGTTTGGGTTTGTTGTGGCTTCATTTTCATTAAATTCTGAAAAGACTTTAATTTCTTTCTTTATTTCTTCTTTCATCAAGTTATCATTGAGTAGGGCAATTGAGTTCAGTTTCCATGGTGATCTGATAGGATGCATGGGATTATTTCAATCTTCTTGTATCTTTTGAGGCCTGTTTTGTGACTGAATATGGTCAGTTTTGGAGAAGCTACCATGAGGTGCTGTAAATAAGGTGTATTCTTTTGTTTTAAGATGTAATTTTCTATAGATATCTGTTAAATCCATTTGGTCCTCAACTTCTGTTAGTTTCACAGTGTCTCTGTTTAGTTTCTGTTTTCATAATCTGTCTATTGCTGAGAGTGGGATGTTGAAGCCTCCCACTATTATCGTGGAAGGTTCAATGTGTGCTTTGAGCTATAGTAAAGTTTTTTGTTTTTCATGAATGTGGGTATCCTTGCATTTGGAGCATAGATGTTCAGAATTGGGAGTTCATCTTGGTAGATTTTTCCTCTGATGAGTATGAAGTGTACGTCTTTATCTTTCAGTATTCCTAGGAGACCAGTTCTCTCTGAGAGGAATTTGGATGTGAATAGCTGTGACACAGGATCAGCTCTAGGGTGCAGACAGAAACTGGAAGGATCCTGTCCAAGGCTGTTCCTTGTTTCCTGTGTCCTGATGGCTCTGGGTGCGTCCCTCTTGGGACAGGAATTTGAGCAGAAGTGGTGGTCTTACCTGTGCTCACAGGCATGTCAGCACTCCCCAGAGATCAGTTCTTTCCTGAAGGTATTTGGATATGGAAAGCTGTAGTGCAGGATTAGCACCAGATGCCATGGCACAGGATCAGCTCCTAGCGTAGATGGAAACCGGAAGGCTATAATGAAATTTTAAAAAGTTTGTCCTTTATGATGTTTGACAAAACCCAAAGAATTTGTAAATGGAATGAGATGTACCTAGAGAAGGAAAAGATTACTTTCCACTAGGAAGTAAGAACTAAGTTTTTCTGTGGGAAGCAATGAAGCCTTCCAAATGAGATATTTTATTTTATTTCCAGGCAATAATAAAAATATTAAATATTTATTTATTATGTATACAATGATTTGCCTGCACCTATGCCTGCATGCCAGAAGAGGGAACCAGATTCCATTATAGACAGTTATGAACCATCATGTGGTTGCTGGGAATTGTACTTAGGACGTCTGGGAGAGCAGACAGTGGTCTTAAACTCTGAGCCATCCACCACTCTAGCCCACAATAGTCGAATTTTTAAAAGTTCACCAAATATATGATTATTTATTTTGTTTTTAGCTACAGTCATAGTTTTACGTTGTAATAGAAACAATACAGTTATGTGTTATGCTTTTGTTTCAAAATGGAAACACTAAAGTGGGTCAGTAGAATAAGACCTTGGAAATGGTCATGATGATAGTCAAGTGCAATTGACAAGAGGCCTTTAGTTCCCTTGTGGCACAAGACTATTTGATAGAAATAAAATGTTGAACTGTCAGGTTAAGGTTATATGTACAACAGAGTCCAAGCTTCTGAAGAGACAGACTGTGGATTTTTTTTTCAAGATCCTATGTTTGAGAAAAGTTAAGTAGGTTTGGTCTCTAATACTATTTTGCTTGTGATTCTATTGTCCTTCATATTTACTGACTCTAAAACAAAATGATAGATTTGCAAATTTTGGCAAATTTTCTAGAACAAACTTTAAAATTAATATATGTTTCTTAGCAGCAATAATTTGTTGATTATGTTTGATTCACTGTAGGATTGTCTATTTCTCTTCTAGTGTATAATTTCTGACTATTTTTAAGTTCATAGTACCTCTTGTAGAGAGTTATAGATGCTAGGAAAGATTGTACCATTCCAGCTTTATGAAGTCAGCTCTTTAACCCATTTGTGCCTCAGTTTCTCCATATCAATATGGAGGTACAACAGTGAAAGTTTATGTGAGTGAGAAATGCTTGGTTTCCTCTGGTTATACATGTTATGAGAACCAAGAAGGAACTAAAATTTGCTTCCTTCCATCTTCAGTGTATTGAATTCCTGTGTGAGAGAGGAGCACTGACTAGTTAACTGTCATAGATGTAAAAGGACTTTTCTATAGCATATTACTTGAATAAAAATAAATCAAAGGTACTATAAGGGAATGGTGGGTCTAATGACTGCCTTCAGTCATTAGCCTTAAAGGAAAACTATGTAGTTTCAGAATGCTAGTCATATCACTGCCATTTTTGGTTTCTAGCACTGAATTTAATTCTTGGCCTGTGGTTTTGCAATACTACTTAATTTATGCATTCCCAAAAGGCACCACCAAAGGCCAGTGAGTCTTAATAACAGAATCAGACTTTGACCTGAATATTTAACCAAGCAAGTATGAAAGTAGGCAAAACTAATAAACAATAACAATAAAACCTTTCTAACAATTGGAATTATGGGAAGTACTAAGTTGGCCAGGTTTTAAGAAATCCCTGAGAAATTTGGCAGTTGTCTATGGTCGAGAGGATTTACCATCTGAGAGTTATTTTGATCTCTTTCTATGGCATCTTCAGTAAAAGTATATCAATCTGATCTTTGAATCAGTTTTGTTATTTTGGGGAAGCCCTTATGGAGATAGAAAGGTCATTCAGATTAAGTACAAGGCTGCTTCAATTGTCAAGCAAGTTCAACTTATAAAGTCCTTACTGAGTGCATGTTTTATGCATTGTCCTCAGGATGGGTGATGTACGGGAAACAGACAGGCAAGGAAATACTTATCTCCACCTGCTAATAGCTCCCAATTTAGTATGCAGTATATAGGTTAACGCAAACCTCATGTGAGTTCTACAGATTATATATAGTGATGAACAGAAACCTGAGTAAGTGAATTTATCATGAATTTACTTCTAAATATCCCTCATGCATTTTGCCATTACTTTTTTTAGAATAAAGAACAGGGCCAGGTGTGGTAGAATATACCTTTAATCCTATCATTTGGGAGGCAGAGGCAGATGGATATCTCTGAATTTGATCTTAGCCTGGTTTATGCAGTGAGTTTCTGGTCAGCCAGGGCTACAAAGGAGACCCTGTCTCAAGAAAGGAAGAAAGGAAGGAAGGAAGAAAGGAAGAAAGGAAGAAAGAAAAAAAGAAAAAAGGGAGGAAGGAAGGAAGGAAGGAAGAAAGGAAGAGAGAAAGAAAGAAAAAAGAAAGAAGAATAAATCTGGGAGTAAGTAACTTATAAAGCCCAATGTAGTGCAAACCTGGGGCTTCCATTAAGGTCTATGTAATTGCTTTCTGGAAAGGGTAATGATAGAAGACAAGGCCTTAATTATATTAGTCATGTGCTGTGCTGCTGAGCTAAATTCTCATTCCCTTTTTTGTCCCCTTTAATCTTATGATATAGTGTTTTCAATAATACATAGAAACCAGAAAATATCTATTGGCTTTTTCTATATTGTTGTAGTTTTCTGAAAATAGTTTCTGAAACTCTTCTTACAATAATAATTAAAGTATTATAACAGGTTAGTTGGTGATTTCCTCTTCAATAGACCAAGACTGATAGCCTTGACCCTGTGTTAGGCAACATGGCAACGCAAAACAGAATATATTGTCTGCATACCCAGAGTTGTGATGATCAGGGATGAGTGTATACACAGGCGTGGGATATATACAAGGAAGAGTTAGGGTTTCTATTGGTTCTTTAGCTGAGATTTATATTGACCCTATTGTATACATGAATGCAATTGTAACAATGCAAATAGAATCTCCAGTTTCTTCCAATGGAAAATATTTTGCAGAACAATTTTATAATAGCAATTCAGAAAACTAATGTCAATGCAATCCATCAATCTTATTTAAAGTTCCTCAGTTTTAATTGAATTAATTTGTGTGTGTGTGTATATTAAATTCACTACAGTTTTGTCACCATTTTTGGTTGAGGGGTTAGTAGCCAGAATCAAATCAATTAACTATTTTTTAAAAATATTTAGCAATATTTAGTTAGCTCTTTATAGCCACATACACTACCTCTTTCCACATCCAAATTGATAGCCCCTAATAGCAGCTAAGCAGTTCTCAAAAGTTTGTCATGTTTTTGATGTTTGCCTGGTAGGGATTTTAGGGGCTTGTTCTCTTGGTCTAATTTCTTAGAGATTAAGTTGTCACATATAACAATAGTTCATTCTGTTTTAAATTTCCAAGTAGTATTTCATGATATGGTATATTATATCCCTATGATATGATGTCCTGTGTTTAATTATTCACTTGTTGAAAAAATTCTGAACTATTTGCAATATTTAATAATGTAAAGTCTTGCTATGAATATTCATGTGCTGATATTTTTCTGTGAATGTCCTGGTTCCTTTGGAATAAATGCCCCTGATTACCATTGTGCAATACAGTAATTGCATGTTTACTTTTATACGAAGTGGCCAAAGTCTTTTCCAGAGTCATTGCAATTTTACACTCTTACCAAGAATGTATGAACAATCCACTTCTTCTGAATCCTTGCCAGCATTTGGTGTTGCAATATTCTTTTTATTTTTTTTATTTTTTCATTTTTTCATTTTTTTTATTTTTTGTTTTTTATTTTTGTTTTTGTTTTTGGAGACAGGATTTCTCTGTATAGCTCTGGTTGTCCTGGAACTCACTTTGTAGACCAGACTGGTCTCGAACTCAGAAATCCACCAGCCTCTGCCTCCCAAGTGCTGGAATTAAAGGTGTGTGCCACCACTACCCTGCTCTTTTTTTTTTTAATTTCTAGTTCTTTTTATAGATATGTATGATATTCCAATCTAGTTTTAATTTGCATCTCCTGGATTTTTATCTCTCTCTCTATCTCCCTTTTGATCTATCTGTCTGT
Source organism: Mus minutoides (assembly GCA_902729485.2). NCBI lineage: Eukaryota > Metazoa > Chordata > Mammalia > Rodentia > Muridae > Mus > Mus minutoides. The sequence goes on along the minus strand of LR753512.1, from coordinate 69,715 downwards.
CTGTCTATCTATCTATCTATCTATCTATCTATCTATCTATCTATCTATCTACCTATTTATCCAAAGACAGAGAGGGACCGAGAAAGAGACACAAACACACACACACACACACACACACACACACACACACACACAGAGAGAGAGAGAGAGAGAGAGAGAGAGAGAGAGAGAGAGAGAGAGAGAGAAAACACTAGGCAGTAAAGTGAGTCTTGTAGTTGGTCATTTCTGAGCAGAATAAAAACAATGCATAGGATTGGAACTGGAATTGAAGGACAGGGATAATACAGATTCTGGCTGAATTTATAAGTAAATGCTATAAACAAAAATTTAGAATGGAGATATTGTACACATATTTTCTTTAAGTGACTTGGCAAATTACGGTTCATTTAATTCTCACAACCATCTGGCAATTATGTTGCATCATTCTATTTGTGAAAACATGTTAATTCTAAAAGCTTAGAAAGTTATGAAAACATACAACAAAATAACTAGAAGAGATGATTTGTAATTTCTTCATGATTATCCATTTGAAAATCTTATTTCCTTGAATTTTTTATACATAAACTAATTTATTTCATATTACTTTCTTCAAATATATACTAAATATACATTATCTATTTCTAATACATACTATATATAAATATGCATACATACAAATATATTTATCAACAGAATGCATATACATAAATTGCAAAAATATTTAATACTATTTATTCTTGCTTGATTGCACATTATGAATATATAAACATATAGTTAAATGCCATTTTTAATGCTCTCAAAATATGCTACTGAAAGAATTAATCTCAATTTATTTGATATTTTCCATCTTGTTAGTCTTTTAGTTTTCTAAAGTTGCTGTTATACTGAGTGTTACAGTGAATGGTTTGTGAGTTCATGTTTGTTGGGGCTTTCACTATTCTTTTTGATTAGCTACTGAGAAGGGAAATTCATCTTTCAAAGATTATGACCTGTTTGAAAATGTTTAATTTGCTTTGCATCTGCTTGTTAGAAAAGTTGCATCAATTTACATCCCAGAATGACACAGGAATGCTCATTGTATCATATCCATGATGATACTGAGCAATTATTTTGCCAGTTATGCTGGCTGCTTTGGTTAACATAAAATGGGAACACATTTCTCTACTAGCAAGATTATAAATTTTTCATACTTTTCAGTAATTTATGTTGTTCTTCTGTAAATTATTTGTATATTCTAGTATTTTTCTATTAGCTGAATATATATATTCGATTAGTTTCATTTTCAGATGATCAAACTGGCATTATGTAACCACCTCAAAGACTCATGCATAATAAATATGATTCAAAATAAGTTCTGCCTCCCTTCAAAGACTCTTTTTATCATGCAACATTTCTTTTTGTTTTGTTTTGTTTTGTTTGTTTGTTTTGTTTTTTGAGACAAGGTTTCCTTGTGTTACCTTGGCTGTCCTGGAGCTCACTCTGCAGACCAGGTTGGCCTCGAGCTCAAAAATCTGCCTGCCTCTGCCTCCTGAGTGCTGGGATTAAAGGCGTGCGCCACCACGCCCAGTGCACAGTTCTTTTAAAAATCCTAGTAAATGCTAGTGAGAGACAACTGAGTACTCTCGGTTTCCTGATTAGTGAATATGTCTACAATTCATCATTGAAATTCACTTTAAATCGTCAACTTCTTCCTGTTAAGCAGGTTGTACCACTTTATTTCTAGCCTTATCCCAAGTTCAAATACTCCAACAGAATGGATATCAATGGTAGAAAGAATGTAAGAGCCAGAGAATGGGGAAATGCTCCGCAAAAACATCTCACAGCCACTGTGTTTATCTGTACAAGACATGCATATGCTTGGGACTACTAACATTTCATCATAGATTGGGGTGGGGTACCCATGAAATCCCATTCATCCATGAGGGGACTACTGGCAGTTAATGGTTGCTGGAAAGATGCATGTGACTTTCTTCAGTCATGTACAAAACTGATAACTCTCCTTGCTTCAGGAGATAACCGCCCATCCATGCTCAGTCAAGGGGCTTTAATTCAACTCAGTAAGTCACATGGAAAAAGAAGACATAAAAGAGAGAAGGACTTGTCAAGAGGAAATGTTTCAGTGAAAAAGGGAAGGAATAAGCGATGAAAACTGGGGGTAAACAGGACTAAAATTCAGCATGCAGAGATATGAAACCATCAAACAATAGAGAATCCTACATGAGTCTAAAATTACTTTTCTGTTCTTCTAGAAGTTTTCCTCAACATAGTCATCTATCTAGATTTTACACTCAAAGCCAGCCTCAATCCAGACAATTCAGAATGGATTTGTTTTTCTTTTTAATCCCAGTAACCACTTTAACAAAGTTGTAGTTCTTGCTGTTGTTTCACCTATTTTCTTCTGAGTTTATGCTGAGACATAAAAGATGTTAAAACTTGTTACTAAGAACAATTTGACCCAAAGATTTCAAGTTAAGGTAGTTAGTTGACACTTCCTACATGGAGTAAGAATGTATTCAAAATGGTAACAGTCCTCTGACTTCAAATATGTGCATGAGCATGGTATGTGTTAAGGTTCTGAAAGAAACACTCCAACTTTAAAGTAAATGACTGCTCTAAACCTAATTCTTCCTATGGTATGCATTTCTGAGTCTACAGCAAACAAAACAAACACACACATAAAGACAAAACCAGCCATTGCATTGAAAGCTAAGTTTCCTGCTAAAGAGCTAAATAAATACAGCATTTGACTGAATAGCACAGCACTGAAACTCCACTGGATGGTTCTCAGTAACTGAGATTTAATTAGTATCTAAGGAAACAAGAAATTCCTGTTTGAAAAAAAAATCAAATGAAACGGAAAAAACAAATTACAATTGCTGTGCACAATTTTCCTGGCATGGTGGCCCCTGAATAAATGTGGTGCTATGACCCAGACCTCTTTCCTCCTTATGTGTGTCTGCTTCTCTTTCCTTCCTCTCAGTGAATATAGTTTAAATAAAGAAACATCTGCTGGCACTCTGAAGCGGGGAGCCCTGCTTTTAACAGACAAAGGAGAAAAAAAAATTAAGCACTTGCACAGATGTGTACAGTACAGTTTGCACGGTCTTTGCCAGATCCAACCAGTCAACTGAAATCAGGCACTCTCTGAAAGAAGCAACTGAAATCTTCTCTCACTAACTGAAAAAGTACGAGGAGAGTTACTTTGTAGTAAAAGTATTGATCTTTGGCATAGAAAAGAGTGGGTTTCTGAAGAATTGTTTTATATATAAAGACTTTGTAACTACCATGTATTGAGCACTGATCAGATATTGTTCTAAATATACCACACACATGATGTCATTTTATTCTTATAAGGCCATAATATGAAGATGTTAGTGGGCTGATTTTAAGCCTAGGAAAATGAAGCTAAAAGAAGTTAAATCTCCTTCCCAGTGTGCCACCCTTAGAAGTCATAAACCTGCTAAGCAAACTTGATTTTCCAAAGTTTTACTATTCCATTTAGCACATCACTTCAGGAATAATAATTTTTGTTAATTCAAATGTCCTTAAATCAAATATTATTATTTATGCAATCAACTTCCCTAAAATACCTTTGATATTTCTTTCTTTCTTTCTTTGTTTCTTTGTTTCTTTCTTTCTTTCTTTCTTTCTTTCTTTCTTTCTTTCTTTCTTTCTTTCTTTCTTTCTTTCTTTCTTTCTTTCTTTCTTGAGAATAATTGTGGAGACTTCCTCCTAGGACCAGATAATTTAAACCCAATTATATTCTTACCTTCACAAAATAGAAATAAAAATCTTAGGAATTTCCCTAAAGACAACCAGAAGATGAGTCTAAAAGGTGTTTACAAAGATCAAAACTAGTTTAGAATACTATTATTTAGTAGCAAATTAGCCCAATGTTATCTTACAACATAGAAACAGAAGGAAAAAAAAAGCCACAGTGGGCCCAGTGCTTTTATTTATCAAGCCAGAATCTGGGTGGTATTTGGGCAGGCCTTAGCATGTTCTGGAGAAATGTCTCTACAAGCTTTGCCTTTTGGCTGGGCTACCATTTGATATGTAATTTTTGCTATGCTGGAGACTTTCTTACCCAATAGAAAGAGAATAACAATGACAAACAAAGGCGCCTGGCAAATTGGAGACCCAGCTACAGGGGGCACCACTGAGCAGGAAGAATTCAGCAGAGACCAATTCCTGAATCTAGAGACAAAGGAGCTAGCTATAAGCAATGAAATTGTTGGGAGGAATTCTGTCATAATATTGTCTGGCAAGTCTCTCTCCCTTTTGGGCATTAACGTCTCCTTTCTACCAAAATCATCTTATGAGCTGAATTAGGGGACTGATATTAAAAAGTGATAATAATTAAAAATAAAAGAGATAAAAGAATTTACAAACATTCAGAGTTAGTTAAACTAATAGAGTAATGTCTATATAATTAAACTATATATCATACTAAAAACCAAGAAAATCATAACTTTAACTTGAAAAGAAAAATACTGACATCACCACCTACATGCAGAATTTAATTGACAATTATATTTAAGTGGGTGTGATAAAAAATCTTTCAACAATTGTAATTTATCTTCAAACAAATTAAAAATACAGAAAATCTTAACAAAAAATTAATGTTGCCACATATTGAGTATGTGTGTACTATTGCAGTGAATTACTTACTACACTTACATAGTTTTATTTGATCTTTCTTCAAGAAAGGCACCTATGAGCCAGGCATGGTGGCGCACGCCTTTAATCCCAGCACTCGGGAGACAGAGGCAGGTGGATTTCTGAGTTCAAGGTCAGCCTGGTGGTGCTGGAGAGATGGCTCAGCAGTTAAGAGCACTGACTGCTCTTCCACAGGTCCTGAGTTCAATTCCCAGTAACCACATGGTGGCTCACAACCATCTGTAGTGAAATCTGGTGCCCTCTTCTGTCTAGTATATTCAAAGACAGCGACAATGTACTCATAAATAAATAAATAAATAAATAAATAAATAAATAAATACTTTTAAAAAGCCCCATTAATTAGTTTTATTATTATAATTTAAGTAGGGGAAGGTATATTTACTGTAAGCCTTAATGCATCCCATACAAAGCAGTTTTACTCATTTGCATTACCAGCATGGTCATTAATGCTTGATTTTGCCTTCCATGGTGAGCAAAAATATTAAATTACACTAAATAGTGAAAGGAAAATATGTAGGTATGAAAGTGCCTAGACAACAGTTAAAGGGAACAATGAGACAAGGAGACCAAAGAATGAATTGAGGAGTAACCGAGGAAGCTCCAATCACAAAGGATCTTCTTAGGATCTTGTTAAGGGGGCACAAAGGCAAGCTGGGGAACTAGCGTGGAGTTTTAATGAAACAAAGCTGTCAGAAAGCAGAAAGAAAACTAAGGAAGAAAGAGAGGGATGGAAGGAAGGAGAGAAGAATGTTGGCTATTATGGGTCCCTGACTCTCTTTCTCTGTTATTGGGAGTTCTTCACATTTACCCATTCATATGTATTCACCCATACATTCATATATCAGTTTCCTAGAGTACCTTCCTTAACACTAGCTGCAAAACCATGCCCTATAATGCCCCTCTTTGGTTATCAATCATCTTGCAAAGGCCAACTCAGAACAGTCTTAATTTCCCCAGAAACCTTTCTTGAAACCCTCTTCAACTTAGTTTTCCTCTTATTGTGAGAAGGCAGTGACTTCTGTCTGCCCCCAAATTCCTTTTTGTATATCTTGCTATGTTTCACCTATCTGTATATCAGATTCTGTTTTAGGACTCTAAGCATCTTGAATGCAGGAACGTGCGCACTGATATTTGTAGGGCACCCATCTAAAATAATATATACATATGCTATAACTTTAATATATTTTTGAATGAGTGAATGAGCAAATGGATGAAGATCAATTACTAAATCTTATGGTTAACATAAGTTATCTCATTTAATCCTTATTGCAGCACACTTTGCCAGTCAGTCAGTAACAGCAAAAAGATTGAGAGAGGATAGCATTCCAGGCAAAGGTGCAAAGATAGGAAAGCATGAGAGAACATGTTGCATTCTAGGAACCACAAGAAATTGTATGTACTATGAGAGCATAGAATGAGAGGTGGGAAGTGATGAGAGATGTATCTGAAGAGGAAGACAGGACTCAATTCATAAAAGAACCACCATGTCTACCAAAGGAATTTGTCCTAAGGCTAAGAGTCTTTCAAGTAGATGGATGACAGGATAATCAGATATGAATAAAGGCACATAGGATCTACCCATGTAGTGGGATATATAATTGCTTCTTAAAAGTACAGATGTAAAGGTGAAAAGTGAAAAGATGCTTAAAGACATGTTCATAGGTGAATAATAGCTGCCTCTCTAGTTTGCACAGGGGGTATGCAAGGGACAAATTCAAATAGCTTTCTCCATGTGAAATTCAATGCAGACCTTGAACAGTTCTCTAGGGTCCCGAGTTTTGGATCTTTAATTGTATTATGCAGGTTCAGTCTCTGTACTTCTGTGAGAATGAATGTGGCCATGATGGATAGAGTAGAACCTTCATCTAAACACTTAAGGGACAAATACTGAGGGCAATGAACTTGGGGTCTGATACATGGAAGGACCACATTTAATACTGAAGTTTGTTCAATAGTGTTGCTTCCTGTTAGTGTTTTTGGTTGTCTGTTTTTGTTTATTTAATGTAGAGATAGAGTAAATAATATAGTCAATGACAAGGAAATACTAACAGCTTCATTTACAAAATGTTTCTGGCTAGTTAATTTTGAGATTTGTTTGGCACTGAAACCAGTGTCTTGTGCTCCCTCTTCCAGATACATGGCCCTCACATTCTGCTCTATACTATACCCTTAAGACTGAAACAGCTATCTTCCTTTTTATCTAATAATATATTTTTAAGGTAAAGATAAAGATGTCACAGCATTTCTGTTAAGCTCACTATGATGAGGCAATGTGGAAAATCAATGAAAAAACAGTGAGAAATGCTTTTCATCTCTGCCATCCTTGAAAAACACATCCCAACCTCATGGTAACACTTCATTTCAAGGGGATGAATAGAACAATATGATGATGCATATGGTGATGATAAAAATAGTAGTCGTTTAAAAAAGTTTACAAATATTATTTTAAAACCCTGTAAACATATGAAAATATCACACACCCAAATTAATAGATTAAAGTCCATATAATTCAATGAGCTTCCATACAGTTAGAATAGATATTCAGAACAGAAGCTGTGGACCGCCACATTAAAGTTTACAATTTCAGCATTATATATATTTTATATATTATTTACCACTAAAAATAAAAATAAATCCATTAC